>JBBPDA010000019.1:3500978-3515764 GCA_037974385.1 Arnoldichthys spilopterus | reverse complement strand
ATTTAATGATCTAAACGGTTAAGTTCAAGTTTCACACTTATACACACAGCCCAAAAAGATGTACATTTACATTTACATTCATTCATTTCGCTGACGCTTTTATCCAAAGCGACTTCCAAGACAGAGGAAACAATCAAGCATTGTACAGACCACCTGATATCTATTGTACCTTAAATGACCACAACAATCAGAATGTTGACAAATTTGTTAACATTTTCATTGATGTCATTCATTGATCTACATGTATGTATGTATAGATCAGTGTTTTCCAACCCTGGTCCTGGAGGCACACTGCCCTACACATTTTACTGCTTTTCCTGCCTCCCCACACCTAATTTAACTCAGTAAAGTGATGTTAATTGGGGGAATTAGTTGGATCAGGTGTGTTAGGAGCAGTAAAAACACTAAGATATGCAGGGTGGTGTGCCTCCAGGAGCAGGACTGGGAAACACTGGTATAGATCAATGAAAACGTCAATAAATCTGAAATTCTCAGGTTAAGCCACACTTCTGGGCACTGTATTTCGTCAAGCAAACAAGAAGCAAACATTTGCAGACTGCAAGCAGTTACCTGTTCTGAAAACAGGGACAGCATTCCAGAGCTAAAGTCACTAGATTGGAAAAGTTTCGGAGTTCCCTGTTTTTAAGAGATATTATGTTTTTTAGTGGCACTAAGCACTTAGAAAAGGAAAAGCCCTTCTCTGTATGCGTATGTATATCACTTTGATTCATGCGGGTCTGTTTTGGTTGTAGGGCCATTTTGACAATCATTTGCCCACATTATACAAAAACAACAATTTATGGTTTTTTTTCCAGACCTTTTACGGGTTCTTTACATCAAAGTATGCAGTTGGTGTTGCATTGACTACAAACTATGCTTTGCTTTCTCTTCAGTGACCATGAATGGCTGGATTGTGCTGCTGCTGTGGGCAGGATCCATGGACTTCTCTGTTGCGCAACACACCAACACCCTGACCTGGCTTAACTACTTGCGCAGCCGGGCCTATAACTATGGATACGGCCAAAGTTATGGTAACTATTATGCTTCGCTTTATGCAGATAATGATGAACCTGCAGGGTTGGACTGCCCCTTGGAGTGTGACTGCCCCCCTGCTTACCCTTACGCAATGTACTGCCACAACCGCAACCTCCGTCATATTCCCTTTGTGCCCTCGCGAATGAAGTATGTATACCTGCAGAACAATCTAATCACTGGCATCACAGATGGAGTCTTTGACAATGCCACCGGGCTCGTCTGGATCATCCTTCACATGAACCAGCTGACGTCGGACAAAATCAGTAACAAAGTCTTTGCCAAACTGCATAAATTAGAACGACTGTTCCTGCACCACAACAAGCTGGACCGTGTCCCGGAAGGGTTGCCACGCTCCCTTCAAGACCTGCGCATGAACCACAATAACATTTCAACTGTTTCAGCCGATTCATTGCGCGGAATGACCAATTTAACTGCACTGCGTCTCCAGTCCAATCGCATCAAAGACCTTGGCAATGCTTTGGAGTCTCTGGAGTCACTGACCTTTCTGGAACTGCGTGGGAACCAGCTGACCAAGATTCCAGAGCACTTGCCAATGAAGCTGAGCCAGCTGTACCTTGAGCACAACCGCATCTCCTCTATTCCTGAGGACTTCCTGAGGAACCGACCAGAGCTGCGCTTTGTGAGGCTGTCGCACAACGAGCTTACGGACAGTGGAATCCCACACAATACCTTCAACGTGAGCACACTGATAGAGCTGGACCTGGCCCACAACAAGCTGGAGAAGATACCCGCAGTCAACACAAATCTGATTAACCTCTACCTCCAGGCTAACAACATCAAAGGTACAGTTAAGAAACAAACTGACTAGGAATATCCTGCATGCCTGATCTCGAGCTACTAGAAAAGTTCTCTTGCCAGATGTTCTGGTCTAAGGTAACCACAAACCAGTAATGCAGCCGAAGATAGTTGGTGATGCCATCAGTTGTAACATTTTTATCCAACACATGGAATAAGGGTCTATTAGCCATACATCAAATATACCCAAATTTCTTTGAGCTATAATGTTGTCAACAGAACTGAGTCTTTTCTTGAAGGTTTTGAGAACCTGCAAACTAGTTTTGTGCATGTAGAAACAGGTTTCTTGCATAGCCAGGCTTTCTGACAGTCATACCTGACTCTGAGTAATGACTTTTTCAAGAATAAGCTACTTGTCATACTTAACTCTTCAATTCACAGGGCTATTTGAATACAGTCATTGTTACTTACAGCCAGAATCAACCAGTAATTGTTTTTTTGTCTGATTTTCCCCAGAGTTCTCCATCCACAGTTTCTGTAGAGTTGTGAACATGGCCAACTACTGTAACCTACGTGTTCTACGGCTGGAAGCCAATGGGATCAGCTCCCGAGATGTGCCCCCTGAGGCCTTGTACTGCTTGCGCATGGCCACAAACATCAACCTGTAGCCAAGGAACAGGAACCTAAGCTAAAATTAGCCAATACATGGTCGCTAAAACTGTAAAGGCCAGGACACTCAACCTAAGAAATGTTTTTTTAAAACATGTAGAAAAAATAACTTGTAACATCAACAACAATTTGGGTTAGGTGGGGTGTTGTGCTGTGGTCTTACTGCACAAGCTTACAAAGTAAAACTCTTCTGCTCCTAAGAGCAATATAATTAATTAACAATATTATGTCATTTGCATGCAGATGTCAGTCATCATTTTAAAAAAAATGTGATGTAAATAAACATAAAATATACTCTTTATTTAGGGGCCTCATGCAAAGTAGTAAGTACTTAAAGCTGGCACATATGGGGCAGGCATTACAATTACACTACATAGCAGTACATGGAGTTCTGTTTTATTTTTGTTCCAAAGTGTGTTCCCAATCCCCCAAGCCTAAAATGAATAGAAAATGGTTTCACAAAAACTTTGCTTCTGTGATCAGGACAATGACATTTTGAAATGTATCTGTTTTCAAGAACATTCTTGATTCACTTGAAATGGTAAGTAGACCAGGAGTTTCTACAACTGTACAGAATTTTCTAGAACCTTTTGGGACTGTCCAGAAAAGATACATTTTGCCTGTTTTGCCACTATAAATACAAAACTGTGGTGGACTGCAGTCATAAAATCAAAGTTTGTGGTGAATAGAGCCGTTTTTACATAGGCTTCAGACATAAGCAAATATTGATAATAACGGTCAGAAGCCAGGAACAGAAATTGGGTAACAAATAAAGTGTTACCTAGTTGACTACTGGAACTGAACAAACCCTAACTTTTAAACATCTACATGTTGAACAGAAAAATGGCAATAAAAGAAAAAATATGTAGAATCACATCCATAGCACAGTTGATATATAGCATTTTTAATAATATTTATATCTATATATATCTAAGGTCTTACATGCATTTTAAATTTTCTGCATAATTCAATCCCTGAAATGAAAATTTAGAATGGTTTGACGTGGCCTATAGAGAAAGTTGCAGACACAAATTGCATTACAATGATGGTGAAGAGAATCAGATTAAGTGTTGACAGAGCAAATAAAGAGATTTTATTTTCTCCTCATCTGATCAGCCAACCTGCATTTGTCTTCAAGTCTGAAAGAAAGAAAAAAACGAACAAACAAGACTGGGTACTGCCTTACATTATACCCTTAATCATCAAGGAATTACAAAAGCAAAATGAGTTCTCAAATCTTAGCCCCAAACTACTGTAGAGCAACATCTTGGGCATTAGGCAGCGTATTTGTAGCCATTTCAAGTACTAACTTTCTGTGAGGGAGTTTTCAGAGGCATTAAACTCCTCCTCCTCCTCCCCCAGTCTGGTTCTGATCACCACCACTGTGAACAATTCTCTAGAATCGAGCACATCAAACCACTATAAAGAACTTTGTTTATATCTTAATCATGCAGAAATTCTTAACAGCATTCCAAAAAGGGAAAGTTAAACTTGGGACTGCATGAACAAATTATTCAGAGATGAACCACTTTATTAGCTCCGCTGACCATTAAGGTGCATTACTTGAATTAGAACTTGGTGCATTTGTCTTTTGCATCATTTGTTAGCCCCCTTTACTCACTTTATCAATGGCCAGCACCACCAAAGGGCAGGCATTAATTGTGACACTGACATGGTAGTGGCATGTTGCTGTGAGCTCGAGCGAATTCTGCTTGTTTTTCAACTGTGTCCACTTACAGTCCACACTATTAGTCACATTTAACTTATCGCTATACTTTGAGCTATATGGTCTTTAATGATAGCTCATCTGATGCTGCAGCTTGTTGGTTGCTCTCTAGTCCTGCTTCAGTGGTCAGTTTCCAGCCACAAGACACTACTTACTGGATATTTAGCGCTTTTCTCAGTGCAGTAATGAAACTGAGATTCACAGAAAAACAGCACTACTTTTTGATACACTCTGTGCAGTATGTACACACACACACATCACTGGTAAGATGAAAATGATTCATCATCCCAAAACCTACGCAGAGGTGGGAAACAGGGTAATTAAGAATGCACACTGGAACTAAACGACCCATGCTTTTTTTTTAACGCCTAGGTGTTGAGCAAAATAGCAAAAACACACATAAGGTACAGAATCACATGCATAGCACAGCAATTTGTAGAGTTTTCAGTAACACAGGTGGGGAAAAGGTGGTAATAGCAGACACATAGAAACAGACCGACTACAAGCAGTGTATACATGGGTAGGGGTACCTAATAAAGTGGCTCATCAGTGAATATAAGTGTGCTACTTAGTTATGTTGTATCCAGTAGAGAAAGAGTAGTGACAATACTTACAATATGTAAAACATCTTTCCTTTCTGTACTTTTAAATATTTCCAAGTGTGCCTTTGAGCTAGCTGAACATATAGCCATGTTTAAACATGAATATAAATGTGTATTTCTCCAATGCTTATCGTTTATGCTACTTTGAATTAAAAAGCCTTTACACTTGTTATACAGGATTTCTTTAGATCATCTACAGTGCTCTAAACAGGACACATCTTGGCACTAGATCTTATCAGGATTGGGATGAGGATAATCCCTGGTTTGGTTTGCCATTGAGCAGCGCAATAGAAGCCTGATTTCCACTAATCTAACAGAACCAGAATAGAATCAACATTAAGTACATTCGGATACAATAGAATACATTGTTGCTTGGTGATGACCACTTTCAGGTTATCACCACAGAGAACACACACGTAGATAACCAGAAAACACCTGCACACTCAAGACTCTTCGATGATTTTGCTTTGTAGCCTTGTTTACAGGTCAGAGAGAATGTACAAGCTAACTAATGCAGTATATTTAGATCAGGGGTTCTCAAATCTGGACCTTGAATCCAGATTCCACTCCTGGATTTTGAAATCACCAGAAGTTACTGAATTGTTAATATAATTGACTGGCCATGTAGCCACATCTACTGCTGATTACAAGTTACAGGACCGGAATCTGGATTCAAGGTCTGGATTTGAGAACCCCGGATTTAGATGGACCTGTGGGAACAGGAGTTCTGTGCAATCAATGCTGAAACGTTCCTTTTTAAGTCCTATAGATCCATCAACTTAACATAATGCTGATTTTATTTCTTTATTATACTTGTCTAACACAATAAAAGTTATGCATTTGGAAAGCATTATTTCAAACATTCTACAAACAGAAAATTATTCCACTAACAGCAAAGAATGAGGAGCGGATAAATACACTGGTTCTATTTCGGTGTTTAGTTGATGTGCAAAGTGGCAGTTCGGTCTACTGGCCTTGATTCATAATTCACTACAGGACTGAGAGTATGTGACGACTGTAAAAACTGCCATTGCTTACAGTTAAGGCTGCAATCCCAGTCTGTCAAACACAATCAAGTTCACAAAACAGTGCATGTTCTCACCAATTTTTAGCTTTTCTGCTACTTCAGAAAACACATGGTGGCTTCACCTACAGTGCTGAACCTATTCCACCAGTCTTATATACACAAACCAAAAGTTTCTCTCTGAAATTCAGTATCCTTTATATACACATGTACTTTAAATACAAGCTTTTACATTTTTGACATCTTGGAACTATCCACCTAATGAAAGCGCAACTGCTTTGCCAAACCAACCCACACAGATAGTAAAACTGGCTTTGATAAATTTGTAAAGACATTGGTCATAAAAAGTCAACGGTCTCTGATACACACTCATGTCTAGCATTTCAGTAGTTAAAGCTTATGTGGTCTAATTTATTTGCATTTCCCCATCAGTTTTTTTAGACAAGCCTTACCAGCATTTACTGGAGTATGTGCAGGGAGAACCTATATTATAATAAACCCAACTCCCATTTAACTCGTTAAACATGACAATATAATAGACAGACTGGAACTTTGCTGCAGGTAAGCCCAAATATTTTAATGCACAACAAAGGATTTTTTTTTTCAATTTTTCCTTACTTTTTTTGTTTTTTTTTCCATTTTATAAACAAAAGTAGAACAAACATAACACTGAACAGCAGAATTCACACTAGTCAAATTTGACTAGGCGGTTTACAACCAATTTCTTTTTTCTCCTCGTTTCTTTCATTTCCTCCCTCCCCACTCATTGACCTCCAATGTTAATGCCTGCAAATAAAAAAAGAGAGATTACCACACAAGCTCTAAAACAACTTTTCAACTGATCACCTTTGAACTAACTGGACTTTCATATTCTTAAAAGGCAAAGCTTGTTGCAGTGCACAATGGCAGAAAGTCAAAAACTGCAAGTGGAGACACACACAAATAAGTACTTTTTACGTTGCAACTGTAACTTCAGTAAACGCCCCCAAAAAACTATTTCCTTGTATTACTACATAGAAAGAAGGAGCAGGGATGCAGAATATGCAGAAAACCCAAATAACACAAAGGCAGAGGGATCCAGTTTGTTAAAATGTGTAAATAGTTTTCAGATCTTCAGTCAGCAAAAATTTTTTTCCAGGAATTTTTACCTTCCTGAAGGCCTCTATTTCTTCGGTGACATTTCTTTGGCTTGATGAGCTTGAAGAACAGCCACTGCCTCCTCAACCTAACACACACACGTTAAAGGGTAATCAGATGTGGACTTGGGTATCCTCTACATAAATGCACGCTACAGCTGCCTACAGTCCACAGTAATTTATGCCTTGCAATTACTTCTGAAAGGAAAATACAGCGTAACGGACTACATTTACCTTGGCATGCAGAGATTCTGGAGACTCCAACATGTGCAGTAATTCAGAGTTGTCAATTTCCAGCAGCATTCCAGTGATTTTTCCAGCAAGATTAGGGTGAAGGGCCTGTATCAGCGGATAAAGACGCTCACCTGCAGAGGGATCAAACAAGGCGAACTAAATCCCTGGAAGGCACCTAGGCTGTGTGTGCATTAACAAGTGATTAAGTCTCACCCAGTAGTTGTTTTTGTTCGAGAAGAGGAGCAGCTGCCAACATTGAAGGAGTGAGGGGCTCTTGACCTTTCACATGAACCGCAGGCTCCAGAACTGGAGGGGGCAACACCTATAAAACATAACCTATTATCTCAGCACACAGCAAGACAAAGTATCGCCTCCGGTCCCATACAACTGTTCCCAATTTCAAAAATGTAGGTTTCACAGAAATATCTAGACCCTGCACATTTCCAATTCTGAGATGAGTTTTCCTTAGCTTGTAGAAAAGGTCACAGGTAATATAGACTCAAGCATATGTATAATTTCTGGTCAGTATTAGAATTTGTGTCAGGCTGCTGGCAAATACTATTTTTAACTAACTTTTAACTAACTGCTAACTTTTCTGACCTCAGTTGAGTGGGTTGCACAGATGGAAATCCCTGACCAAGACATGGCATCCAACAAGATAAAACAAATAGTACTCCTCTTTCATCCCACATCATTTTTTGTCATTCATCCGGTTATTTATATAGGTCTTGTGTTTTGATGCTGTAGTGGCCTTTACCTGGACCAACTGCTCAGAATAAAACTGATACTCTGCTTAACCTGACCACATTACCTGTTGTGCGACAGGAGGTGGTACATTGATGACCGGCTGCATATTTCGAACTCCACTTGAGTACTTGTACTGATTGACCCCTCTCATCACTGCCCCTCCTACAGTTCGACCACCTGCTGTCTGAGTCCCAATATGAGCTGGGTGGGCAGACAGACAGAATATTTACCTAGGTTTTTTTAGTAAACCATCATTTTAAAGGCTTATATGCAATGTAATGTAGCACAAAAACGTGGTCAAACCTCAAAACACACTGCCCACTCCTCAATCTGTTCGGTCTATATGCAGAAAAATGTCATTCTAGAAGTATCGTTCTAATATTGTCACATAAACCAACACATTTACATATATTTGCCAGTTTACGAAGTTATAAGAAGCATTTCAGCTAAAGTTGGGCAGACTGCAGAACCATGAGTTACATGCATTAAATTAGTATGAAGGTTTGGAAGTATCAGAGGGCTTTAATTTTGGAACGACACATAAATGGTCATACATATCTAGTGCCAAATCCACAAAAACTCCTTGAGGAAAACAAGAACAATTGCTCACTTCAAAATGAGCTTCTGATGGATCAAGACTGCCTTAACCCTTTTTAAAACCTAAAACACTGTCCCAATGTATCCTAATAATAATCCTTATCCTCCTGAGCATCTACAGCTTCAGTTTCTTACCCATTCTCTGGGTGTTGATGATGCCTGGTGCCTGGGTGGAGGCCTGGCGTACAGTGCTAATAGGGGTGGAGGCCCTGCGTGGCATCGCCGACCTCACCATCTGAGTGGAGTATGGAACTAACATAGGAAATCAGAGAACAGAGGTAAACTACAGCATTAGCGTTCGAACATGGCAAATGTGCAATGATTTTGGATTTGATTTTCCTGAGGCTTTTGAACACATTTGGAACAGATGCAATTCACCAAATGCCACGTTTATATAATAACATCAAAACTATGACTACAGTGAGCGATGCATTAAAAAAAATAACCTTATTACCCAATAAACCTTATTTGAAGGCTAAAGTATGTGCCACAAGATCCAGCATCTTCAAAAGCAGAGAACGGTTGGTCATCCAAGGCAATTCATTCAGTTTCTCTAGTCATATTCTGTCTCCATCATTTGTAGAGGTATCTTTATTTCCTTAATTGTGGTTACAGTTAGTGTGAGCAGGGACCTTTTCCTTTAGCTTGTGTTGCTTTGCTGTATTCTGCATAAAGAAAACTTCCACGTTGTCAAACCTTTTGTGTGGGATTTGTATCCGATCTAGATTTTTGGCCAGAACAATATACAATTATATAAATTCTCTGTCTATGGTCTCTCAGAAAAACTAAAATAGTTCCATTCAAATGTGGTAAGTGGACCTCTAGAGTTAGAACATACAAAAAATACTGAATAGGGGACATTTAATCCTTTACAAACCCTCTGGATCATGTAGGTCAAATCATAAAAACCTTGCCATGTGGTTCCAAATTTTCAGTCTTCTCTTTTTGTAGAAGACACTGTGATGCCAAGAGAGCATGTACACACTGAAAACTAAAAGCAAATCTTAAAAATGAATGTCACTGTATTACACAGCCCTGTCCCACTTCATCCTACCCTGTGATCTGGGAACTTGGGGTGCAAATCGTGGCGCTGGCCGCAGGTTTGGTACAGCATTGTAGAAGGCACGTCCTTGATGCTGTTAAAACAGAATGAGAATGCTACACTTTTCCCCAAAGAAAAATACTCCCATATAAACACACCTCTAATGCCCACCTGTGGCATAGAAGCCATATAGTAGCCAGAGCTTTGCTGGTAAGCAGGCATGGCAGGGCTTGGGATGGCCCTCACACTGGCCAGTCTTTGCATGTACTGGTTGGTGAGGATGGCCTTGCGCTCCTCCTTTCTTTGGGCTAGCGCTACATACAGCGGCTTAGTGCTGACAATGCGGCCGTTCATCTCAGTTACTGCTTTAGTGGCCTCTTCAGGAGAGGAGAAGCATACAAAGCCAAAGCCCCTACTACGGCCACCTTCGGTCATCACCTGGCCAGAAAATATTTTCAGAAAATAGTTCAAAGATTTCACAAGAACTTTTGAAGACTGAAAAATGCAGTTTTCTCCATTCAATTTCTCTTCAAAGCCTGAAAAAACTTGACGTGACTGTTGAGACGTCCAGATGAAGCACCAAAAAGCTCACATCAATTTGTTACCTTAGCACTGGTAATTGTGCCATATGGTGCAAATTCTTTCCTCAGCTTGTCATCGTCAAGGCCATCATCCAGATTCTTCACATACAGATTAACACCCTGCAATTAAATAAGGAACAAAACCATATTTCTCAAATGCTTTATGACCGTGTACAAACCAGCATAAGAATAACCATTATAATAATTTCATGTGCCTAAAGCAATTTTAAACCACACGCTTGTGCATTTACCTGGTAGCGGTTTAACCGCTCTTGCTTGATCTGCTCAAACTTGCGTTTGAGTTCTCCCTGCCGTTCCAGTCTCTTCTGAGCCCTACCCACATACAGAATCTTCCCATTAAGCTCCTTCCCATTCATCTCAGCTACTGCCTGTAACCAGGACAGGCTGCATGAGATTTTATATTTTGTTGTGCATAACCACGTTAATGTATTTGGGGTGGACGACGGTCTTACTTTTTGTGCATCCTCATGGCTTTCAAAGTTCACGAAGCCAAAGCCACGAGAACGTCCCTTTTCATCGGTCATCACACGAACACTCAAGGTCTTGCCTGTTAACCACAATTAGCAAACACAGTTTGAGCTCATGCTTTGATGTCTTATGGTAAGCTAGCCATGATCACACTTTGATATGAAACGTAAGGATGTCCTATAGCCTGGCAAAGCCTAGCGTCTCTTACCATACTCTGAGAAGATACTCCTCAGTTTCTCATTGTCAAAGTCCTCTCCAAAGTTTTTGATGTAAACATTGGTGAATTCCATGGCTTTGGCTCCGAACTCTGCCTCCCGTTCTTTACGAGATTTAAAATGGCCAACAAAGCTGTTCATTCAGACCCAAAACATATGGTAAGACCATGCAGAATTTTAAGTGAATGGGTAAATGTAATGTACTACTCAAACAAACAGCAAATCACATCAAACTGAGAAAGCTCACTGCTCTTGGGCATCACTTATGTAATCTACTAGCATAAAGGGCCGATATAACGTCTCCTGAACTGCCTGAAATTTAGTCCATGCGCCTGGCTGCACACTCGTTCTGCTTTGTCATTTCAGCTCAAGCCCTGCAGCAAAAGGCTCCTCACGTGCACTGACCTAAATGTGGACAGCTGACTTTTTTCCCCCAGGGGACAGACAGGGCCTCGATTCCTTTTCAGCTCTTTACCTGCCTCTTTTCTGAACAAAGAAAGGTCAGAAGATACCTATGATGTAATATTTCCTCTGATTTTTATTTACAAAAAAAAAATAATAATAAGAAAAAAAAAAACACCTCCTTTCAACATTAACAGTTTTTCTCCTGATAACACCTGAAGCTTGAAAATCTTGTGTCACTTAGCACCCCTACTAGATAACGGCTAGACTACAGAACCACTACAAACAAACTCAAATCTGCAACTCATTAAGCTGAGCTTTGACTGGGCTTTTTGGGAAGGAATTATAATGGGCTTAACTTGTGCGACAAGCAGAAAGACTAGAGAGTACAATGCCAACATTCTGCTATAAAGCAAAATCTAAAAACTCAACACGTACACTTTGCGATCATTTAGAAGCATGCCGTTCATGGTTTCAATGGCTCGGTTAGCAGCCTCCTGTGTTTCAAAGTGCACAAACCCATAGCCTTTCGAGCCATTCTCATCACACACCACCTATGAAATAGAAAAGGTTTTACTGCCATAGCATATTAGGACAGTGACTACATGCTAAAAACAGGCCAAAAAAAAAATTTAAAAAAAATCACAAAACAAAACATAACTCTGCCCTCTAAATCTCAACCTCACCTTACATGAAAGAATGTTTCCAAATGCAGAGAATGTATCGTAAAGTGCCTTGTTATCAATGGATTCATCCATGTTCTTGATGAAGATGTTCCCCACTCCAGACTTCCTTAGACAAGGATCTCGCTGTGACCACATGATCCTGATCGGGCGGCCCTTAATAACTTCATAATTCATTGTATCCAGGGCACATTCCGCTGTAGTATAGAAGAGGTACGTTTGAAATTGGTCAAAGTAAACATCACACCACTAGCCTAAATAACTGCTGGATATGACCGCAGATCAGTCCCTGGCTGAATTAAGATCCCAACACTACCAAAATTAACAGAGGAATGGAAATACAAAGAGCAATCCAACTGTAGTGTTGTGAGAGCTCACCATCAGCAGGCTGCTGGAAGTTAATGTAAGCATATCCAAGAGAACGGCGTGTGATGATGTCTCGGCATACACGGATGGACATGATGGGTCCGGCGGGCGAGAACTTCTGATAGAGCATGGCCTCTGTGACATCAGGGTGCAGGTCGCCCACATAGAGTGAAGCCAAAGGGTATGCTGGACCACTGCTGTTCATGCTTCAATCTCTGTGAAGTGTAGTACAGAAAGGTTAGTTACCTTTTCACAGAATGAAAGGAGGAAAAAAAAAAAAAAAAAAAAAACTGACCACAGAAAATTAAACCTTGCCAGAAAACCTTTCAATGGGTATACCTTCAACTGTTCAAACACTGATTAAACATTTATTAAAACAAGTACATTTTATTTATATTGCGACTTTTACGAATAACGTGGTCACAAAGCCGCTTTACAGAATCCGGATTCTACCACCTAATGAGCAAGCCAGAGGGGAAAACTCCCTAAGCTGGAAGAAGAAACTTTGGGGTGGAAACAAGGCTTAGAAAGAGGAATCTGTCCTCCTCTGGTCAGCAATGGATAGCAATAACAAACAAAAAAAGAACATCGCTGTTTCTAGAGGTGTAAACTAAAAGCCTATAGCATGAAATAACATCTAGCAGATGCATACGAAGCATGAATCACAGAGAGAGGTCTCATGGTAGTTGAACTCATCTTGCACAGGCAATTATGATGGACTGTTAATGTGTTACAAAATACAGTTATTGTAGCAATATGAGAAACTAACTATGAACAGCCTAGAAATGCAGTGCACCATAAAAAATGTGTGGAGATCAGAATCCACCTCTGACCTGCAAAGGCTAAACTAAACTGGCGTTTATTAGCATAAATGATGGTATGTGATAAGCATTTCCGGTTCTTGAGTTGCTATAGGCTTGAGACCTAGTGCGGACACTTCTCTAACATCGTCAACTAACTCAAATGCTCAGCCAGTCATGATCTTTAACATGGTCTACGCATGTACTACAACCAAGTAAAAGCATTAAAGCTTAGGTTTCACAAATATTCAACTTTATATTAAATAAATGTCCTTGGTGATCTGACCACAGGCTGGACAATATCTCAAACATACTTTATCTTGGTTCACTCTATGTAGTAAATGATTCACAAACATTGTGTAAATAATAGAGTAGGTTTTTAAGCCACTGATGTTAAAAGCCTGTTTGTGCAGTTACTTGGATAAAATAAATACAGCTTGGGTAAATTTACCTGGGTTGTGATTTCAGAGACTGTAGGAATCATCATACTGGTGTGATTGTGTGTATCAACATGTACAAAGTGCTTTAGAATAGATTTATGTAATGTACGTAATTAATGTAAATAAATAGATCATCCTAAAAGAGCCTAAAAAAACATCATTATTATTATTATTATTATTATTATTATTATTATTATTACTACTACTAGGCCATATTTCCCAGCCCTGCTTCACATTAGGGCAGGCTGATCAAAACTCTTGGACATGTTTTTCCTCTGTGGTTTTTGGGAGTCACCTGATATCCTCCTAAAAACATATATTTTAGCATTCGTTGCACTTTATTGATTGTAGTTTCCAAAATAGGTTAAGTACACAACAGCAAGAGCTTCAGTGAGCAAACCTCCCAGAAAACGGAATTAACTACATGTTAGTCACAGCACTCGCCTCGACCATCGGACAAAAACAGTTAGCTCGCCTTAGCTACCGGTTTGATTGACAACAAAATTACGTCGATGCGAAGTCCTGCTATTGGGCAACGCTAATGAAAAGTGTACATTAAAAAGCATTTGCCGAAACCAAAAAATAATTCATTTAGAAACGTGCACAATAATGTTAACAACAATAATAAAACATACAGAACTAACAAGTGTGAAGTGTGCCTAGTTGCCCGCTTTCCCAAGCTGTTAGCTAACCGCTAACTGCTACCGCGGCGGCCAGATCGACGGCCATACTTCGCCAACACTTGCCACGAAACGTTAGTCCACCTCAAATAAAGTTAACTTAAAACTTCCCCCTATTGCCACGCTTGTAATCTTACCTTTGCACCTAAAATAAATGTTGATAGTACTGAAGAATTCGTTCTCTTCAGTGAGCGGCCGCTACGGTTCTGTAGTAAAGTGTTTTAGTTTGATTACGGTGTGGAAACACCTGTCATATCAATGCGCATCTACGTTGGAGCCAATTAAAACGGGTGTAATCTCCCCCAAAAATGGAAATGTTGGTCCGCGAGTGCATATAGTCCCGTTAAAAGTACACAAATTAGCAATTAGTAGTTTTCCCTACAGACGTAAAACAAGAAGATATATGTTGTTTTGGAATGTGACATTTGGAGACGTTTTTGCCGTCCTTACAAATATTATGTACCTTACATCGCGTAGCGTGACTACTCAGATCACCGAGCCACTCACGGGCTGAAGGCGTTCATTTAAGCAGTACAGTATCTCAACCTCTAGAGGGCGGGCG
>JBBPDA010000019.1:3476607-3500878 GCA_037974385.1 Arnoldichthys spilopterus | reverse complement strand
CATGTGCACTTGGTCTTTTTAATCCACCATACCCTGACTTAAGATTAACAATGTCAATCAATCTACATATATCTATACTTTTCAGTTCAAAACTACTGAAAATGATTCAATACTCGATCCTTTGTTTCCCTACACTTTCATTGTGTGTAGAATGCAATATCTTAAAAATAAATACACATTTCCCACTGAAATTCAGTTTTTCAGACATTTACTTTATGAAATGGCCATCTGACCATGTGTCCGAACAGGGCTTTCAGTGAACAACCCTAGCACTGACACCAGGAATCCAAGCTGAGAGGCATAGCATTGTAGGTCCAAAAACAAGATACAAAACTCAAGAATTACAGTGTTTGGTGAAAATAAACTGCCAGTTTAATAACCATACAATAAAACCTGCAAATACCATGACGAATTACACTAAAAAAATGTTCGTAACAAAAAAAAAAGAAAAAAAAAGGGAAAAAAAAGGAAAAAAGGATGAAAATGCACAACCAGCTAAGGTGGAAAAATGGGAATCATTAGGAAGGACTTTTAGAGTTCATAACCCCGACTCCAAAACACACACACACTCACTCATTCTCAAACAATCACACTCATTCTCGCACGCTCCTTTCTCTCACACACACACACACACACACACACACACGCGCGCGCGCGCGCACACTCACACACTCACTCAAGTCTTTTCTTCTTTCACTCATCCTTTCATGCAACAAATAGGGACTCGCTATTCAGTACAACCTGTTAAAGTCAAACTAAACGACTGGACCTGCTGACATCGGCATGTCACCCTGGTAGCCCCCCCCGTCCCGTCCCCGCCGCCGGTGCCTGTGTGAGGGGCTTCAGTGTGTGTCTTGCTTCAGGTGCATCTCGTGATGATCTTACAGAAGGGGACAAGAGATGGGGCGAAATGGAGGAGAGGTAGGGAATGTAAATTAGGGTGGGGTGGGGTGGGGTGTTGGTGGAAGCCGTCTGTGTAATTTCTTTTTTTTTTTTTAATTAAGATGAGTGTATGTGTGCGTGTGTTTGGAGATCAGTGCAGCTCCTCTAGTTCTCTCCCTCGCCTGCGTCTGCCTCGTCACCCTGGTTTTCTGACGTCCACAGCTGCAAGAATGACATACAAACCACAGAGAGGTTACATAACGTCCACCAACCAGGTAGTGAAATGCTAGAGTGAAAACGTTGAAGAAAATAGGAGAGGATCACTTACAGTGAGATTGTCCCTTAGTAGTTGCATGATCAAGGTGCTGTCTTTGTAAGAATCCTCATTTAAGGTGTCAAGCTCAGCAATGGCTTCGTCAAAAGCCTGAGAATAGAATTTTTTTTATTTCTTTAACAAATTACTCATGTTGCTTTACCAATTAAACAAAAATCCAGAATACCACACCACACTGCTGCCCTTTGTATTGTGTAAACCTTTTAAGACAAATTGATCAACAGATATGGTCCAGACTTACTTGGGATAAAATCTTGTCACATTACTACGCATTACAGTTTTTCTTATGACAGTAATGATCTGTAATAATGGCCATGAGCTTTGTTTGAAAATGTTAATGCTGGATGTGTATTAAGCATTAGAGAAGCATAAAAGCATTCTAACCGTCTTGGCAAGGTGGCAGGCCTTCTCGGGAGAGTTGAGAATCTCGTAGTAGAAGACAGAGAAGTTGAGAGCCAGACCAAGCCGTATGGGGTGCGTGGGCTGCATTTCTTTCTTACTGATCTCAAACGCGTCCTGATAGGCTTTCTGAGAGTTATCGACCGTAGCTGAATAAAGACAACACAGGACCATAAAAAATCTAAATAAAAACAGATCACTCTTTTTTACATTTTCATAATTACGGAGGCACTGGATACAGCACATTGTTTAAGCAAGTACAACTACAAGCTACAACACAAAAGTCAATGCACCCTGAGCAGATAAAGAAAAATCATGCAAATCCCTGATCATAAAAGAGAACTTACTGCCCTTATTATCTCCAGATGCAACCTCAGACAGGTATCTATAGTAATCGCCCTTCATTTTCAGGTAGAACACCTTGCTCTCAGCTTGAGAGGCATTGGGAATGAGAAACTTCTCCAGTAGACCCTAAAAAAAGGAAAGAGAGGATCTTTCTTAAAAAAAAAACTTATTTTTATTTAATAGCAAGCTGGTCACCGCTGTGGTAGAGTCAAACACTGCCGGAAGCATTACCAGAACATCATTGCAGATTTCCTGCAGCTCACTCTCGATCTTCTCTCGGTACTCGCGTGCCATCTGCTGTTTCTTCTCATTGCCCTCGGTCTTCTGCTCGATGCTGGAGATGACACGCCAGGAGGAGCGACGGGCCCCCACCACATTCTTGTAGGCTACAGAGAGCAAGTTGCGTTCTTCATTGGACAGCTCCGTGCCCCCCTCGGTCACCTCCTTCATGGCAGAGGCCATATCGTCATAGCGTTCAGCCTGCTCAGCCAGCTTGGCTTTCTGCACTAAGTCACTCTTGTCCATTTTCAGGCTGGGAAAACAGATGGGGGAGAGATTCTGAGTGAAGTAGACGTGTGTGTGGGGGGGGACTGTAACCAAAAGCAAAGGGGGGTGTAACTAATCATTTTCATTGATGTTTGTAATTACTGGGAGCAGAAAGGTGATCTTTTTTGTGACACCTCTGCTGAGACCATTGTAAGGGAAGTTTGGAAACAAAATGTAGATGTTGCCGCAGAATCTGTTGGAGATGCTTTTCTGCGCATTATACAGTCAGTGTGTATGTTTACCACTATTGCTGATGTGACATTTAAAAAGAACGTGACCATTAAACAACAAACTAAGGGGCCAATGCGATGGTGCACCTCTCGGACTAGGACCCAATTTACTACAGATTACGTGCAAGCTACTGCAAGTCACTTCATGCCAGGGGAAGCAATATGCTAGGAGCTTCCATAGGTAGCGAACTATGGCCTTCCTGTCATCCAGGCCATCGGTGTATTTTTGTGTACGATGTCAAATCAGATTTCCATGGCGAATCGAGGACACTCCCGTTCCACTATCTAGTCGAGGACGGGCGGTCCTTCTTAAAGCTATATCACAAATATTACAATATACTAATGAGGCCATGACCCATTTAAACACCGCTGCATACTCGATCACTCGGGACAAGGCGTGCTGCATGGCTGCGCGGTGATCCATGTTGTTCATAATTTTACCATGTAAACCGAACAGGACGGGCCACCCTGCGTCTTACAGGCGGTGACACTGGCAGCTAGCGACGTCTCCCGTCAATGTGAACGAAAAACGACCCAAAACCATTCTGTTATCGTTCTGCACACAGTCTTTCCAGTGATAAGGCCATAAATGATTTGATCGTAACGCGGGGGTTAATCCCAGAGGCCTCCGAGATCTCGATACAAATCGATTCCCTAATGTTAGATAAGTTAGCCTTCTGGCTACAATGACGTTAGCCAAACTTAGCTAATCTGTTCAGCTGGCTAGCGGACCGGATACATAAAAAACACGAAAACGCGGAGAAATTGTGAACATTTCGGTTGTATTTTCGCTTGATTGGCCTAACGGCGCACATATTCGCTTGTTCTAAAGATGGCCTTGCCTCGCAGAGGTGTATTTTCTCCACTGCGGTGCTTTCTTTCGGTCAGAGAGATACACAAGAGGCCTCGCACTGACAAACGAGGAGGGGCCGGTGAATAACCCACCAGGCAACAATGCACCATTTCTTTAGTGCTATTTCTCCTACCCTTAAAACGCCCAGCCAAACCCTTATTCGTTCATTTCACGAATCCTTTTCTCCAGCTAAGGCAGGTGTGCAGTTTTCCCCCAAATCTAGAGAGCCGTGCTGCTGCTGCTGCTAGCCGCTTAGGTGTAACGTTAGCTCTTCATGCTAATGCTAATGACCGCGACTGAAATCTTACCCAGGGTCAGAGACTCGCACACATACTCAATTAAATACGCGTTTAAGGCGTATGGTTGCTTTCGCTGCGGTTTAGGGTGGTAAACTCACGTCGAAACGGCGTTTATTCCTGCTTTTATCTGTGAAAGATACCGCTGGAGTGTCCGTCCTCCGTCTCGCTCTTCAGTCGCTCTGGGCAGTACCACTTCCGCTCAAGTTGACACATCCGTTTTCCTATAAACTGTGCCAGCACAAACCCGACGAACAGATCTTTATTTTTGGAACAAATGACTTTTTTTTTCACAAATAGATTTAACTTATCCAAGAGGCTTTATTGCCCACTAGCTGTTTATGGGGACAAACTGTGCTACACTGGGGCTTCTAGGTACAAACTGTACCATGATGAAGAAGAGGCAGGACAATGTCTGAGGCAGGTTATTCCCTTGGAAAGGCAGGTAGGGGTCAATCTTAGACCCATTTTTTAAATATAAAAAAAACATCAATACCTTAGAAAGAGTCACAAAAGTATTTATTAAATACATGGCAAAATATTTACACAAATGTGTACATCATAACTTCCTGGCAATGTACTGAGGTTATCATATGAAACGGGCTCTCCATTGTTTCAGCTAAATACATAAACATAACCAACAGGAAGATGTTTGACTTTTGGATGGTTCTATGCCTCTAGGAAAGAGAAAAAATAACCCCCAGTCAGTCATCAGAGCAATTCCCTTTTTAAAAAGGCAGAATATCCGCTGTGGCAAAGAAATAAAGGAGAGACTGGAGGCAGAACTCCACAAAGACTGGTGAGAGTTGATCCGGGCCAGCCAGAATGGTTTATTTGGGTGGCCTGTAGGCAATCTTTCTGCTTTTGAGTACAGACCACCTATGCCTTTTCAGGTAGTACACTAATGGGAGGAGAATTGCTGAGCCTAGAAGCAGCTGCAGGAGAACAAGAGGAGAAAAATGCAAGTTAAATGGCCAACCCAGTTAAACAAATGTCTCATTTGTTTTTCTAAGCATGCCTTTTCTCCACAATTTCATGTCAAGCAATATGCTTCAAAGTGACCTTGAACACCATAATTACACTGCACATGAAAGGGGGCAGGAGAACAGGTAATTAGTACCTTAAGGCCCATGCGTTTCCTTTGGTCATGTTCTGGCTCGGCTGCCCATCGTAGGAAAGTACAAACATCTTTAGCCACCTGGCTCATGGTTGCCGGTGTGCCTGCAACAGGGAAAAACAGAATGACACTTATTTTGACCAGTTCTTCCTTTACAAAAACCTCTTCCTTAGAGTCTACTGATTTACTGCATAAGGTAGCAATTACTGCATTATTAGCACCACTACTGCTCTAGAGTAAAGCAGCTCCTGTACAATGTCACTTGATCTAAGAAAGTGAAGTCTGGAGATGTTCCTCTGGCCAGCGCCTTTAGAGCTTCATGCAAGCAATGCCAAATGTGACTGTACCCCATACTATTATTCTTTTAAAAGTCAGGGTTCCAACTCAAAGTAAAATGTCAAATTCCCTGACTTTTCTTTGACTTTCACCAACTAAAAAGCCAAATTTTCATTACTTGTAAGGAACAGCAGAAAAAACCCAAAACAAAACAGGCTACCTGTGTGCTAAGACAAGTGAAGTGAAAGTGACTGTCATTGTGAACACAATCAAGCACCACAACGAAATGTGACCTCTCCATTTAACCCATCACACGTGCACACGTGGAGCAGCGGGCAGCTACCAACAGCACCCGGGGAGCAGTGTAGTGGGACAGTTGCTCAAGGGAACCTCAGTAGTGTCCGGGCCGGGACTCGAACCTGCGACCTTCAGGTCCCAAAGGCAGCGTCCGAACCACTAGGCCACCACTGCCCATGTTTTTGCCCACAAAAACCAGCCACAGTATTTAAAACCCATCAATGTGTGAGATTTATTTACAAATACCATTGAGCAAGGTACGGTCCTGCTACACTGCTCCCCGGGCTCCGGTATTTTAACATTAAAATCATGAGGCACTGCCTTTAACAACAAATGGAACTACCCTTCAGAAACACATACACACTCCGTCTCATCAAACTTGTGTTGGTTTGTTTACTTTTACCAATTAAATGCACAATTAATTTACTATGTTTTCAGGACTTCATTTATGATGTTTATGCCTTCAGTGGTTAAAGGCTCTGAAGACTCCTCTGTTTGTTATGAAGTTCTTTATTGTAGCATCGTTACATTTGCAGCCAAAGCTCTTGAAATTAGTGTGCTTGCTTCTGCCAGTTGTTGATGAGGAGGAAGGGGATAAATGGGTGATGAAATATCAAGTAACCATAACAATAATTCCCAAAATATAGGGAATGTGCAAAAAACAATCTGCATGGACAAGATTACAAAGCCACAGTGAATCAAAATTCCCTGATATTCCATGACTTGGCCCACAAATTATGAAATCCCCTGACTTCCTATGTGTGCAAAAAACTTTTTAAAATTCCATGATATTCCAGAAATTCCATTACCAGTGGGAACCTGAAAAATTAATATTAGAAATTAATTCCAGGGGTCACTTTCCCAGAAAGGGATTAAACGTTGCCAATGACTACGGTTTCCCTTCAATAGAAAATCTCCAAACAGAATGCTGCACAGTCTAGAAGTAGGCTTAATACCCGTCTAGGAACATGACTCTAAAAGTCCAGCATGACCATTAACAGTAACAATCAGTAGCTGTTATGCAGTCACAGCGACAGCAGCAGTGACACTGAATGTGTGAGGTGTTCATCAGTCTTGCTTTAATAATACTCACCATCATCATATTCTAGGACCTCGTTGTAGATGGGTGGGGCCATGCCAATGGCTTGGCCAGGGAAGTAGGGGTTGTAGTAGAGCCCTTCTCTCATGGACACACCAGCAGGAGGATCACAGTATCCTGTCAGTAGCGCAAACACATAGTCCTCCCCACCGTGCCTGATGTACATAGGTGCAAAAACGCACCCACACACACACACACCCACACACACCCACACCCACACCCACACCCACACCCACACCCACACACACACCCACACACACACCCACACACACACACACACACACACACACACACACACACACACACACACACACACACCATTACCCACATGTATCTTCTCTTTGAAAATAGGTCTTTGCTTTGTTGTGATGGCTAATGTTTAAGGTGCCATGTGCAGAAATAATGATGGAGGGTCCTGAAACTATACTACAAATAAATAAATAACGTTACCACACAATATTGTGTGGTCCTACTTCTGGTTATGAGCACTCAGCCTGATCAAATGTCTTTGTTACCTGGCATTGACGATGTAGCTGAGGTCAGGAGGAAGAGCACCATTATTAGCAGCCCGAGCAGCCTCTGGGTTAGAGTATGGCTTTGGGAAGTAATCAGATGGTTTCCCTGGACGAGTAAACATTTCTCCTGTCTCATCTGGACCATCTACCACCTCAATCTTAGAGAGAGAGAGAGAGAGAGAGAGAGAGAGAGAGAGAAAAGAAAGATAGAGGAGAGAGAGAGAAGAGAGAGAGAAAAGAGAGTGGGAGAGAACATTACTGGAACTAATGACTTGCATGAAATGGCTGAGAATGTGATTACAGTACCATTTGCTTTCTTTAAACAAATTTGCCTGGAACAAATACAACTCATCAGGATGCATTTCATTCAAGTGTACCGGTTTGTTCTCCTCATGCACTTTTATGCATTTTGGTATGTTAGGTTAGGATACAAGCATTTTTAGAGCAGCCACAACTGTAAAATTCTTTATCAGATTATTGGGGTCATAGAAGTGCCAATTTAACTGTTTTTTTAGGTGCCTAGTGGTAATCATTAGAAAACTGATTTTCTGCATTACAGAAAAAACATTTTAATTAACCTGAAGAAATTACCAATGGTTGGATCCTAAAAGAACAATCTGTGACTGTGCAAAACCTTTTTTAAAATTAAAATGACCTTTGCATAATGTAAATGTTCCTTGAAAGAACTCAGATATTTTAAAAGTTCTTCAAAAACTCATCTCACTCACAAAAACAGTTTCTAAAAGAAGAAAATTGCCTCTGAAAGCCTCTAAAACTCTGATTTTGTTCAAGTCTCACCTCTTCAGCAAGGGTCTTAACTTCTTCCTCTGTGTGCGATACTCCCACCAGGTTGCGGAAGGCCAGGTATTCCATACTGTGGCAGGCTGAACACACCTGTTTGTACACTTGATAGCCACGTCGGATACTGTAAGATACAGACACAAAATTCATACAGCTGTCAAACAGCCTATGTATTTATTTCAAGAATGCCACGATAAAGGTCAATGCACATCCTTCACGAAGGACATCAGAAAAAGTTAACACACCTGGCATGGTCCAGAGCAGACAGTAAGCCATTGTGACTCCAGGGATAAGATGGTGGGTGCAGCTCCAGGTCTGATGCTTTGACTGACTGATGAAGTATTAGCGCTAGTCCAGCTCCTCCCGCTGTCAATACACCCAGGGTGGAGACTGCGAGCCTTCTCCCTTTGGACAGACTAGTGAAGGACATATTCACCTAGTAAACGGAGGAGAACAGAGACAATGCAGGATTTTGCCATCACACAAGTTACACTTCAGACCATGAACTGGTTGCTTAAGAAAGTCAGGACAGTGTCAGTGCAAGTCTACAGTAACATAGCCTTCTTGTCTCATCCGCCTGGACTATCTACCACCTCAATCTGAAAGAGAGAGAGAGAGAGAGAGAGGAGAGAAGAGAGGAGAGAGGAGAGAGACATAGCCCCCAGAACCTGAATCTGTCACCCTGAATTACACTGCCAATCATCCAAAATCCAGGTATTACAACACCTGCCCATAGTTCAGGAAGGTAAAGGAAATGTCTACCTTCTAGGAGGAGGGAGTAAACAACAGACAAAGTATTCAGTAATCTCAATACAATGCATAAAACCTTTACTGACTTTAAATAACGAAATGATTCTGCAGAGACTGATGGAGACAGAGAGTAACTTCAGCTCTTGCAGACTCCTCCAGGTCGCCGGCTGAGCTGAGCTACACCACAGGTACAGACGTCAACACACATGTCAAATCCCAGACATAGACAATATGTTGTACAAAATAAACCAATACAGTACGTTTAAAGCTGCTGAGCAATTGGTTAAACCCCCACGGAGCCAGCAACGGGAGCCAGCTACGAGATCCAGCTGTTACCTGACTGTATCGCTCGAATACATAACATGACCTTGTGCGTCGCCTAATGCCGATAGTCAACTTCAGCGGGTTATATTAAGTTATTAAAAAAATATACACTTTGTTCACAAGACACACTGAGTGAGTTAAAGCCAATCACGACTTACTGTAGAGACATGAAGCGCGTTTTTCGACTTGAGGAATGATCGCCCAGCAGAGCAGCACACACTCCACCGGAGCGCCGCCATTTTCGGCTTCTCGGCTCCGCGCATGCGCAATGCTAACGCTGGACACCGCTGATATGGACACTGCAGATTCAAGCGGGTTATTGTGGCTTACAAATTAGACATTAAATTCACATTTTAATATCTATGTTGACAAACATGTACTCAAACCGCTACTACTGAGTTTTTCCCCTCATGTTTGGCCATCAAAACAGTAAGCAGATGCTTTTAAGTGTCTTTTAAGGGACACTTTGGTCAAAAAACAAAACTAAACATAAAAAATAAAAAAACAAAAAATTAACATATCTGTTGTATACAGACCATCTCACCTTCTACAACAGTGCAACAGCAGCCACTACTGCGAGTTTTCCCTTTGGAGACTCGGAAAACCCCCTTCTGCTGACGTACCTTAAAGGTGGGAGGAGCTTTAGAAAAGACTACAGGCACTTCAGGGGCATATACCTGAAGGTGGACCAGAATTTCATTAAAATTAAAATGTATTTATTAGCCTATCACTCATATTTCTTGGGGGTTCACGGTCACTGTGGTTGTATGTCATATTTGCAGAAAGCATGAGTGTTGTAATGAGAACTTTGATCGACAAAAACTATGAGGCAGAGGGATACAGTTATACACAGAGAAAATATTATACACCACATTAAATAACATGGTAAATGCTCACTTATCTCCCTAAACTTCTCACCTCTTTGCTATTTAGTCAGCCAAATATCCACTAGCCTGGACTACACAGCGCCCTCTTGTGGTCATTTATCTTGAGACAGGAAGGCCACTGTTTCGTCATCTTCCTGAAATCAAGGAAAATTACAATTGACAATTCTATAATTTTCTAATCTGTATTAAGCCTTCGTTGTTTAGCATAACAGTGTAAACCAATCATCCAAAACATTAACACCACCTGTCTAATACTGACCAGGTCTCCCTCATGCTGCTCTAACTGTGGTGCACTATGCACTGACCCCTTTATATCAGAGTCAGCATCACTTTTTAAACCACAGTAGCTCTTCTGTGGGATCAGACCAGATAGGCTAACCTTCACCTTCAACCTTCATGTATCAGTGAGCAAAGACTAACTACTGCATACCTGGACACTACACAAGACCTGCTGGAGATGCTTTGACTCATCCTTGTAGCAGGCCCTTGTTAAAGTGACTCAGATCCTTATGCTGGCCCGTTTTTCTTGTTGCCAGCACATCAACTTCAGGAACGGATTGTTCATTTGGTACCTAATATAACCCACCCCCCCTCCTGACAAAAGCTATTGTGTAAAAAAAAAAAAAAAAACCTGTGTTAATGTTATGGCTGATGGATGTATATTCTAAAATTATGTCCGGAACTAAGCTTGCGATGTGCTGAGAAAACTCTCAGGGCAGGTGGTAGTGCATTACGATCCATTGTCAGGTACAAAATCCAGAGAGAGAATTCACAGAAATTATTTTTATTTTAAAAAAAAGTTTAAAACAGACACCCAATCCAATGTTCAGCCTGAATACTGTAACATTTGCTGCGGTAATTTGAAACAATCATACAGCTTTTCTTTACAACTCAAAACCAATTGTGCAGCATTGTTCTATGGGTAGAGATGATTTTCTTTTAATACATAAGAGTCACTTCCTTACTGATACTTATTTTCAATAAAACCACCAATACCTTAAGCTCCGTTGCAACAAGATTGTGAGACTGTCAGGTGGGATTATGTCACACAGGCCTTCAACCCGGCAAAGCCTAATCAGAACAAACCAAATGAAGTGAATCCACACAAAGCCTGCATAGGGGAAAAACACTCACAGTCTCGGAGATCTCAGAGAGAGCTAATGAAATCAGTAAAAACAAAGGAGTGTACACTTAGAGACACCATGTAAACTGCTCTTCTGGAACATCCCACTGTGTACACCAGCATCTCTGCACACTCGGCTTGGAAACAGAACAACAAAATACCAGGGTGTAGAACAGAACGGACATCAGAATGAAACGCCTTGGCTTCCACTCCTTAGTTTTTCTCTTACATTTAACATCACTGTTGTAACAAAACCTTCCATGTTCAAAATGCTAACAGAGGAGAAGAGAAAGATTTGTAACTTTAAAGTGTTCACATGAAAAGATTTTATTTATTAGTAATTTTAAATAATTTCTATTGTTCCAAAATATGAAGAGTAGTCTGTGTTTTTAATCTATGTAAAAAAAAAAAAAATAGAGCTAAATTTAATGACATTGAGAAAATATCCAATGCTAAATTGCTAAATCAATCTCGATTTTTGTTGCCTTTCATTTTTACATAATGCTGGCTTTAACGACTAACAAACCAATAATAATGACATTTCCCCCTCTAGAGTTACTTTTTTGAAGATACAAAGTTTTTTCCAACAGTGATGAAATATCAACAAACAAAAACAGGAATGCGCATTCCTTCTAAGCAAAGGAAACAACAGTGGGAGTGTGTGAACAAGGCGTCATTACACCTGTTGATCACAGATTTCCAGCCTTCCTGCATATACTGTACATTTTTGTATTTTTTATTTATTGTTTTCCAACAAACCACTCCAAACCTACTTCACAGTTCACTCCAGAAGTCCATGCTCATGAGCACCCTCGCTCTGCCATTCAGTAGCACTGAGCGGTTGGAGGGCAAGGCTGGAGTAATACCTTGTTCTCTACACGGGGCAGCACAGGGAGGGAAATGGAGGAGATGTGGAGCAAAACAGAGGAGCAGCCTAATTAGTTGGCTTTGGCGCGGAGCTGCGCTCTCTTTCCAGTGACTGCCTGGAAACCCGTCTTAATGCTGGCGACTGAGCAACGCGAGTGGCATGTCTCGCACTGCAAGAAGTAGAGCCGTGTGTCCTTTTGTAGGATGGTGTCTGGCGAGCGGCATGTGTGACACGTCACATATTCCTCTGTGAAATAAAATACAACATAAATGGCAAAGCAAGTAAAGAGTTGTCAAATGAAAGCCGTGAAATCAAGAGCACTGATAGTGCAGTGGTACATTTACTGGCCATGCAATTACACACATTCACCAGAGATGATTAACCACAAGTAAATCAATGGAGAAGCACCAGTTTTTGTTCCAGTCATGCTGCATAATACATTTAAGATGTTAGCATCCCATCAAGCTCTGTGACATGCAGGAATTTGCTGAGCAGGTCCATTTGACTTGGATAGCAAGAGGAAAAGATCTATGACCTTGAAAGAGAGCTTATTATTGGGCCACAGATGACAGGAACTTCAGTTGCCAAGATTGCTCAACTGGCTAGTGGTCAATAGAGACAGTGACTAAAGTGATATCAGCATTTTCTGTTTTTTTTTCTGTGACATCAGTAAAAAGGAAATTGGAAATTGCGGAGGAAACTGCACATTCAGTGACTGTGAGGCTTGTGTAATAGTGTGAGAAGTAAGAAAAAAACAGAAGAACCTTTCCTCAGGTGACTGAGAAAGATGATGAAAACATAATCAGACTGTGTCAGCAATAACTGTCCACAACCACAGAGAAGGGTATTACTGTAGGATAGCGGTGCATAAGGTCTTTAGTGGAATGAAAACTATCATCACTGGCCAACAAAGACCATATGCTTTGTGAGACATTTTGCTAGCATGCTTTAGTTCCTCTCTCTCCTATGGGAGGCTCTTCATCCTGTGATGAAATATTTCTATCATAGTAAATATGGCCCCTTCTAGTATGAT
Organism: Arnoldichthys spilopterus; assembly: GCA_037974385.1. Lineage (NCBI taxonomy): Eukaryota > Metazoa > Chordata > Actinopteri > Characiformes > Lepidarchidae > Arnoldichthys > Arnoldichthys spilopterus. Next base: position 3,487,903 of record JBBPDA010000019.1, on the reverse strand, counting down.
GATGCCCCATTCCACAGCTCCAAGCTTCAGTTACCAGATCTCAATCCTGTTTAACACTAATAGGCGATTCTGACAGATTTTTAGACAGTAATCCCTACTACCATCACATCTTTTGGAACTGTCCTCCAGTACAGCACTGAAGCTGCTCCTATGGTGTGTAGTGGCTCAACACATTACCAGACATCTTTTCCCTTAATCTATCACCTCTATTCATCTTCCTGCAAAACCTTATTTGTGTACAGCTTAGAATATGACATCATTTTTTTGTGTTGGTCATCCTATAGCCCTTCATGTCTGCTTAACATGGTGCGTTATAGTCGGTACACCTAGAAAGTGAATCTATATGGATTGTGTGCCTTATTAAAATAGCTGAGGTTTCAAGATTCAGATTCATAATACTGCACTTACTGATGTATCTTCTCAAGACGTTCTCTATTTGTTTTTGCTGAAATCGTCCTTTGATCACCAGCTGGTTATTTCCATCTATGGAGCCACTACAAAAGGAAAAAAACATCTCTTACATTAATACAGCTTTAACATAACACCAGAAATTATCATGACATATTGTACTTAAATGTTTACCTTGTTCCCAGTTCAGCTAATAAGAAAGCTAAGAGATGTTTCGGCTGACGATGCAGGCTACAAAGAACACACAAACATCACGATTAGGGTTATATTTGCATATCTGTTACACTTTTAGACAGAAAACAGCCGCTAAGGCTATGTAAAGGCCTTGGCACACTTCATGCAAAGGTCTGTCTAGGTGAAAATGACCTTCCTGCACTTGCATGCTGGAATACTCTCTGTGGCTTTGCCCGTCCAGTTTGCTGTGTCTGCATCTAGTTTGGCTTCTGTCAATCACAGGCTGTCATATAATAAACACAGATAGTCTGGCATACCCAGTCATACCTAACCAACTTGTTCATTGATTTTACAGTGCTGACATGTAAATGACATGGCGAATAAAGCTCCTGAGTGACGTCGCCAGCTGTTTGCTTTCTTCGTGTTTGTCATTTTGTTCACCAAAGCCAGGTGAACATCACCGCCGCATGAAATATGCTGAGGCCTTAAGGTCAGTTCAGGGAGGCGAAGCATGCGCTCACAGTTTGCAGATGTCAGTGAAGTTGACGAAGGACGTTTTCTTCGTTCCCACTCGGACGACCTGAGGCGGCTTCATGACAAACTTCCTCTTCTCTCCGGCCACCATGTCAGGATTTTTCTCTCTCATGATGTTAAAGACACGACTCAGCAGCTGTTGAGGCATGTGAGAGATTTACTCAGCCACAGCAAACAGTAAACACTGCTGTAAAAGATCTTTGATAACACAAAAGAAATACATACAAAAATCATTAAATCACAATAAAATGCTACCACTGGTTTGGCAGGATTACGAAGAATTGATCTTTAGGAACTAATTAAAAAACACAGGAAACATTCAGGGAGAGGTCACACTAGCAGAACAGGGACACTGACATAAGGAAGCAATGCTCTGACCCTTAGTCTAGATTCCTAAAACCACTGTAGCTCTATGAAACCTTTACTGATAAAGCACACTGTAAACACTGTAAATCACTGTAAACAGTCCAGTAACAAAAACCATTTTGTGACAGTCATTTTTTTTTTTAGACCAGGGTTCGATGCAACACACGGGAAAAAAATGATTAATTTAACTGTTTGAGCAGTATTAAAAAATTTGAGTCAAACTATGATCACAGCAATTACACTAAACAGTTATAATTACACAATCCGTTGTCAACCTATATGACCACCTGCTTTTGTGAAGTTTGCACAAATCTGAATGGTGTGTGAATGGTAAGAGCATTTGAGGCCTTGCCCTTAAAATTTTATTCATTAAAGTGCTCGTTTGGTAAGAGGTACAGTTAATATTTACAAAACATACTGCACACAGTCAAAAATGACTGCTAGAATTAACCATGCACTGCGCCTGAATCAAACATATGAAGGAAGATGAATATTTACCTCATCATAGGTGTAATCTCTCTCTGACCCTGCCCAAGCAGGGCCAGTCTGAGAGCTAAACATGATGCCATCTGTATTTTTACTCTCATCGTCCTCAAAAGCTGCAATTAAAAATTGCATATATATTAAATGAGCATGTAGCTTAGGTGCATAAACGTACATAGCACATTTTAGGAACCCGCTATTTAGAGACGAAGCACAGATAATCAATGACAACTTGTAAAAATGTATTTGTGAAAGGGAGAGATGAAGATCTGAAGCTGGCATTTCAACTTCTAAATATTAGAACTTATTAAAATAAAAAGTAATAACATGCTAATATCCATATTAAAGCATGCTTACTTTGTTTTTAACCAAAATAAACATTTCAGTTAATTTTTAAATGTACAGATCCTAAACACTTGATATATTTTTTTCATCTGTGTTCCTCCACAAAAAGTTCCTCTTATCAGTTCTTTTGTATTTCGGGATCATGACAACTGTAATGAATCATAATTTAAGTTTGTTATGAATAATAATCCAAAATTTACATCTATATCAATACATCAACGAAGCAGAATGTCAGCCTACCGTCATCTTTCTCCACATCATCACCCTCATCCGCAAACTGCACCTTCTTCACCTTCACCTCTTCATCTTCCAAGATCTCGGACTGCTCACCCTCGATCTTAAGCTCCTAGACACCATTGAAAAATCCATTACTTCTTTACCATTTACAATATTAGTTCAAGCATGATGACAAGGACTATAGCAATAAAAACTGCCCCCACACTAAAATTTACTATTCCTAATTTTTAAACATTCAGTGAATTGCAATTGAATTCACAAGAAATGCAAAGTCGTGACAAACAAAAACTGCGAAATACACCAGATTATTACCAACCTTCAGGCCCTCTTCAATATCATCATTAAACTTCTTCTTAGGCTTCTTTTTCTTTTTCTTCTGGTTTAAAAAGTTCAAATCGTCCAAGTCATCCGTTAGTTCTGTAAAGGTATAAAACAAATACACATCAAGATTCTGCCCATTACCAATGACGCAAGAACACTACCAATTATTAAGCCCTATGGCTAAAACCAGTGTAGACTGCATGATTTTTAGCACAGTCTTTACCTCAAGTTCAACAGATCTGTGAATCTGCAGTTTAGAAGCTTTACTGAAAGTGACTACTAGTGGGATAATCTGTGTAGGAAAGGAATTGGTCTTCTGTCTCCTGACTGAGCTCCAAGGTGATCGGAAGCCTTCCAATAATTAACATAGTCGACTTTTACAACCAAACACGGTCATGAGACTTGTAGTGTGAAACGGTCAGCAATAGAACCCACGAGTGCTCGGAAAACGGCCAATGAGAAAGCTAGGAGGCAGGAAAAGGTTTATATATGGCACCAATGGAGGAGCTGCTTGTTGAATATTGGTAAGGGACTCTAAATTCAGCTTGCCAGTGCATAGTAAAATGCTTCTCCAGTTGTTGCTGCAGAATAGAATACAAATGTAGATAAAGTCATTCTGAGTAGTTTCATGTATAATTCTAGAGAAACCTACCAAGTGCAAATTGTTCACTGTGTTGGTGATATGAACCAGATGTATGAAGCATTTAACCGTCAACAACACAACATTAAAACTCACAAGACACATGTGGGATCACTGCTAGTTTTGGACAGTAATTTAAAGGGCTATATTTGTTCTATTGACATTGTGACCCCTGATTACCAGCACTGTAAAGAAATCCAAGCCATTAATCATCCCTCGATGAACCACCTTACAGCAAACCCTTCAACAGAAAACAATGACAACACTAAATAAAAATGCTCTGAAATATTCTAAGCAACTATGACCTGCTAGACTCCATTTCCAATCTGAATCTGCTTAAACACAGCGCACAATGTATTTCTAATGGGTCACAAAATGGAAAAAAGCACAGCAAAGTGTGCAAAACACTTTATTCTAGCACCTTTTTTCTTCCCTTCATCCTCCTCAGGCTCCATTTCACGCTCCTCTCCTCCTTCGGGCTCAGCTTCATGAGGGTCCATCTGCTGCGTCTCCTCTCCATCTCCTTCCTCATCAGCCATAAAGGGCTTCATCTTTTTCTTCTTTTTCTTTTTCTTGGTCATGGTGGGGTCAAACAAAATCTGGAGATGGGAAAATAAAATATGTTGTGGCAAGTTTACATGGGGAGATGCCAAGTAGGTTTCTGCATTTAGTTGTGTTAAATTACTGTACTGTGAGACTTAAAAAAAACTCTTTCTGCTCATTTCAAAGGAATGAAGCTGCCTGAAACAGATTTCTGAGGCATTTCACATTGAATTAAAATTATTGAAGCACTGATGAAGAAATTTGAGGTTGATGTTAATATCCAATTCTTTTTAAGCAAATATCCAGATGCTGATGTCAGCACAAACACTCATAAAAATGCAGACACTACAACCAAAACCACCTGAACTAGCATTACAGAAAAACAGAACACATTTATAAGTGTCAAGGAAATAAAAAGAAGCACAATTATTAAAGTATTTTAGCACAGAAGCCCAGAATTACCAGATCATTGTGCTTGAAAATACATTTTGAAATATCAGTCAGATATAATGGTCTAGTACATTTTATATTACTGTATATTATACATATATTTCCAACTAGTACATTGCACTCATTGTCCACTGTCTACAAATTGAATACACTATTTTTGTTTTTTGCATTATGTTTTAGATGTCCACCATATTTCAAACCAATATATGATGATGCATTCATTAGGCACTGGAAGACTCTTTAGGTAATAATGGAAATCTGTTCAAGTTCAGTTTATTGATCAAAATTGTTAAAGTGGGTTAACAGTACAATGAAATGTGTTGGACAAGAAGAAGCAGTAAACTCAGCAGAACATGATAGATAAGAATGAATATAAAATAAAACATAAAAGTAAAAAAAAAAAAGGATAAAAAACTAATTAATTTTTTCAACCATATATATATATATATATATATATATATATATATATATATCAAAAACTCATATAAGCAGCATCACTGTAAGCAGAAGAAATGCTTTTACATGGTATTCACATTAGTTTTCAAGTCAAATGATAAAGCTCTAATGTGAGAGGAGGTCTCGGTCATGATGCTGTCACCATTTCCCACTCAACAAATAAGAAACTTACTGAGAATTAAGTATTAAGAATTTCCTAATACATGAAAATTTTAGAGATTGAATACTTGAAATAAGTGCAAATTCATAAGAATGTTGTTTAAGTTCGTGCACTGGAAGTAGAGCAGAAAGTTCCAGAAACGTGGCCACGAACGCAGCTCGCTGTGGGTTCGCACAGTTTGTTGAGGAGCTGCTCAAGGTAAAGGCCCAAAGTCATGCTTAAACACATTCACAAGCCCTCTGCCATGAACCGGACAACAAACGTCGCCACTCACCTCGTCTTCCGACATGGTGTCAGTAGAAAAGAAGCTTTTCCAGACTCTTTTCCCGTGAACAAACAGCTAAATGTGAAGATACCCTTTCCCTGCAGATATCTTGCATCAGCGAAAGTGTCCGTGCGCATGCGTCCTCCCGACGACGGAAGATGGCGTCACGGCAGCGACAGTTTGAAGCGAGTTGGAGTGTTCGCGTTTTTGTCGTTCCACTCCCGAAGTCTTTCTCCCAATATGCACACTTGTCTTTTAGTGTACTTGTGCGTGCGATCATGTTATTAAAGAGAATGGGACACTGCAGTCACCATAAGCAGTATGGCTAGAACGGTCTACGTTAATTTGAATACTGCCAAAACTACAAACGCTGCCTTGCACAATAAATGTAGTAAGTTTCACAGAGTGTACTGTTATTTAGCAAGGCTTTAAGCTCCCTGAAGTACACAAAATGACCAGAAGTCGAGTACTTATGGGCATTGCACTGCTCAGCCATAACATAACAGCAAATAACATTGTCTAGTTATTTCATTACAATGGCACCTGACAGGGGGTGGGACATACAAGTCAGAAGGTGAACGGTCAGTTCTTGAATTTGTGCGGGAAGCAGGAAAAATTATACTTTGATAAGGGCCTTATTGTGATGGCTAAACGGGTCAGAGCATCTCCAAAACATCAGGTCTTGTGGAGTGTTCTGGATATGCATTAGTTAGTACCTACCATCAGTGATCCAAGGACGGACGACTGGTGAACCAGCAACATGGTCATGGGGACCCAAGGCTCCCTGATGCTGTGGGGAGTAAGAGCTATCCTGTCTGGTCTGATCCCACAGAAGAGCTACTGAGGTTTAAAAAGTGATGCTGACTCAGGGATCAGAACACAGTGCAGCACAGTCAGAGCTGTTCCAGCAGCATGAGATGACCTACTCACTATTAGACAGACTAGGTTTTAATGTTATGGCTAATCACATTATATTTAAGATCACAGATACAATGTTGAACTCTAACTCTTAATTATAATGACCGCGAGTCATACCATAATAATAAAAATAAAGCTGAGAAATGGGAACGTTTTCTATTTACACCAGGAGGCAAAAGCACTTGGTGATTCTCTTTATTGCAGAAAATCATATATTCATGGGGCCATTCTCAGGATGAAGCATTAATCAGAACCACATCAATGCATGTGCAAACCATATCCAAATTAACAGCCTTAAATGAATAGGGGGAAATGCAGAATTCATACAACTGCAGTACCTACAAATAGGAGGAGGGAAAAACAGTAAATGCTTCATGCTTTAACTCTCTTTAAGTCAGTGAATCTCACCACACTTATTAGGCATTACATGTGTTAGTCAGAGAGTCATGTGAAGACATGCCAGTCGAGTTGCATAAGCATGCCAGTAGTTAAGGCACATAGCAGGGCACACACACACACACACACACACACACATGTACATTTATATGCTTAAAGTGCAAAACCAACAGTTGGTGTTTTGGCTGTAAGCCTGTTTGAAGCAAGACTTTTCACCAACTTGCTGGGGTTCCATAGCACTACCATGACAAAGAATCAAAAACAAAAAAGGTTTAATGATTTCATATAATCTGAATAATACCCAACATACAAATATACACACCTCGAGTTACATCCCACTTTCTATATAAAAGATACAGCATGTCTGTAAACTCCTACACACTTAAAAACAAAGGTGCCAATAGGGTTCTTTGGAGCCATGCCATTACAGAACCATGTTTGGTTCCCTAAAGAGCCTTGCATTTTCAAAGAAGGATATACTGAAAGGTTCTTCAGAGAAGCTAAAGTGCTTTCTCCAATGCCATGGCTCTGAACAGTGCCTTTATTTCTAAGCACACAGGGATCTCTTCAGATAGAAAATGTTTAGTTTAAGCATTAGTTTACAATTTTATTTTTACAACTCTCGACTTCTTTTAGAAACGGATATTCACAACAGGACAGACAAAGATCTAGATTGGTTTGGAATTCAGCTGGAAAGACAGACAGTGCCCTGGATAAAGTATGAGCTACTACGCAAAATGAGAGGGTCATTTGGACTTTCTGGCAGGACGCAGAACCTGTTGAGCTGAAAAGGAGTTTATGGGATTGTGATAAGTTTTTGGTGGCTTGGATATTCTGGCCTGAAACCTTTTTTTAAATCCTACATCTCAATGCTACTTAACTATCACATATTCAACAGACTGAAAATGTTATGGAAATGACCCTGATGTTGAAACAGCATTCATGAAACTAAGCACTTTGAGCTCAAGGTTGAAGGTGAATTACAGAACCCAAATCTATCCCCTGTGTCAGATCAGTCAATGGAGATGTTTCAAAATGGACTTCCACAAACTAGGTTAAGGAACAGAGCACGTAAAGAATATGGAAAACTTGTTGTACATGAAAAGGCATCTGCATGTCTATGAAAAAACATATGCTATATGACAATGAGTGAAAATTGTAACCCTGGCACTTTCCATTTCAGGCTATGGGAATAAGATGGATTTCACTACAATAAACAAACAGAGGTAGACGTTTATGGGGCTTACTCACTCAAAGATCCTCAAGAGTCAATTGAATTGGACTGCGATATGATTATCTTCCAATTTAAATGAGAAAATTAGTAAAACTATGTCAATCACAGGTATACACCAATCGTTTTACAGAAAATTTTAACTGATTGTTTTCTTCTTTGTTATGTTTCATCTTTCTTAGCCTGTTTTATGTCCCTTAGCACGGACAGCTCCTGTGTCCCTGGACGTCTTTTAGCCAGGAATTAGAGCTACACATTCCAAGTCAATTGGTTTCAAAACGCTAACCCACTTAAGGTGTCCAGGTCCACTCTGAACACCAGTCAACCATAGTGAGTGATAAGACAGTCCGGCACGTGTAGCACGATTCACATCGCCCACGCCTTCAGCTCTTCCATATCCTCCTCATCCTCTTCCTTTTTCTTAGTGGCTGGAAACAAAGCAGAGAAGCACTGTCAGGACTTTACTGCAGTTTTATGAGAATGTAAAGTAACAAAACCTTGTGTCTTTGAAATACCTCATGCAGGGGCGGAACTGCATTGTGGCTTTGGGGATGGTGGGGTGTGGGTGGGGTATAAATGCTATCATCACTATATTTTGCAGTTCCTGTCGTCTGCTTTGCAAATGATCAACCTCACATAGAGGCTGAGCATGCACGCACTTGAACAAAACTGAGGGCAAGCGTTTATTTTTAATCGTCAAACACTGAGCACGAATAGAGCGGTTTTATTCATGTCTACAAAAAAATTAACTGCAGTGCACTTTTCAGTGATGGATAAGAAACGAGAGGAGCCAGCTAACGTTTTAAAAACCTCTCTTGAAAAAAAAAAAACAGGGACAACAGTTAACCAACCAACAGGACCAACAGTATCCGCGATCTACTTCCATGCCATCTTTAAATTTCCTTACAGTCATAATTTCTGCCAAACAACACAGGAAAACCACAAACAGGTAATCTGTTCTTACTCCATCTTTGACTTCTGCATATTCTGGGCTGTTAATAAATCCATCATGTACAGGCAACACTTTGCTAGAACATAGCTGCGTTTGAAACCACACACCGTACTGTACATGCAACATTACTAAATGCTTGAATTCCAATAAAGTTACATCCTTAAAGCTGGAGTAGGTAGCTTTTATAAAAATAACGGTCACATTTGTTTAAACTGTCACTATGTCCCGAGTCACACATGATTTAGATCATCTGTGAAAATATCTGGCACCTCAATGTGCTTCCAATTCCATTTACAAAGATCCATACGAACCAAAATAATCAGAGCGAAGAGGAGGGTCTGATGAGGAGTCAACTGCTGATCGTGCAGACGCTGGCCGCCTGCCCCGCACATATTCTGACTTGGTGAGAGGATTCAAAACCAATGCAAAGCCACATTTCTGCTGGACATATTTACCCCTCATGCATTTATGCTTGATTTGGTAAATCCTGACCTCTCCTTGAAGAAACTTCCCTAACATCAACTACTAATAGTGGTGTCCTCTTTTTGTCTTCAGCATTTAGTATGATAGTGTACTTTTTGAGATGCAACCTGGTTCTCCATAAGTAGGTGGTGTTGTATACCCTGTTGTGTCGGTAGCTCACTAAAAATAGCCTCTAGCTTTTATGTGCGCTCTGTGAAAGAAGATAAGGTGCTCATGCTCATTACTGCTGAATGTGCCTCCATGAAATGTTCACATGAGGAATGCTGGTATGGCCGGTTGGACGAATGGAAGACAGGTAGACACACAGAAACATGAGGCAGCCAGCTAGCATTTTATGCTTGCTAGGTTGGCTTTTACTGAAGAAATAAAGAGACATTGCTCTGGTTGTACACAATAAAATACACTGCGATTGGTTTATAATGCTCAGCTCTGTTGCTGTATTAATTTAAGTCCTGCCCTTCAGTAAAATGAAATCATCGTGTTGGTAAAAGCATAAGCAGGAAAAGCCTAAACCAAATCTGAAAAAAGTGTGTTTATTCAAACCAAACACTAAAAACGATTTAGGCTTTTTGTGTCAATGTTTTAGTAGCGATTTCCCACAGGACTTGCTGAAGAAAATGCTGAAGTGACTTTTAACTTGTGATTTAGAGTTCTCTCCATTTACATCAAGTGATAGGAGTCTAGTCTGGTAAGACTGAAAATAACTGCCTGGGGGTATTGCCATGATGTCAGCTGAATGAGCAGTGCTTTCTACAAGTACACATGAGCTTTGCAATGAGGGTAATGAACGGCACTAATTTTTTGAACTGCCCAATTTAAATCCAAATGGGTGAATTCTGGTGAAATGCATGGTTTATTCAGTAGACACTAAAGAGTTTTTCATGAAATGTGCAATATATGCCCAGAAGAGCAAGATTAACCTAAGAAGAAAGTAAACTTGGCGTTCAATACCACAGAATCCTTGTCTGTGTAAATAGGCTATTTCTATATGAATGGAAAGTTAATTCAATGGGCGACTATAAAAGACTCTAAATCTTATGTTTTCACTACACTGCTGTAAAAGTTCCATTAATGCTTCTCCGGCCGCTGTACATATGTGTGAATTTGTTGCAGCACATAAGCTTTGTCACCTGGTTTAGAGGGTAATGAGGTTGAAGGCACGTTGGGCAGTGGGACATTCTCTGTGCCACCGATTTCCAACAGGTTACTATCCAGTTCTTCCTGTTCCAACTCCTCCAGTTCAGCCAGCAACTCATCCTGGAGAAGAGAACAACTAATTAGGTTATGGGATAGTGAAGGAGTGCAGTCAACGGAATGAAGTCGTATTGTTTTCTGCAGAATGCAAAATAAATAAGCATTGCTGTTTAAATTAATTTGAGTTGTTAACATCACTTAAGGCTCTAATTCTGATTAAGAATGCACTTAACAATGCTCTGTATAACAGGGTGTACCCTTCGTGCACATCCATATTGATAGTCAATGTAATAAGTGGATGTCTGCCCTAATCTTGCTGAAGATATGCACTGCTGTTTATCCATAGGGGCTTTAGAACAGACATCTGCAAGGCCTTACTACAGTATGTGTAGTTTATTTGCTTCTAATTTAGCAAGAACACACTGGAGGCACATTTGGAACGCTTTAAAAAGCACTACTTTAAAATGAATTTGAAGTTTTAGTGAATGGCGATTTAATCTGTTCTTTATTTTTATTTAAACAATTGAATTTATGCTTATTTTCTTTTTGTTAATTACTTAATCCTTATGTACTATTTCTATGTCATGCAAACCCGGTCACACAGTGAACAAGTAATAACGTTCAATTGGGTTTTCAGGTATAAATAACGGTTAAATTGAAACTTAGATAGAAAGATAGATAGAAAGATAGATAGATAGATAGATAGATAGATAGATAGATAGATAGATAGATAGATAGAT
>JBBPDA010000019.1:3456609-3467239 GCA_037974385.1 Arnoldichthys spilopterus | reverse complement strand
TCCTCACCAGATGTCCAAACCACCTCAACTGGTTCCTCTTGACATGGAGAAGCAGCAGTTCTACTCTGAGGCTCTCCTGGATGTTCAGGTTTCTATCTCTAAGGGAGAGCCCAGGTGGTGGCGTTAACTGATCATGGAACGTGTTCATTATTTTTCCTTTTTTTGGAAAAGCGTTTAAAAAGCTAATTTTGTAAAAGAATATCCACTACAAATCAACGAAATGATGTTGATTGATCACTGTGTAATCACTAAAACCTTCGAAGTGTTAACAAGGCATTTTCTTAATGTTTAACAGCTTTTGAAACCTATTCTCTGAAAATCCACAACATTGCCCTTCAGTAAGTCATCACCGGTTTGTGTGAAAGTACGTACTGTATTGTGCATCTACAATCAAGACAAGACTGAACAAACTTGACCTGCGTAGGAGGTGACAGGAAAACCTTTGCTCTTGATATGTATACATATCACGTTGCAAATATTTAATTACAGTTATTTCTAGTTAAATCTGATTAAATTGTGTCAGGGCAAAGAAAATAAAATCCGCAAAAATATGAAGGTTTTTTTTAAGAAAAAGAAGTCTGTACAGCAACTTTTCAGTTCAGATTTTACTAAACAAGCCCCAGATTCAGTTGTTGCCGAGTATGGGGATTGGATTACGATCATTACTAATATTTAATGAGTGAATGGTGTGTGTTCGACGTACCTCCTGGTTCATCTGTACAGGTGTGTGGTTAACAGCTCGTGCTTTCTTGGAATCGGAGGCTTCGGAGGACTTGGGTCCTCCTTCAGCTTTCTGACTCTTCCTCTTTTTCCGCGAGTCCTTCGTCCTGCTGCTGCGCCCGGAGCGCTTCTGCTCCTGCAGCTCGATCTGAGACACACGGGGAAAGAAGATGCGGGGAAAGACAATAAAGAAATTCACACCAATGCAAACCGTGCGATATTACACACAAAATATGACTTTGCTCGACCAGTAAGCTACTCTACCATACAGGGAAAACAGGAAAAAACTCCCTTACCTGTATCAGTGTGAGTAGTGACTGGTGAGGAGGGGGCGAAGATGCTTGAAGGATTCGGTAAATGGTGTGTGTCTGGTCTAGTGTGACCTCTAAAAGGTCGCCCTCTAGCTGCAGCTCCTCTAACTGCGCCCTGGCTGAAGGTGCCAGTTCGATTACTGACCCTTCAAGACGAGATACCAACGGCACCAGAGACTTAACCCCTAATAACAGAGAACGAAGGGTTAGAATTTTCTGCCATCAGCAAAAGCAGGAGAACGTCATGATTTAAAGTTAAAAAAGCTTTTTGTCTAATAAACGATGTGTAAAACGGGACTGACCGGCGATGTTGTGAACGTCTGCTTTCTTAATGCCATTTTCGCAGCCAGACTGTGGAAGGAAGAGCAGTTTTAATTTGACAAACGTTGTCATGAGGGCATCGTCATTTCATTCAGTGTTTTTCCAGGAGAACAGTACAAAACCCGATAAACTAAGCCAACTGTCTGCTATAAGAGACGACAAACGAGAGAACGGAAGGCAAGAAAAGAGCAATGCAAGGAAACATTACTAGTGAACGCTCACTGAGAGTAGCCTCGTTTTTCAACACCAGTGCAAATAGCGACACTATTACTGGAGTGAGTATTAGGAAGAAACTATTTAAGCTGCCCATCAACACTGTTATGGGGAAAGAGGGGGTTCATTCTACCCCCCTCCCAGGGATAAAGAAGCCTACTTTGCTCTCTTGGACTCCCAGCCACAGGTAGCTGTGTCACCAGCAGGGATCAACTTGCTAGCTCCCCATAATAGTGCCATACGTTTAGATAGCCCACCAAAACAGTAGCGTTTTTTTTAACCCACCAAGCACAGAGATGAAAGTGGTTTGCCATTTCAGTTGTACAGTGTGATGACGAAAGCTGCTCATCATTTACACCAAAACTGCCCAGCACTCACCTGCTTTCCATTAGCAGCCTTTTCCTTGTCCTTTTTCAGTGAGTCGCCCTCTTCTGTCAGGTCTATCACGCCATCCTCTGGTCCCTCGGAGTCTGACAGCACGATGATCTCCTCCTTGTTCCCTTTCTTTTCCTCCTGCTGCTGCTGCTGCTGCTGCTGCTGCTCCTCCTCCTTAATCTTCATTTCTTTGAGTTCTTGCAGTCTCTGCAGGGCACCATGTACTTCTGCAGTCTCCAGAGCCTGTCTGGCTCGGCCCTGCCAGTTGATTGCTCTTTCGGTGAGGCACTGGAGCGCCTCCCCCTCGGGCAGGCGCACGGGCAGCCTCTGCAGAGCTACCAGCAGGGCCAGGATGGTCTCCAGGCGCGGACGCCGCGAGCGCTGGCACCGCGGGCACAAGAAGCGCGTGTCCCAGTCCCACCAGCAGAGGGGGTTGGTGAGGGGTGCCTCGGCAGGATTCAGTACAGAAGGGAAGGGCACACAGCCTCCATGGAACCAGTCTCTGCACAGGTGGCAGCGGTGGATTAAGGGCCGAAACGGGCCACCACACACACATACCGATTTGCCGGATGTGTGCGAGGCAGCGGAGTCGCCGTTCTGCTGGGGGGTTTCAGAAGGGAGCGGTGCTTCGGAGTCCACGGAGACGCTCCACCTCTGCTCTTGTTTGAGGTCCCTGGGTTCTCCATCCCCAGTGGCGCCCTCCAGGCGGGGCTTGGCCATGTTTAGCTGCTGCAGGCGCAGGAGGGCCTCTTTCTCCTGCCGCTCACCCTCTTTGAACGCCATCACCTGGTTTGGTGAGAATGCACACAAACCGCTGAAATTATTCACAGCACACAGGAATAAAGCTGCGCCTAAGACAATGTCTGCGTTAGGACAATGTATACAAAGGGACACATTCTCAGGGGTAATGTCCAGCCGGTTGGGTAAAGTTCTGCATCATTCACACATGTAGCCCTTTATCAGAATTTTACCCAGATGTGTGTATTCATGCAGGTCATGAAGACCCTGGTAAACAGAAGGTGATGTTCTCAACATCAAGAGCAAACAGCTCGTGAATTTCTTTTCTTTTGTAAAAACATTAAACTCCACTGTAATGTAGTTGAGAGGTGAAAATATATGGCACATCATGATGAAACTTGGACAACTGCGACCATGGACTATTGTGTAACTGAAATCTTATAGAAGCAAGAACAGACAAAATTTCAATTGCACAATTACAACAGTTATTACTACAGTTCCAAAACGATCATAAAATGTTGAAAGGGGATGTAACACGATGGTAAACTTGCCTCTGTGCCAACTTTTGTTGAGTGCTGCAGTCATCAAATTCTAAATTTGTGTATATTTATAAAATACAGTTAAGTTGCAGAGTAAAGTCTTGTCAGTTGTAACTTGTGTTCACAATCACAACATCAGAGATTTTTGCATTTTTGCAATTTCCCAACTTTTCAGGAAATGGGGTTTGTGTTTACATTTAACGCCTTTATCCAAAGCGACTTCCAAGACGTGGAGCAGTGTAGTGGGACGGTACCTTGCTAAAGGGTACCTCAGTAGTTCCCGGGCCGGGACTTGAACCTGCGACCTTCAGGTCCCAAGGGCAAGGTCCTAACCACTAGGCCTCCACTGCCTCCTATTACTACCACTGTATTATGTAGGAAAGGCGTTTACTCAATGACATCTGTTACTTAAGATGACCAGTTTTAACTATTTACCAGCTCTTAACCCAGCTGATTCAGTTCACTCAGCCTTCAGGAATATCGGAACGTGAAAATCAGCTGGATAATGAGATGGGATCAAACTCAAAATATGGAAGATCAAGGTTCATGTTTATATATTTTTTTCCTTTTATTACGTTAGCACTGCTTCCAAATATCTGGCATCGAGTGCATGTGTGTGTTTTGACTCACAATAGCTCCTGGGTCTCGAAGGTCCTGAGCGGTGAGTCCTAGCACATTGACATCAGAGTCTGCTTCTGAGCTTGAAGACTCTTCCTGCCTTTTCTTTCTCTTCTCCACACATGGACACAAAACCTGCACAGAGAACACGATCAAACAGTCTCAAAAAGAGAGTTCTATTGTCACAACAAACCAGGATTATGCTGCGAGGCGATGCAGCCAATGTTCTGCATTATTAACTTCTTGAGACAAACTGGTCCAAGAATTTCAAGTTAAACTGATTTTCTGAAAACCCTGTCAAACCAGTCTCACAAGGCTCCTCTTCCTCGGCTTGTTATGTATGCATACGATTGACGAGCAGTGTCAGCGAAGTGTAGCCTCCCTCATCTACACCACATCACCCCCTCACCTCTAGCAGGCTGTGCTGACTACTCTTCTTCAAGAAGGTCTTGCTGGCCTTGTCTCTCCAGGAGTGAGCGCTAGCCACTTGCAGCTCCAGCTGCCGCAGCTCCTCCATGCGCACGGGCAGATCTCGCCCGATCGCCACCAGGCCCTCCAGGTCGTCAAGGCATGGGTAGTGCTCACCGTTCTGTTCCAGGACACCAAAGGGGTGAATGAGGGAGAGGTTAGAATTCCAGCAATACTTAAAAATATTCACATGATGATGACCACCCATGTAGACGCTGCCACCAACAGCTGATTAAGTGTGAAAAGTTCCATCTCTGCTTAAAAGATGTGTGTTGTAAATGTTCTAAATTCTGGTGGTAGAAATGGGCAGCAATAGGCAGCTCTTGCCTGGATCTCCTCTAGGTCTGTAACCCATGCACGGGCCCGGCTCAGGCAGGCCTGCAGGGACAGGATGTTGGGCAGCTGTACCGGGATCATCTGGGCCTCATTCACAATAGCCTCCAAGGTGGAGAGCGGATGCTTCTGCCTACTCCGACACAGACATGCAGAGAGAAGAGAAGCACAAAGGGGGTTCGTCACATCAGTAAGGTTGGGTACAGGTTCATACACATTCGGAATCTTTATACACGAAGCTGTAATATGAATATTTGTCCTCTGGTGCTACAAAATGTATGCTGCAGGAAACCGATGCGTCACTGCACGTCCTGTGCCCTCGCTAGTTAACATTACACTTGCTCTGATGGCCGGACATTCCTACGGTTAGCTAGTGGCTACTCTAAACACTGTTCAAATGCCTAAAGCAAAAACAATGCATCTAATGCGTGGCTGTATTCCACCCCATGCCTGACCCATGTCCAGCACATCGGGAGTGTGAGAATCCCTGCAGGCTTTCTTTAGCTTAGTAATGTAGCTAACGAGGGTAGCTAACAAGCAAACAAAGATTTGCATACAATGACTCTACAGTACAGAGAAATATATAACCAAACATGCCGAAAAATAGAGGCGGGTCTAACGTTGATGTGTAGTCTGCTCTCCTGCCTCACCTATGCTCCAGGCAAATCTGGGCCTTTTCCTCCCAGCGCTCTGCAATGGTCAGCAGTTCCTGCAGCTCTGCCATGGCGGTCTCCACGCCTACGCTCTGTGGCACATTGCAACCGGCCTCCATCAGGTTCCTTAGCACGGACAGGGTCACCTCTCCACCCTCTGGCCCCAGAGTTTTCCGCACCTGTGCCAACCAGCGGCCCTGCTCCTGAAGCCCAGCCAGCAGCTCACACGCTGGAGCTGCCACTGGCAGAAGAGCACCTTCCTCCAATAAGGCCTGGATATCTGCTGCTGGAGGAGAAGGACAAGCCTTTTTCCACTCATCCCCGCCGCTGTTCAGCAGTTTCTGGGCACGGGAATCAAACTCCTCGATCTTCTGTAATACGGTCTGTGAGAAGGGGGGGGGGGGGGTGGTGGTGGTGTTATTTTACTGCTATATTACTGTGATGGAATCAGAGTATTTTAAAGAAAAACTGGTTTTAGAATCACAGCGAAATAATGAAAATATGTTTTAAAGGATACTTCAGTAAAAAATGCTAGTTCTTCTTAGTTTTCCCAACACTGGCACCATGCAAACTGAATGCCGAGTATACGCAGGTCTATGAGTGGAGCTTACGACACAAACTTGTTGGATTCAAGAGTGTGATCATTTAGACATGTACTACGTGCTAATTGTTTAGGTTAAGAGCTTCTGGGTGAAGTATCCCTTCAAAACGCTCACCTGCACTTCGCTTAGCTGCTCCATGACACAGGGCAAGTTGTGCATAGTGTCCACCAGTGTCCGAAGTTCCTGCAGGCTCATCCTGCTGCTCTGGCTGCCGTTCAAGAGCGCTGTACTCCTGGTTTGGCAGCTGACGATGTCGGACAGAACACCGGTGAGCCGCTGGAGAAGCTCGTTATCTGGAAACTTTCTTTCGGCTGCCTCCTCCTTTAACACCTCCAGTTCCTTAATGCCTATGAGGATATAAAAAAAAATTAAAAAACAGTTACAAAACTTGTTACCTCACTAGATCGAGTTCACCAAAGAGCTTCAACAAAACTGAATGGACAGACTGAAGGAAGTCAGAGTTGAACTGTTTTCATGAATTATTACGGTCATCACCAACACACTCAATGTCTGACCTATTTTGTTGCCCTCTTCTTGCTCAAGAGCTTCCTTCACTCTGTTGGCCCAGGAGTCGAAGGACTCAGCCCGAACCTTCAACCTGTGCAGCATGGCCAATAGCTCGTCCAGAGTGTACCGGTACCTGAGACAAAGTAGAAACAGAAGGATTATTCTCTGCTTGCACATGTCAACAGAACCAACATCAGGACGATGGCCCTCAAACGAAGACGATGTGTACCTGAGGTAGAGTTTGTCTGTGGGGCAGGAGCAGAGGTCTTGCGTATGGTAGAGGCAGACGAGGCGTTCAGTGCAGCTGGTGCATGCCAGGGCCGACAGGAAGCAGGTGGTCTTACACTTATCACACTGCCTCTCGTCATCTGGCAACAACTCAAACGCTTCCCGTTCAGCCTCCGTTATGCCCTGTGAGCACACAGCAGTATTGTGCAACGAAATATTAGCACGGTACCAGTTCATGTGCCAGATGTTTACATCATGCCCTTAACTTGGACTTGGACTGAGGAGGACCTTTATTAATATAGTACATTGCAAAAAAAAAAAAATATGCGATGTACAAGAGAGCACATAGTTCATCCCAAGTTACGTCTAAGCATGTCTAAGCTTCTGCTTGGGTTTATTTCGTCTTCGATAGCAGTGGTGATACATAAGTGAGCTCAAGGTGTGCGTAGTTAAATCACGGTGTAGTGACATTGTTTATCATCATTTCATTTGGCTCATTAACTGAAAAACCAACCGTTCACAAGTTGGCGCTCCAGGTTCACTGCGATTGGTAGAATTTCCAATAGCACATTAAATAGTGACGTTAACAATGTTCAGCTGCACCGGGGCAGAATAGTGGTTCGATTTAAGGTGGAACGGAGCACGAGATGCCAACTTCAGCTTCATAAATTAGAACTGTGCAACAAAGAAATCAGCACAATCATCATGAACATGTGCCACATCTCTTCCATTAAACACCTACTCTGTAGCTTAAGCTTAAATCAATGAACATTTTTGGGATTTAGGAAAATCTTTTATCCCCTTATCTTGACAACTCATCAATTCAATTCAGTTGTTTTCCAAGCCTACTCAGTCTATGCCTTACCTTCTCCAGCAGGGCCTTGCGGAGTTGCCTCTCTTCCTGCACAATGATGAACATCTCGCGGTGTGTGGCGGCAGCAAGGTTCAGGTCCAGCTTCTCCGGGCATGCAGCCATTTTACAGGTGAGCTCTTCGTGAGAGAAAACACAGTAGCGGCGGAGGCGGCGGTAATGCTCGATACAAGAACGCCCTGTGGGAAGCTAACGGAGAGAGAAATCTCATCAGCTTAGCGTGTTACAGTATACATAACGCATACCAAAGTCTGCTTGGAGTTTTAGAAAATCAGTAAGTAATATAAAGAGTCTGTAAGTTCACATGCTCTCAGAATGCTCTCATTTGTGCAGACTCTACAGGTTTTGTACGTACCCAGTCTGCAGTGCAGAAGTTAACGGCTTCAGCAAAGTTATATCCCTGATTGAAGCCACTGTGATATGCTCGGGGGAAAGTGATGACGAACTCGCCGGCACACTGATTGGTTCGTACAACCTGCCGGACACAGAGAGAGAGGTCAATTATGATCGGAGAGCCAATATCCCTGGGTGTGAAGAGAGTCGTTGCCTGCTTTGTGCAACTAAGCGATCATAATCAACGTTTTTAAAAAGGCTGGTGGTGTCATACGCGTGGGAAACTGACCGGTACGCCATGAGCCATGAGTATATTAGGGTTCATGATGGTGACAAGCTGATGAAGCAGGTCAGGCTGGAATTCGAAGAGTTCAGGAGTGAGTTTCTTCATTACTTCCTCCAACTTCTCTGCTGCTACTGCTGGAACACCATACCATGTCTTGGGCTCCCCCCTAAGTGGGGAAAAAAAACCCCAATAAAACCAAAAAAAAGAAGGGGTTTAATGTCAACTTCTGCCACACTTTGGCTCTCTCTCCAAACAGTGCTCGTGGATAATGAGAAGTAGGGTAGTGATGGTAGTGTCTAATGTACATTATACAGGATTATAAAGGTACATTACAGGTTGTGGCTACTCTGCAGTTTGTGTGGCATTACCAGTGTAAGTAGTTGATGGAGTAACTCCAGTGGTCTTCGATGTGCCAGCAGAAAGCGGAGAACACCATGCCCACGTACAGCCATGGCACCTTCATGCCTGAGATGTCTGCATTAATGTGGCACAATACTGACTGCTCCAACACTGGCATCACATTCAGGTTCCAGCCACTACGTGCATACTCCTGTAACAGGAGGGCAGAAGGTCCAGTCAAGCTTTTAGTTTAGACCAAGTTTACGCAAAGCGTTTTAGGCTTCAGGTTAGATTTATGAACTTATGATAGCAATGATACAGAAATTCATGGTCTATCACTCTACAACAGTGGTTTGATTTAAGGTGGAATTAAACGAAAAGCCAACTTCAGTGAAAAATTTACATATTAAATGACGTGTCAAAATAAGCAGCTGCACTGTTAAAGTGACTGAGCTTAACACCACAGGGCAAACGCTCAGTGTTTGAGAGGAAATGATTATTTAGCCTATTTAGGATGTTAAGATCTTATGAATCCCATTATTGAAAACCGGAAACCCAATGAACCAAATAGCCGAAAATTTGAGTCCAGCTCTAGTGGCAGCATAACATATTTAGAGAAGCAAACAGCAACTCAAACAGAACAATAACTGAACACAAGAAAGAACCACAATAAGACAAGAGATAGTGAATATAATTGGAGATGCAGCAAAGACACGAACCTTCTCTTCCTCTGATAAATGTCTCTTTCCGTTGTTGACGGGGAAGCCGCTCCCAAACTCTTTTGAGTGAATGTCAGCTCCATATTCTACAGTTACATCTTCTTCAATACTGCTAACCAACCGCCAAAACTCCTTCTCGACAAGCTCTGTTGGCACCATCTTTATAGAGGTTGAATATTACAAAGAATTATTATTTGTAAATTTAAAAGAAATCACGATCACTTCTAAAAGTTTACTGATGCAGACTACAGAAACAGGAATGACCCGTAATCTGATGAACATAAAACGATAGAAGCTTTAGCTTAAATGATGCAAAAAACCTAGAATCAATTTGGGGGAAAAAAAATAACATTTACTTAATTTGTTTTAGGTGAGACGACAAATACATTTGTCATGATAATTTACCTCTTGTGCTTTTTACAATAATTTACAACATTTTAATTTTACTGCTTGCAATTTGCAAAGAATGCAAATGGAAACAGCGACTGAAAAACAGACATATGCCTAGAATTACATGGACTGGCATGTTGAAGTAGTCGGCCTTGAATGTGTCCGCCATCTCGCCGAAACTCTGTAACGTGTATTCCCGTGTTGCCTGCTCAAAACCAAACGCCTCTGCAGGTTTCTTACACTCCTACAAACACACGGAACAGAAATCAGATCTGGAATTACTACAGGAGTGGGAAAGTTACTCATCTCTCTCTCTCTCCCTCACATACACAAAATATGAGCAGAACCAACAGTTCTGATCACAATATTCTAAACCTACAGCGTTTATCAATTTGCTTGACCTGCCAACTCAACAAACAAAATGTTTCTTGAAGATTCCTCAGTAGATTTGTAACAATTTACTGTTACAAGCACCATTTCTTATTGCTAGCAGAACTGCCAATTCTCTAGGCTTCCTCACCTCTGCAACACATTTGGGACAGCGCCAGTTGCCCTTGGGAGGGTCTGTGAGAGGAGGCAGGAGGCAGAAGGTGTGATAATTATCATCACAGCCATCACATAGCAGCAACTTCTCGTCCTCGTCCCCGCGGCCACACATACGACACACAAACGAATCCACCTGAGAAAACAAGGGAACACCGAAGTGCATGTGTGTTTAGATGAATAACTGACCAACTTTTTAAGTCTATTTCAAGATCTAAGGCCTGCTTGACCATTTCCAGGGCTGAATTAGCAGCTAGAAGAACTTGACTTGGACATAAAAAAAAAAAATGATGCTAGTATGTTTCATCCTTCAACATGTTTCCACCAAAAACACAAAGCCCAGGTTGCTTGAGAAGTCGGCCTCTATGAAGTCGGCCTCTATTTACTAGCTTAATCCAGTCATCTTGCACATACATGTTCCACAGAGAGTTCGCAGCTGCCAAACTAAGTGGGCAGTGGTGGCCTAGTGGTTAGGACGCTGCCTTTGGGACCTGAAGGTCGCAGGTTCGAGTCCCGGCCCAGG
>JBBPDA010000019.1:3443535-3456509 GCA_037974385.1 Arnoldichthys spilopterus | reverse complement strand
GTGATGGGTTAAATGCAGAGGTCACATTTCGTTGTGGTGCTGGAGTGTGTTCACAATGACAAAGAGTCACTTTCACGAAGTGACCATTAGCTTGAGGTCATTTAATACAAGCAAGTTATTTTTTATACAATTCTAATGTAACCTTTACTACTGTTTCAGGGAATTTGATGCGGGTCATAAAGTCCTCGGTGATCCAGCTGGTCAGACAAATGGGACAAAGGGGTCATATATTGGTGTTAATGTTTTGGGCACAACAGCCCAAAAAACATTCAGATTTCGGTTTTCTTAACTAGATCTAAAACATCGTGTCTTCCGAGATGCCTTTAAGTTTCAATCGAAAACTTGCTCCTCTTTCTACAGTGCTGCTGCTGAAGGCAGTTTTACATTACAGTGATGTGGCAAACTGGAGAGCGTTCATTAGTATTGTATGAAGTGAAAGTGACTTATTTGTCATTGTGAACACACTCGAGCACCACAACGAAATGCGACCTCTGCCTTTTCACCCATCACACCTGCACACGTGGAGCAGCAGACAGCTATCAACAGTGCCCAGGGGCCGTGTAGCGAGATGGTACCTTGATCAAAGATACCTCAGTGGTGCCCGGGTTGGGACTTGAGCTTGCGATCTTCAGTTGAACCACTGGGCCTCCACTGCCCAACAAGCTCAAGTATAAGGTCTTTACTGATGCAACATGTTGACAAATAAGTTAAATATATAAATATATATAATAAATATATGTTAAATAGACAACATTTGAGGAAAAGTGGTTCTCTATCTGTATAAGGAACTCACTAGCCCAGCCATACGCTATATTTAACTGCTTATAATGAAATATTATTTCTGTATATAATATTTTCCTGCATCTGCTTACAGTCCTTCAGTAACGGAGCTATGCATTTTTGATAGATGAAGTCAACAGTCCAGAAGGGACCTCTCACTGAACAGCTGTGGGTTGCGTCAGCTCAAATACAAATTTACCAGCAAACAAACATTTATCTGTGTCTTGTCATTCGATTGGAACAGGTTAATGACTTTAAACCTACACTAAATGCAGTTGCTGTTATATGCAGCTATCTGTTGAACCCCCCCCCCCACCCCCCCAAATCAGGCGACAATTTTCCAGTCACTTTGACAGCACAACTACCTCTCACTCTCTCAATCCCACATGCACCCAACTTACAAACTGAGGGTTGCTGAGGTTGCGTCGGAGCCTCATGGTCATCTTGGTGCAGGGCTCATCTTTACTGGAGCTGTGGAGTTCATCTCCACTACTCTCCTCCTCCTTTTTCTTCACCTCACTCTTAACTATGAGGTTTGGCGGTGGAGGAGGTATGTCCGAGTCGGCCCTTGTGACTAGCGTCTCTCCTGGTTCTTCTTTAACAGTGCCACCAGCGCTGCCATCTCGAACTATGACTGTCTGAGGGAGTTCGTCTGACAGGAGAGAGACGGTGGGGTGAGGGCATTTTACGGTTTACGGTCAAGCGTTGTAATATTTATTATGGTGCAGGGTTAATATGACGTGCAGAGACCAGAACATGTACCCCCATGCAAAACACTGATAAAGCAATCCAAACAAAGAAACCAACACTGCTAGATACCTTTCTTCCGAGCCTTGTCTCGTGGCACCAGGCCGAGGCCCATCATCTTGGGTCCGGCTCCGTAGATCTGCAGCTTCTTCAGTTCAGGATTCTTCTCGATGTCCTCTTCGGTGGGCTCCGGCTGAAAGCCAGAGGCCACAGGTCAAAGGGTTAACAAAAGCCCTCGCCACCAGATGCGCAGTGGAGTCATGTGCATCTACAGCCAGCACTGAGCTACACACTAAACCTGGAACTACTGGCAATGCTGAAGGCTTTCAGTTTGCTCACAGAGCCCTGGCTCCCTGCAGCCAAAAATCTCTCAAACTAAATGTCGTCATTAACACACCTGTTAAAGTGTTTGTTTTAAAATCATCTCCCTCTAGATGGGATTAGCAATATATGGGTCAATAATAGCTTACAGCAAGAGTGGACAACGTCCAAAATACTTACATAAAACATTAATTTCACACTATTTACTGAGGATTGTGATCAAGCTGAATGGACAAAGCATTTTTTTTTATTATTATTGGGGGGGGTACACACACACACACACACAGACACACACACACACACACACACACACACAGACACACACAGACACACACACAGACACACACACAGACACACGGGACAAAACTGAGTAAAACAGCTACAGTAGCTACACGCTGTAGCTACACACTCAGCACTGGGTGCAAAACTTGTAATTACACATTCAGAGTGATAGCAGGAAAAGCAGCAGCCAAGCTGAGGATTAAGAGCGTTAAACTGAAATAGCGGAGACACCAATACAGCAAAGGTGAAGCGCCAAGTAGCCCAAAAAGTCACCATCCAGGAGGAAACCCAAGCAAGCTAGTGCCGTTATGCATTTGGCAAGACGAGCGTAAAACAGCTTTTTAGTACTAAAAATGGTTACAAGAGAACAATGAGGCAAGTGGTGGCTCCAAGAGGCGAGTGCACTTATTCACGACGGACATTAGCAACACATTTAGGCGGAGTACACACAGGCCGGTGGGAGATGAGAAAGAGAGTGAGTGTGTGTGATCAGGTGAGGTGTTAATGTGAATAAGTAATATGAAAAAGGGAGAAAAAAAAGCAGAGATGGGGGAGAGAAAGAGAGAGAGAGCACGAGCGAGAGGCAGTACCGAGGAGATGTGTGGAGAGCCAGTGGAAAGAGGGTGGTGGATTGGATCCTCTGGACCCTGCATGGGGAGACAACAACTGTAACAAAAATGGACTCCAGAGACAAAGAGGGAACGACCGGGGGGAAAAAAACCATCAATGAACTGACAGCAAGAAATAGGACAAGAACAAGAGAGGGATAGTGACAGATTTGGGAAAAAAGGTGTGCTGATGTATTTATGTGGGTTTGTCCATAAACACTAGATGCCCCTGGGCGTTATTACCTCTGAATGTATTTATACAACCTTTATCTATTTATAATTCATGCAGGAGGATAAAGAACGTTTCAGTGCCGCTCTACACACAGTGTCAGGGCCAAATCATCAGTAAAAGCACTGCGTAACGGATCATCTGCTTAAGTGGGGTTAAGGTTAGTCTGTTTATGATGAATCCATTGATCAAGGTCATGGGGAGGCAAATAAAAAGGCCATATGTCTGCAAAATAAATGTGCACTATTAAATGTAGCAGTGACATTGAAGACGAGGGACTACAAGGACCAACATTAAGATGGTATGAGACCACTCAGGTTAAGGTCAATGGGTTTAGAACAGAACACAAGATGAAAATGCTTCATAGAATGCGAGAGAAAGGCTAAACAGCAAGTCTTGTGTGTGCGTGTGTGTGTGATAGAAGATGAGCGAGACAGAAATAAAGTAGCGAACAGCAGTAATGGGACTAAAAGTGCAATTGAAGCAGGGATTTAGATGCATTCTGAAAGCATGGCGACGAGGGGCAAAGCATGCTGGGGCACGTGTCCAGAGCACTGATCGGCCAAAAAAAAAAAAGCCCACAAAGACCTAGACACACAAACGCTGGACGAACTGAAATGGATCCATTTGCATATTCTGTTGAACGCTCGATTAAAAGGGACGAGCCAGCAAATAAATAAATAAATAAAGAAATAAATAAAGAAATAAATTTTCCAATTCTACAATTTCCCATCTTCCTCAGATATAGTTCATCAGACATGACGAGCTTGAAGATGTTTCATTAGCTTAGCGCTGGAGCTTTTGACTTTATTGACAAGTCGCCCAGATCACATTTGGCAGGCTTGACGTGGTTCTTTGCACCGACTCAATTGTTTATGAACTAAATTATGTCAAAGTGAACCCGAACATTGTGCTCAGCGGTTTTAAACGAAGGATTTCTGTTCATTTCTAAACATACAAAGATCAACAGTTCTTTAAAACTAGCAACAATAGACTGGGTATGGAATGTGTATCATCCATATACCTGTATGACGTACATGCACACAAAGAATAATTTAGCACAACACCTGCGGTTTAAAACGGCCGCCCCACAATTAAGCTACATGGTGAATTTGGGTTGGTTTTTGCAGCTCACAGTAAGGAACTCGTATGTGCTCTAAACACGGACATGTCTGCGCCTCCTTAATGAAGAGATGGATGCAGTTTGAGTTTATGACCATAGTCTTGTAGCTCCAGCACTAACCTAAAGAAGCAAAACCTGTATTCTGATCAACTATACGTGGAGTCAGTGGAAAAAACTGTTTAAAATTGATTTTGTGCTAAATAATAGGCCCTTGATGTGCTTACATTTTAGCGGTCAGTTTAAAGGCTGGCACCTTGCTGGCCAGAAGGATCAGAGACTGAAGCATGTGAAATTCCATTTTATACAACATTTGATGTTAAAACAGTCATTTTAACACATAATAAATGAGTTTTAGGATGACGTGCTTTGCTAATGCTGGATTAAGTGTATGGGTCTATTATAGACGGTCTAATACCTACAATTGGACAGAAGCTTTTTGGACTTATGGGGGTTTGGTAGGACTAATACTGCAGCAACATACAGGTGATCCAGTATTGAGCTAAATAACCTATTAATAACGTAGCATCTAAGGAAAGTTAAGGTCCCTGTACTAAAATGCTGATAATCCTGCTATCAACGTGTTCTGTAGGTCCGCACAGATGATCCGTTTTCACAATTCTGACTAGCCTACCTCAGAAGCTACTCACCTCAGGTTGTAGGCGATTGGCTCGTCGTCCGTAACTGCTCATCTTTGAAGGCTGGACTGACTGGCGAAGGGGGATGGAGTGGGGTTTATACTCTTTATCCACGTCATCGCTCTCATACGGTCTGGGCTTACATGGCTAAACACAAAAGTGGACAAAAAAAAGGAAGTAGTGAACCCAGTTGAGTGATTCTCTTTTGAAGTCTTAACAGTCTTTAATAAAAGTACGTCTATAATGGACACGGCTAAGGTCGAGCAATAGCATTGCAGAACCGTGCTTAGAGTAAAACAGGGCTGTGATAATACCCAAGACTTCATACAGGCAAGACTAACAAATACGCAAAAGCAAACAGGCTACCGGTAGACTGGTGCCAGACTGGAACATCTCGAAAGGATAGACGATTCTCTCGTAGTGTGACCTCAGGAGGGAGCCGATGTTCTTGCCAGGCGGGTAACCTAGCTTCTGGGCCACGCGAGCCCATCTTCTCTCTTTACAGACCGTCTCAAAGCCTCCCTCATCGGTGACGATCTGCAATATGGCATCAGATCATCAGGCTCAGCAACAGGTAAAAAAAACAAAAAGCTTTAAATCGAATGTAAATATCAAGGGTTTTTAAACGCATCAGTGCTACACATTTACGCAAAAACGGAAACTTTCATTTTTTTTAATACATTTTACACTAGATCAGGTGAAAAGCCAAGACAAAGTTTTACTCTAGCGCTGAAAAAGTGAAGCTAATGCTGCGAACAAGCACAAAGTCAATAGTGGTCCATAAATTCTACAAATGCTTCCCTACATCTTCTTATAACCTGCTCTCACTGCACACTACCTTGCGTTAACATGGCACAGACTTATGAATGTGGTTTAGGACACAGTAGGAGTAAAAATGAGCAGCTCTAGATGGCCATGTCAGACAACAACCGTTTTATTTTAGGGACTACAGACTTCCTGTGTTTGTTAAGAACGCTAAGCCTCACAACACCAGTTCGAAACTAAAGAAGTAAAATCTGAACACCAAACAGTGCTGCTGCACATTTTTATTATAAAATTAAGACTTTTTATGACCTTATTAAGACTAAAAGAACCAATAACACAAGTGGAGACTTGTATTATTCATACATTGGAACAACAGAGCAAGTAACAAATCAAGCTATAAGCATGTGGTGAGGCACCACTATATGCATTTATGTTGGTTTAATAGTAATTTTATTATTGTGACTATTTTAAATGTTATTATTGTTGTGATTATGATATTACTATTACCACTATTATAATTATTATTATTTATAATAATAAATGATTATAATTCTTCTTATTATTATAGTCATTATGATCATTACTGATAAGGTTACGTGTGGTGTGATGTGATGTTTGTACTGTTATTCGGAGATGTGACCTCATTGTGGGGAGTGATTACCTTTAAAAGAGGAAGTGGACATATGGCTGGGGAAAAGGAAGAGTGAGAGATCAAGTGTGTCTGGTGTGACTGCAAGTGTTAAGTGAAGTAAAAGACTGTTTGTCATTGCAAACACACTCAAGCACCACAACGAAATGTGACCTCTGCATTTAACCCATCACACGTGGAGCAGTGGGCAGCTACCAGCAGCGTGGGGAGCAGTGTAGTGGGACAGTACCTTGCTCAAGGGAACCTCAGTAGTGCCCGTACCGGGACACAAACCTGCAACCTTCAGGTCCCAAGCTTACAAGGCAATACGACACAAGACACTGGGTTCATAAGAATGAGACGATATTTTAACCATATGTTTAAAGAAAACTTCAGTATGATATGGAAAAAAAAGAAAAAAATCTGCATAGTGCTTGTGATGGCTGTGGTGTAAGATTTTCTTCGAGTCTTGTCGGTAACGGTTTGTTGTTTCCACTGGTTCCCAAAATGTTGCCACACAAACTATGTAAATATGGTGGGGGAAGCTTCTATTCTAATTCCGTGCTAGCTGCAGCTGGATACGGCCACAGCAAAGTTTTTCACCTTGATGAGAAAGATCGTCATGTTTTAATATCATCACATGCCTGCGAGTGTTTAAATTATAGCTGACGACCAATAACCGGTTTTGATTTCGGATCATTTACTTCAATATTAGACTGGGATTTAAAAAGCCATTGTTGTGGACATAGTCTACAACTTCCTGCATTGTTGTGACTTTTGGTTTTAACCCTGAAGAGCTGGGTTTAACAATTGTTCTACCTTCCAGACGAACAAACGAACATGGTGTTTATTTACAGTGAAGCAGTTGCAGAAAAACGGTGGAAAAGGTATAATAGTAGTTAGGATGCTGCCTTTGGGACCTGAAGGTCGCAGGTTCCAGTCCCAGCCCCGGGCACTACTGAGGTTCCATTGAGCAAGGTCCCGTCCCACTACACTTTTCCCTGGGCGCTGTTGGTAGCTGCCCGCTGCTCCACGTGTGCACATGTGATGGGTTAAACACAGAGGTCACATTTCGTTGTGGTGCTTGAGTGTGTTCACAATGACAAAGAGTCACTTTCTATCCGTTCATATGTATTTCAGTATCTTGGGGGTTTTTGTGAATTCACCCTGTGCTCAAATCCTCTACACAAACAGTTCATGTCCCTATGGTGTAAATTTGTGAAGTGTGAAGCACTGCAGACTTGGCATGTCATGGGGGTTTACACACATGCGATCGCACAGTTTCTGTAGATAAACAATGCTGATAGGATACCTGTAAACGGTCAGGTTTTTTTTAAATTAAATATTAAAAAGTATGAACACTAAATTAAGACCTAAAAAAGCTTTAAGATATTTTATGACCTTAAAATCATCAAATCTAAAGTAAGACTAAGACTTTTTAAGAATCCACAGGTACCCTGCCAAATGTCTGGGTGGCTTTATCTGGAGTAAGTGGATGCACGATGGCAATTAGTAGACTACACACAGACTAAAATGCAGGGAAAACTTAAGAGCAAAGACAGAAGCAGTTTAACTTAAGCTCTATCCTCTTATAACGCCATAATTACTGCACTGCTTTTAGGAAACTTTCTGCCACTTTACCTGAATGCAACGCTACTGAAAATATCTAACAGTACTTAAACAGGATCATAAATGAAGAAACTCGGACGTAACGAGAATGCTCTGTAGCACCGATAGGTATTATACATAGAGTACCTTAGCCAAGCTGAAAAGATCGAGAATACGTCGCTCTATGTTGGGGATTTTGAGGGAGGACCCTTGAATCTCCCAAAACTTGGCAATTCGGTCGAGGTAATTCAGCTTCACTCTCGTCTCAGCCTGACAAAGCAAAAGGAGAGGAGTTCATCGGTCACACACAATTCTGTAGACACATACTGATTAAACTGGATACATTAAACTCAGACAAATTCAGAAATATCTGACAGTGATGATCACTGGAAAATGCTGTTTATGTGGATGGTGCGTAATGTGAAATGGATAAACACAAATGCTTTACCACGCACCTCCAGTTCGTTAAGTCTCTGGATACGAGGTGTAAAATGGAAATTGTCTACCTCCACAGCAAAGGGTGGCTGCCAGTCCTGTGAAATGAGAGGGAGAGCAGTCAGGAGAAATCAACGATTATTTCTGAAAGCACATCTTTTAATCTGTATGTACATCTGGCACAGCTATTACTTCACCTAATCTCAATTATTTACGATGGCCATGATCACTTTCCAGTTACATTTTACAATCAGAATGTGTTAAACAAGCAGCATGTAAACTGTGTGTGTATCAACTGGTCTGAGACAAATAAATATGAATAAAAATGTCTTTAAAATCACTGAGACACAATTTAACCGTGATAAATTGTTTTGTTTTTTTTACTTGTTAGCTCCTGCTAATATTGTTAGCATGTATGCTTGCACAGCAAGTGTAAGACTTGCAACCTTCGGGTCCTAATGATTAGGCCACCACTGCCCTGTAATTAGCTCTTTTTTATTTAGCTATTTTCACATTATTTGCTTTGCCTGACTGAGTACACGGCACTGTGGATTTAGACATGTGCATGAGCATGTGCAGAACAGTGGAGTCATATTAACTACAAGGTAGATAAGAAGATACAGATACTGAGCACCGATCTGAGCATCCCTACTCATAAGTCATCTGACCATTTTAGCTTTGTGCTAAAGTTTCATAAAATTAAAAAGGAAAATATGTTTATTCTTCTTTTATTAATGACATTATCATATAAATTACATACATATAATACTTTTACTTTTTTGAGACGTGTCTTAAGCTTTAATTGAGTGGTTTTATGGAACCACTGGTCAAAAACAGATTTATGACACACACACAGACACACACAGACACACGGTTAAACAACTTCTGTCAGCTGAAAGTTTACCAAGATGACAAAAATGTTAGCTTACTGGTGGAGGGCGAATTTTGCAAATTCCAGACTTCTCTGCGATTGGACGGATCTTAGCAATGTAACCAAGTGCATCTGCAAACTCCTCCCACGATGGCTCAAACACTGGACACTCTGGAGGTGGAACAAACTCGTCCCCTCCCTCCATTGCCCTGACAAAATAAAAGAAGAAACATGCAATTTCTGAATTAAAGGTATAAAACATTCTGAAAGTGTCTCAAAGTCTTTGATCGATGACCTGGTGCTTTATTAAATCAATATGCCCACTTGTAGTGTCTGTTGTGCAGCCTTTGTAGAGTTACATTATTTTGTTGGCAGATTTTGTTCACTTTACCAGCTGCTGGCAGATAGACCCAAAAGTAAATTTTGGACCTTGGCTTTACTCATTGATAACTAGTGTTAATTTCATAACAGATGTGCCATGTTGCACGCTAAACACAATCTTGGCCAGGATAAATAATTACATGTGAAGTTTTAGGGGGAGGGTTCATACCAAATCGACAGCTTCTGCTCAGTTTGTACTTATATACACATTGCAGTGATTCTCCCAAACAAAAATTAACGGATTCATTTCCCTCATAGAATATTTTAAAGACCTAGTATAAATGTCGGATTTCATTAATATTAATGCATTTGGTCCAAACGGTGGATCCTTCGCTACAAGTGGTGATGGCAATTCCTCACACATTGGCTGAGATCACTGAATTAAAACAAGCCACATGTCCGCAGAAAGAGCTAAAAGAGTTTCCGCTCATCACCAGAATTTTAAATGAACCAGACAGTCTGCCAAAAGTACCACAAACTAGTGGGCTTTTTTCTTTTTAGATCAACTGTAACATTTCCTTTGTACACATTCAGGGATGACTGCACAGGTTAAACGCATAGTGAAATGCCTTTAAACGAACTGCACAACTTAAGGAGGACATTCCCGGTTACAATTCCAGTATTTCCAGTATTCTTTAAGAAGGATCTATCCTAAAGGATGCTTACAAGGCTTCAAATGGTATTTGTGGCCATGTGGCCAACACCACCCACTTCCTCAGAAAAAAAGAAAAACCTTTAGGCCCCAAACACAAGATTAGGCCTGAGATATTACAGCCATGGTATGTACCGATTCAAAGCAGCTCCTTTACCTCTCGATCAGACATGAGAGGGAACTTATTTT
The DNA here is from genome assembly GCA_037974385.1 of Arnoldichthys spilopterus. Classification (NCBI taxonomy): domain Eukaryota; kingdom Metazoa; phylum Chordata; class Actinopteri; order Characiformes; family Lepidarchidae; genus Arnoldichthys; species Arnoldichthys spilopterus. The sequence continues at coordinate 3,446,255 of JBBPDA010000019.1, read as the reverse complement.
GGGCCTTTTGTCACACATTCAGAAAAATTGGGTCAGCTGAAATTAAGTCACTAGGCTAGAGCACACAGTAGAGCTCCCCATGGACAGATGAAAATCGACTAAGGGGGCTTAAACGAACAAAAACAGACAGCTGTGGAGATAGACTGCAGGCAAAAACTCCATGATCGCCCCCCTCAGTAACAAAAGGCCATGGAGCCCAGCCGTGCCCCTCATCAACAACCATGAACCTGATAGCATACAGCTAAGTGTGCGATTATCCTCACTAACTACGCAGCAATAACAAAAAGGGGACTTTCAGTCAGCTAGGGTACCTCTACACATTCCTAAAGCCAATATCTCCAGCTTTACAGTGCACATAAAGCGACAACCACCGCGCAATTCCGCCGTACATTAGACACACCAATAGTACACTACGCGTATTCTGCTGACACGGTTCGTCTGGACAAAACCCGTCACGTACACACGCACAGAGGCTTAACTCCACAAGCCGAAACGGCCACTTCGTGCGCTCAAGACGACAAATAACTTCATCCTCGGCTCAAAAACGACAAGTTCGTAACAGAAAAGAGAGAAACGCGGACGTGCGAACGGCAGCATTTCACCCCGCACTGAACAAACGTTAAATATACCGACCGTAAAACAAGTTAGCGACGTGAGCTAAGCTAGCGGTGGCTAATTTAGCAGCTCTGGGCAGATTAGTGGATAACAAGTAGCTAACATTAGCTCCCCAAGCCAGCTATTTTTGATCGTGGACTCGCTAAATAGTCACAAACTTGTTACAAACACACTACAAAAGACCAATACCGATCTCACAATTGTGAAACTAAGTTAGCCACTAGTTCGACTTCACGGCTAAAACGTAAACTCGAGTTAAAACGTTAGCTTGACGTAAACATTAAGGAATTGACAGCTTATATACAACTAGCCAGTCCGGCTTTCCACCTAAACGTGCATCTAGACGTGATTTATTCGCTAATTGAAAGCCAAGGCCCAGAGTTAGCTACGCTAAGCTAGGCTAAGCTAAGCTAGACGCGATGCGAAGCATAGCAGCCGTTGGCCACAGCAGCGACACTAAACACCAAAACATTACACGACAAGTTAGCCTCCACATGCAATGTCAGCGCCTGGATCACTGAAACACACACGACCACATAATTATTATGGGAAAAACTCACACAACACCTAAAACATACAAAAAGAGACAGTGAGATGTTGGCTTTACAAAGTTAGGTCGTTAGGTGTAATGTTAAACCTGTGACTGGACAACAACAAACTCGAGAAAACGACCAAATGTGACCACAATACTGCCACAAGCCTGGCAGTGAACAACCAAAGATGTCCCACACGTAAAGGTTCATAAAAAAGCAAAATCTTGGCCGACATGAATGAGAAACTACATGTTTTCCGTGTCCAAGCGGGGTGATGAGCAAGGCCGGATCTCGCTGCGGCGGAGACCGTGAGGCTAAATGACATTAGGAGTTAATGAGCTGAGCAAACTTAAGGCTAATAACATTCTGCTGGCACATGATCTTACATTCCGCCAGTTTCCCCCTGTGCTTGTCTTCAAACGCGGCCTGGTGTTGCCTCGAAGCGAATATTGACCCGGTTTTAGTGAGGGAGGGGGGGGAAGCCGGCCCGTGTCACTGTCTCGGTTGATCACAGACTCTATTGTTCGGCTTTGGGTCGCTCTCGGGGCGGCTGCACATCTGCGGCCTCCGCGCTCTCAGCCCATCCCAGCGCTCCGGCTCTCGGTGGCGATGCCGATACACTAGGTCCAGTGAGCACTTCTTTCTGGTACCCGTGTCACGACAAAAGTGGCAGGTCTCCTATCGGAAGTGCTACATGTACAAACTCCAAGACGTCTCAGTGGCCACTTTTGTTTTTCTTGGCGAACTACCCCCCGTTCATCCTGTCTAAGCTACACGCCATTTTGGGTTTTTCATCACAGCCGAAGCACAACCCCTGAAGATCCATCGATCAAAGCCGAGAAAACGCATCCAGTCCTACGGACACGCCGTTGTTCCATCCCTCCGCCTGCGAGTTACATATAAGATAGTCCTTCAACTTATCTCGCCTTTAAAACCGGATGCATTAATCGGCACTGCTGCTCCTGCGCAAAACATAAGCGCGTGCAAAGACAGGGGAGAAGTCACACATTACACAGCCCGATAACAGGTGCGCGTATATTACTCAAGGGTTGCAGGTATATGGAGAGATGCAAAGACGTGGTGCGGACTAATACCAACAATGATTGCACTTCTCTCTTTGAGAGAAGTAGTTCCAGCGAGCACGGTTTGCGCAGATGGTCAGAAAAGGAAGGGAGGTGGACAGCGACGACTAGTGGATGAAGGTTAATATACAACAATACGTTCACATCGATCAGCCATAACATTAAGACCATCTGCCTAATATTGAATATGTCCCCCTCATGCTGCTGAAAGAGCTCTGACTGTGGTGCACTGTGTGTTCTGACCACTTTCTATCAGTCAGCATCACTTTTTAAACCACAATAACTGCAGGATTGGACCAGACGGGCTACCCTCTCTCCCCATGCCCACTTATTCACCAGATGTCCTTCCTTGGACTACTGTTGGTAGGTACTAACTACTGCATAAGACTCCTCGTGACCTGCCATTTTGGAGAAAGTGAAAGTGACTATTTGTCATTGTGAACACACTCAAACACCACAACGAAATGCAACCTCTGCATTTAACCCATCA
>JBBPDA010000019.1:3392523-3443435 GCA_037974385.1 Arnoldichthys spilopterus | reverse complement strand
TCTATCTATCTATCTATCTATCTATCTATCTATCTATCTATCTATCTATCTATCTATCTATCTATCTATCTATCATGGATTTCTCTGGGTCAGAGCTCATTTCAGAAGGACTGAAGGTTAGTGGGAACATGTGCTATGGTCAGATGAGTCCACATAAAAAAAACACAGATGTAGAATTCTCCATGCCAAATATGAAAAAAGACTGTGATCATTCAGACTCTTTTTAACAAAAGAGTACATTTGTCCTGGTATGGGGGTGTATCAGTGCCCACAGCATGGGGGACTCCTATATGTGTGAATTTACCATTGACACGCAAACGTATTGGAAACGAGGGAGACATATGCTGCTATCAAGGCGATGTCTTTTTCCTGGAAGTTGAAGACCTGCCAGGCCTCATTCTGTGTGTGATTTAAGCGTAATTAAAAAGAAAGTGATGTAACACAGTGGTAAACACACCTGTGTCCCAACTTTTTTGTGTTAGTTAATATTTAAAAAATACAATTTAAGTTAATCAGTGAAAGCACTGGAAAAGCTTTCCTTATACGTTTATTTTTTATATTAAGATTTAAAAGAATGAACAAATTTTATTGCATTTTACAATATATCCCACCTTTTTCAGAAATGGGCTTTGTACTTCATTGCTTCAGTGGCTTCAAATCTGAACAGTTTTTTTTTGGGCAGTCTGAAAAAACATTCTGATTCCTTGTTGAATCTCTCTGGGCAGGGTCAGTCACTCAGCAGTCCTTCCGCCTTCAGATGCACTTCCTCTTGTTTTTGCGGCATTTGAGCTGAACACTAACACTGACACTGTCAAATTTAGTCTTTTTGCCGCTCGGTGGGTGTTTGACTGCTAGTAATACGTAATCGGTATAAGCAGATATTTACTTGAGAAAATAATATCAGGTGCTTAGATTCGAGTGACATTTTTAAACACTGTTACTGATGATACATTTATTGCTCTCTGGCAGAGGAAAACAGTTTAAATGGTGCTGGAATGACATGCTAAAATCTTTACTATCTTAGCCAATTGTATCTTCCATTTTTCTAATCCAGTCTTAATATCTGCATTTGAAAACAATTTCTGTTAGCACTGGCAAATATCCATGTAAACAATATTGGATATTGGCACCAACCTACAAATTCGACATCGGTGCAGCCCTAGTAACCACAGAGACCTCTGTGCAGACCCTCTATTGTTATGTCCCCACCTCTGAGTATAATCGATCTCCTCATGTAGATGTACATTTCCACATGTACTTTCGTCTGGATGCAGAAGAGTAGCACACAATAAACACAGGACATTCAGTTTTATCCATTGCAAGGACACTTTATATTAGTTTAGAAGCAATAAATATTCACATCTCTCTGTATTCAGTTGCACATGTTCTGTACACAAATAAGACGACTTCATGTTTTATAGATTTCTAAAATAACATTCAGCTCCGCTGTGACATATATACGCTCGTATAGGCTTACAAAATAAATATGCAATATTCACCTACATTGAATGTTACACTCTCACACACGCATTACATTCACACATACACACACGATCCTGAATAATAGTTCCGTTTGCTTCATGGTCATTAATATTAAACTGTATATACAAGTGTATTTATAGAGCACTCTTCATTCGGTAAGTACTGCAATCATGCAATAACATCCACGAGGTGGGGTGGGGTATGGGATGGGGTACGCAGCAGGCGTAGAAGAATAATACATCTGTGACAGGTTCTAACACCTTGCTAATTCACCTTATTCCTTATCCGCCATGGTGGCAACAGAGCCGACACAGTCTAGCTGTAGAGATATAGTGCTTCATACACACTGCAGCTGCAAACACTTTCAAAGGACTACTTAAACTGATGCTTGGCTCAGCATCAATAGCTTATCTCACCTCTTGATAGAAACCTGTATACTACATTCCATGTGTTCTTTAAAAAAAAAAGGGGAAGGGGAAAAAAATGGATTTCAGTAAAACTGGATTTGAATGAACGCTTCCCGTTTCCCACCGTCCTGCTTCGACCCAAGTAGTAAAGCACACATAAAAAATTCAACCGAAAATCTATAACAGACGCGAGCACAACCGATCGGGAAAAGAAGTTAAATAAATACTGAGACAAAGTCTGTAACATTCAGCAACACTTGTATAAAGTGTGATTGTCCATAAATACCAACGCTGTGAGTTCCTGTAAGGTCACATCTCAGAGACTCTCCACCATGCTCTGCTCCATTATAAGAGGATTTATGTACAATATTTATCTATGTTACTTCAATTTATACCTTCCGTACAATGAAATAATGATAATCAACATAACTAATCATATTCATAGTAAACATTTATATGTCAGAATTCAAAAAAAAGAAAGAAAAGAAAATAGCAAAATATGAAAGATAGCATCATTCATTTGATTCACACTAACACAAACAGGCAATTCAAATACGCACAGACCAAAAAAGGAAGAGAAACAGAGAGAGTGGTCACGACCTCTCTGGGAATGTTTCCTTTGATTGTGACTAGCCCTCATGAGTCGGAGTCCCTGGTTTGGGTCAATTCAGTGGACTTTTTCTCAGTACTATGGGCTGTAAACGAAGAACCCCACTGGCATCCACTGAGATTTAAATGCCAGTCAGAGCAGCACTGAACTGCCTTTTGAGACCTTTTAGTGGAAGCATGTCAACATCAAGTGAGCTGATCTGCTGACAATGTTCTCCACAGGTCGTTACGTTGTGTACGTTAATTAAGAGTAATAGTGAAATAAAAGTGCACAGACGATTAGTCATTACAGGTCTCTGCTTAGCGTTCATCCCGCTGTTCTTTCTAAACCTGACTGTACTTTTTAGAAGCTCTGGTGAACTGCTCAGGTAATTAAGCAGTAAAGTTGCTATGACCGAGAGCTTAGAGCAGATAGTGGAGAGGTAGGAAAGAGACGTCGTTGGGGGTAACTTGTCGTAACTGCTAATGGATTATTAGAGTTTTACAAATGAAAAAAATCATCACTATTATATCACTTCATTATATTATATTGTGTTATCACTTATCACACAGTGGGCAGTAGTAGCCTAGTGCTTAGGGACTTGCCTATGTGATCAGAGGGTTGCAGGTTCAAGTCCCAGCCCAGGTACGGCACTTGAGCAAGGTACCGTTCCGCCACACTGCTCCCTGGACATTGCTGATAGCTGCCACATGTGGACGGGTTAAATGCAGAGGTCACATTTAGTTGTGGTGTACTTGGAAAAAATGCCCACTTATGTTATACAGATCTAAAGAGTTAGCTCCATCTGTCAGTGGTATTTTTTTAAACCATCTTAGTCTTATCTGCTCAAAAAACAAGGCCTTCAGCATTCCTATTTAATGGCAAAGCACACAAGAACATTTACATTTACTGGCTAACACTTACAATTACAACAGTTACACCTGTAACATGAGAGTGGCAAGTCTGAAAGAACGTTCTAACTGGTTGATCATAATTGCTCTAATTTGAACATCTGATAGTGTATGAGACGTAATTTGCTTTAGGTAAACGTTTCCACTGATACGTTTCTAAACCTTTCATTTGAACTTGTAAATGTATGTGAAAAATAGTGAAATGTGTGTCAGTGCTGGAGTCCGCCAGCTCTTCAAACATGGCTCTAAGGAGACAGCGTCACACAGGAGAACAGCAACTATGGCTGCTCTCTTTAGCTAGAAGCAGAACATCAAATAATTAGTTGATTCATTATTGCGTACAGTTTTTTGCAACTGCTATCAGCTAGTGCTTGAAACACATTTCACATGTTCTGTCACACTGTAAGGTAGAGAAGGTAACTGAATGTACACTCTGTGTCTAGGACTGACCTTGATGGTATTCTCTCCCTGATCTACAGGTTCTAGGCCCATTACAACATCAAGCAAGAGATTCAGATGCGCGCTCCGAGTTTTTGGTGTGCTGACACAGAGAATACATTCTCTTATGGCAGATTGTGAACCCACTGTGGGTGTGTATTGGTTCATATTATCGCTTTGCCTACAAGTTTCATTTTTACATTTTTGGAGCAGAAAGAAGATACTAAAGTTATTGGTTGGCACCAAGTCAGTAACTTCCGCACTTAGGATTAAAGTACGTCGTTTCTGGGATGGTGCTTCTTGAGCTGTATTCCGCTTTGAGCTGTCTGACCTTGTCGTACACTTGTTGTGCATTTGTGAATGTGCTGAGTGTATATGCGCACACTGTCTCTTGTGTCCATCTCACTCTACACTTGTGGGAAGCGTAGGTGAAAGTAGCAGAGTCTCAGGAGGTTGCGTTTCTTCTTGCTCTCCGCCCTAGCCCGGCCTCCCACTTCTTCCAACCTTTCCGCCGTCCCGCCTCCCACCACCAGGGGGCCTCGTAGTGAGCCCCATCCCCGCACCTTCCCACCCTTCGCCCTGCTCACACTACCGTGCTGATCCGGTTGGTAGGCTTGGATTTGACCCGGTCGACCGTGCCGCTCGCCCCAGGTGCGGCTCCTCCACTCTGCCCCACCGAGGCCTGGGGTCCTGAGGCTTGCGGCCCGGCAGGCAGTGGCAGTTGCGGGGCGGGGTGCTGGGGGGGGAGAGGGGAGAGAGGCGTAAGAGGGGTAAGGGGGGAGGAAGGGGGGGGTAAAGGGGAGTGGGGGGGGGGAGGGGGGATAGAGGAGAGCAGTGGAGGATACTGGGGCAGATACGGGCCGGCCGGCGGGCCGTGATGGACAGTGGCGGGCGGTGGCCCGGAGACTGGGGGCGGAGGTGGGGGCGGCTGCGTAGGGGCCGGGGGCGGGCTGGCGAAGATGAAATGGGCGGGGTGGGGCGTATGTCCCACGTGGGAGTGAGCAAGCGGGTGCGGCTGTGAGTGCGACAATGTCAGTGGAGGTTTGCTGACGGCGCCCCCTCTGGCCGAGTGTGAGGGCGGAGGTGGCGTGTGGAAGAGGGCAAACTGTGGGTGTTGGGAGAGTGGGGAGTGAGGAGAAAGGGGGGGAGGGGGCGGGACGCACACTGAGCCCATGTGTCCCAAGGTCCCGTAGCGACCCTGCTGCAAAGCATGCTGGGTAAGCGGCGGAGGGTATGGGTTGTGCCCGGAGGGGTTGGGGAGAGGCCGGCGTGGCAGGGTGACACGCTGCAGTGTGGGGTGCTGGTGTCCAGATGCTGGCGCGCTCTGCACGTGGTAGCGTTGGTGCGGATGGTAGTAGGGGGGCGGAGGCTGCTGCCCAGCCACACTGCTGTTGGTAGTAGTGTGGCAGTACTGGGCGTGCAGTGCCTGGATCTTGGAAGGGCCCCCGGCCTCCGCTGAGCACGGGGAAGGGGAGAGGGGCGGTGGTCCTCCAGTGCTCGGTGGGGGCACGGGGGCGGGGTAGGGTGGCCCCGGGGGGATAATGGGGCCCGGTGTTTTGGCCCGCTTGCCCCCAAACAGGGAGCCCAGGAAGGAGCCGGCTGTACTCGTCCCACTCCCCGTCCCACTGGCTCCTCTCTCGCTGCTGCTGCTGCTGGAGGCTGGCCCAGCGCCAGCCACCGCAGGTGTAGTGTGTTGTTGCTGCTGCCCCGGCCCACCCCCCACCCCCACTCCGGGGCTCAGGATGGGGCGGTGAGGCCGGTATCCTTCGGTTCCATAGCAGCCCGGGAGCACAGTGGCTACTGGGTAACGCTGGTGAGGCCGTGGACTGCTAATGATGGAACCCTAAGACAAAGAGAGTGGGGGGAGAGGAGGAAGAGCAGAAAGAGGCAAGAGGAAGAGAGGCAGAAAAAAGCCAAGAAGGTTCCAGAAGGTGGGAATCGCAAAGAATGCAGGAGGAGAGGGTTGCACAGGCAGACATACAGAGAAGGGACAGAGGCAGAGAGGACAAGGGGTAAGGGAAGGATGAGAGTGCACAGCAGTAATGAGAAGTTTGGGAAAAGGACAGAAAGAGTGGAAAAGCAGAGGCAGTATGACGGGTTCATAGGATGGGGAGGAGAAACGGGTGAGTTGATTAGAGTCATGGAACAACTTCATTATCGTATAATACAGTAATACACACTAGAGGTGAAGAACACAAAAAACACCACAGATAGAGATGCTGGATCACAAGAAATAAAGAGCAAAAGTGCACTAAAGACAACTAATGCTATTAACGGTTGTTCATGCATGAAGACTGCATATACAAAGTAGGCCTGTCACCATCATGCACTGATGTAATTGCCCTGTGAATACATTTAATTTAACAATTTGCCTGTTTTTAAATTGTATGTAACTATAAAAGTATAAGCCCAAAGTGGCCAAATTGGCTGGTTGACTACTTCTAAGCTGTCAATGCTTAGTAGCTATCAAATGATGACACAGCTCATGCCCATGTAAACAAACATTAATCACTGGTGTGTAGGTGTAACACCAGTAAGAATGTTTGCTGTTTTCATAAGACCCATCATGCTTCAGATGAAAATCCCCCTTGTTTACATTCCATTTGTTCTGATGTAATCATCATGATTAAGAAAACTAACAACAGGTGGTGTAATGGTTAGGGAGTTGCCCCTGTGATCAGAAGGTCTCCGGATCAAATCCAACACCGATACAAGTAGCACGGAGCTTTCTGTAAGCGAGGTACCTTCCCCAAGCGCTGCCCGCGTCAGCTGCCCACTGCTCCTACACTAATTGGTTAAACGCAAAGGTCACATTTAATTGCGGTGTAGTGTGTTCACAATGACAAATAATCACTTACTTTCACTGTGAAAGCAAGCTGAAATAGCTGTGGTCACGCAGTCCTGTAATAACTGTGACAGGCCTACTTGCGAATGAAACAACACCAATAACAGCAAAGTCATCCATCCACATATCAAATATCAAATGGCTCACGCAACCACAGAGATTCAATGGGTGATGTCTTCTCAGCTGCTTCTGAGCACACGTATGGTAAATCATCATTCTGATGCACTAGCAGGGAGTAAACCAGGCACTGGATACACAGATGCAAAACGATGGCTTTGGATCTTAGGAAGACACATGCAAGGTCATGTTTTTTTTTTTTTTTGGTGGCAGTAGGGAGGGTTCCGCAGGCAGACATGCGAGGTGGATGGGGTGGTGGTCACTTTGGTGATGGGTTTTTTGGGCGAAAGCTAAAGATACAGACCTCTGCTCCACTCAGACTTACTTCCATTGTACTGTCAAGGGAACCAACGCTGTTCCTGCGACCACGTTTCCCTGCATCCAATCAGGACATGTCAAGCATTTCCACATGGGTGTGAGTGTGAATAGTACTATTCAGATAGGATTCCTTTTACACATGATAAGAAATTGCAGTGTAAATGACTGTGACGGGAGTGGCTACATGACTCACTGGCAACACATAATAAAACGGCAGAAAACCTGATTTTAATTTAGACATTATTTTGTTTTCTCTTACCATCTGCCTTTTGTGTGTGTCATTAGAATTAGTGTGTCAATACATGTTATTCTGTCTTTGACAAGTTTTAAAGTTTGGAGTCATGTACCTCAGCTTGGACGGTGCATGCTGGCTTGATTAAAGCCGAAGACAAAACAAGTAAATGTCTCGTCACATGTCTCCATAGCTAAAAACGTGTTCTCAATAGAATATATAGCATTTTTACAGGTATTTCGATATGCACAGGATCAATAGAACCTGGGCTTATTTTTTACAGCTCTCATATGGAAGGTAAAAGGCACTAGAGTCTAGAGGCACACAAAAATGACTGGCATGGTAGATTCGGCCAGGATTTGGACAAAATCACTGAGAAACGGCAAAAAGAAAATGACATCACCTTCTCCCCATGTAAAACGAATCCTGTCCAAATAATGCCTATGCCTGCAGGTGTGTGGGCTGTGTTAAAGGTATCTGGGTAAATGTATCTTGTTTGTATGTAGATACATTTGTGCAAAAGTATATATCATTGCAATGTGTATAGTGCCATGCATTAGTGAATATATTGTGTAACTGTAAGTTTGTGTGTGTGTGTGTGTTTGTGTATGTGTGTGGTGTGTGTGTCTCACCTGAATCAGACAGGTCCCTCAGTGAGGAGCTGAGAGCAGTGCGTTTGAGGCCCTCGCCGGGTGAGTAGTTGTCGTCCAGACTGGGTCTTCCTATACTGCCATTCACCACCTCACTCTTGACCCCACCCACACCTCCGCCCACCACACTGCTGCTCAACAAGCTGGGCCGCATCACGCCTTTCTGCTTCTCTAGCTCCGCTGCAGAAAGGGAAAGAAGCACAGAGAAACATTAAAGCGTACTGCAAAGGGATTGGCAAAGCATTTTAATGGAATTACGCTAATACTCACTGTGACCACAATATAACATAAGAACTCTGGTGAAATTTCCTCTACTTTCCTGTTTAGTAATGGAGCCATGAGACTAGAGTAACTAATCAGCAATGGAAAATGCAATGCAGAAATATATGTCACCACACTTATCAGACAGACTTTTACACTTTTTTGACAGCTATCCTGTGATCTGCCAGATTGGGGACCCCTAGGTTTAGGACCACGGCTCCAGCTTGGCTTCAGATGATGCATCTTGAATGTATGTTTGGCTTGGATGCAAAACATGGCTAATCTCGTAATTTAAGGACAATTACAGAAATTAGATTTAATGCCAAATTACATGTTTCAGGACAAGCTTCATAATATAATTTATGCTACGCTAAAATGTGTGACTTTACTTAATGTTGTTACCGATCAATCAAAACAAGGATGGTTTGGTTCACAACAATGACCAGCAGAGGGGGCTGTACTCACACTCCACTCTGTACTTCTCCATTTCCTGCACCTCAGCGATGCTCTCCCTTAGGTCGCTGACGAAGCGTGTGCGGTCCTGCAAGCTTGGTGCATTGAACACAATCAGCACCTTGCGCTCTCCGCCCGGGATCGCTGACGTTAGTCTAACACCATGAGGGTAGTCTGAGAGAAACAGTGGTAGAGTTAAGTATAAATAGAGAGAGAGAGAAAAAATGTAGATGCTACTTTTTTTTAATAATCTTGCTGAGTATTCGTTATTCTGATTTTCTCCTTAAAGCCAATATTTGAATATAGAAACTAAAACTCACAGGAATTCTGGAACATGTGAACCTGCATCTCCACCAGCGGGAAAGATTGTCGGAAACTGTACGTCACCGAGGTTTTCTTCTTCTGGAAGATCTTTGTTACCTGTCAGATAAAAAGCAAGAGAGGTAAAATTAGAGATTTTCTGCGCGCCATGGGGGTGGTTGTCATGGCAACAAAGTAACTGATGTACATACCACTAGCAGGTCATTGAAGAGGAAGACCTCTCTCTGGTGGACCCCTGTTCGTTGGGGCCGGTTGGGATCGGGAACTTCATAGAGCTGGCAGCAGCACACCAGCCTGCGATGAGGAAGAGACAGGACCTGTGCGAGGAGAGTTGAGTGACTTTCAGTCAGAGTCACGTTACAGAAAATCCCAAGAACATAATGAATAACTGCCCAGCCTCCCACCCTCCCCCCCCCCCACCCAAAAGAAAACCATCCAGAGAAATACCTCAAAAAGGTCTGACAAATGCTAACATCATGTTTCCTCAGGGGAAAAATAAAACATACTCACTGGTTTCTTGCCCACAATGACTCTTTCTACTGCCTGGACCTGGGAGACATGGTCATCATTGGTCCTCAGCTCCCACTTCTGAATGCGCTGGTAGATCCCAACCAGCAAGTCGCGTGGGATATCCTGTCCGTTGTCCACTCCTGAGGGACAGAGATAATGCACTTGTCTCTGAATTCCAGCTCAATCTAGAATGGTGCTGGGTTGCCAGAACTGAATGTAAGATCTCTATGCTCACCCAGCAGTGTCTATGGAAATGCTCCACTTTATTTAAAGGAGCTTTTAACCCTACAAACCTCAAAATGTTCACTTTGCTCAGAACAGTCATATTGTCTTCACCCCACCAGGACAAAACTGCACCATGGGTGATTGGGCCTTCTGTGCTGTTGCCCCTCGCCTGTGGAATACCCTTCCTGACACTTTGAGGGCACCACAGTCTACAGATAGTTTTAAACCTTTATTTTTAGCAGAATTCATTACTTTTTATGTTGTTAACTGGATTTTATCATGGTTCTGTTAGCTTCTTTGTTACTTTTTATTGTTTTTAGCATTTTGATACATTCCATGAAAATGTAAAGTATGTTATAAATAAAATGTATTATTATTATTATTATTATTATTATTATTATTATTATTATTATTATTATTATTATTATTATTATTATGATGATGATTATTATTTCTATTGTTGCAGCTATAGATGAGATTGCCCTTAAATGTGTACTTGCCTGTACTGTTCATGATATAATATAGGAAATAAAGGCTGCTATGGGCACATTAGGGGCATTAACTCAAGCTGCCAGTAGTTTTCATTCATTGTTAGTTGCACTGAATGAAGATTCTGAACTGACACACCACAGATGTGTATGTGGTTATGTAAGAGGGTATGTGCAAATATGACTGGAATCCTACCTCGCAGGTTCTTGATGAAATCATCCAACTTCATTTTCCTGTCTGCTTTAACACTGGGGCTGTACATGTCTGTGTTAAGAAGGATGATGGCAAAGGCCAGAATGAAGATAGTGTCAGGGTTCTGGAACTGCCGCACCAGTGCAGGGTTACACACGCAATATCTCTGACTGAAAGAGAAAGAAGGTGAAAGAGAAATATTGCATTACATAAAAATGGATAATACATATTTTACATAAATATATTTTCAGTAAAAATGATGCACTACTACCAAAAACCTGCAAGATAGAAATATTCAGGTCTAAATGTTAAAAAAGCAATATATCTGGTACTCATTCACCCACAAACAGGCAGCAATAAACACTCCCACCTGAAAGCCTCAATAAGTCGTTCCACTTTTTGAGCCTCTCCTTGCACTTTGATCTGGGCCTGAAACTTCCTCAGAGCATCATCTAGATCCATTCCAGAAAAGTCCATCTCATCTACCACACAGCTGAAACACAAGAGGATGAAAAGATGGAAAAGATTCAGATAGCCGCTGCCATCTGCAGCATTTGCAAACAGTTCACCAGACTTTAGAGTCTCTGAAAACCTACATTTGTTGACCATTTTTACAACCACTGACACTATTTTTCACTGTTAGTCTGCATCTTCTGCAGACACCAATCTTTTTTCACCATATTCCCCTTTTTATTGGTTTAACTGAAGATTGGCTTCTCTGTGAAAGCTGACTCACTCAAGCACATCCTTGTTGAACTGCTTCTGTCTGTTGCCCAGGAACTCCCCGATCATCTGTCGGCTCAGGCCCTTCCTCTCAAGGATGAAGCGAGCGATGCCGACAGGCGTGTCTGACACAAAGCCGCGCTCTATCAAGTACTGGATGCCTTTCTCTGGTTTCCTATAGTTCGGAGAGACACGATACACAAAAGGGCAGATCACTTTAATGTACAATGAGGACAAAATATTAACTTTAATGAACCACGAGGATTAGTTAAAGAGTAGGCATTGTGTTAGTATGAAGCTAGAGGTGTGAAAAAATGTCTAATTTTAGTTCTCACTTGCTAACATTTGATCAAATTTGCCCCATTACACTATCAGTAATTATCTATGAAACTCTTTTTCAAAATTCTTTATCAAATATCTGCAAACTCATCAGTTATTTTATTCACAATTATTTTCAACAAGAAGTTTGTAAAGCCATTTTTTGTGTTTAGATTTATACCGTAACTATTTTGTGTATGCACACTCATTTTCAGAGATGGTTTTGATTTCAGAAATCTATATATGTACTTTAAGAGGACAGTCTCTTCCTCCAGTGTTCAGGAAACCTTATTTCTGGAGATCAGCTTTGTTCATTTAATGGTAGATTTAAAAAAAATGGAGCAAACGTTTCACTCACTTGTTGAAGAGGTTGAGCCCAATGCGATATTGCCTTCTCTGCATCACGTCATTGTTAAATGCAGGTGAGTCCCAGCTGTGACGGCTCTCTCTCTGGTAGGTCTGCTTGCCCAGAGGCGGCAGCGGCTCCCTCAGGCTGTCCCTGGACGAAGAGCCCGAACTGCAGTTGATGGTTTCGTTAGAGTTGGTGGTAGAGTTTAGTGAGTCATTATCACCGTCCGAGCAGCACTGCTGATCGAGGCCACCAGGGGGCAATGGGGCAGAGGACGAGGACGAGAGTGGTGTGGCTGGGGGCTGCTGAGGAGAGGAAGAAGACGATGGCGTGTCGGGGTACTGGTGGTGATGGTGGTGATGGTGGTGGTGATGGTGGTGAGCTATGTGGTGGGGGATGTGAGATGGTAACGGGCGAGTAACTGGACGTGCCTGGCCTTGTGCTGCAGCGGAGGTAGCAGAGCGAGCATTGGGGTTGTGTTTCAGTGTCCCTTGTGGGGAGCCTCCAGTCGAGTCCTGCTCATACACCAGCTGCCTGCCAAGGGAGCCACGGTCTGAGCGGTCACTCATGTCCACCGAGCTGTCGCTGGGTGGTTCAATGGTGAGCAGGGGCAAGTGCGCCCCCCGGAGGCGGTAGTCGCGGCACTCTGTGCAAGGTGTGCTCCGACGGCTGTTGCTGCTTCCTCCTCCTTCTGTGTCACGACTGTCCTCTCGCCCTCCTACCCCACTGCTCCCCCCGCCGCCACCCCAGAACTCTGTGTCCGTGCTGCTCGGGGCTCGGTCCAGTGAGAGTGGTGAGGACGGCAGGCCATCATCCATGTAGAGGGTGACATCACTGTACGAAGTGGCTGTGCTATCCTCATGCATGCTCAGGCCCCCTCCAGCACCACTCCGGTCCCGGTCACCCAGACCTCGACGCAGGGATGGGTGACTGCTGCTGCTCCAGATGCATTCACCGAAGTCGTCCACCACACCGCTGCTGTCCCCGATGCCCTCCTGAGAGTCTTCTCTGGAAGGCCGGCACGTCAGGGCATCATCAATGGAATCGGCCAGGGATTTAACCTACAGTATAAATCATAAATCATAAATGACATGGATTATGAACTTCAGTTCTAATACCTTTCCCAACCTTGGGCCTGGGGTACTTCTGGGTTTGTAACAGTGTTTCATCTCATTAGATTTTGATGGTGACCTCTTAAAACTTTAATCCTGTGAAACTTTAGTCCTTAAACTTCTAGGTATTGTCATATTCAGAAATATCCTTCAGCCAATACTTGCTGCAGTAATAACAAACTACAGCAAAATGCCTCTAAAAATCTCTAATTTATGTGAGGTAGCCATTGGTGATAAAATGATAAGCACAAAATGTATTTTTTAGTATTATTATTAGTACAATATTATAATGTGTTTGAAGACTTTTTATTCAGTATCCTATTTTGTTCAGTAATCAGACTTGAAATGGCGTGAAAAAGAATTTGATACACCACTCATAAGAGCACATTTGACAACAGTGGTGGCCTAGTGGTTAGGACCTTGCCCCCAGGCGCTGTTGATAGCTGCCTGCTGTTCCATGTGTGCACGTGTGATGGGTTAAATGCAGAGGTAACATTTTGTTGTGGTGCTCTTGGTGTGATTGTGTGGGTTCACAATGACAAATAGTCACTTTCACTTTTAGTCCTAATCACAACATAACAGACAAATATGTTTTGTATACTTGTACTCATTGATTATATGTAGTTCAACGAATGTTTGTTTACACGACTACAAGGGCCCATAATATTATATAGAATATTAATATAATATTCCCTAATCAAGAATTACTGCTACCAAATTCTATGAAAAGTTCAATTGTAACAAAATTTTTGGCCTTATCTCAAAAGGTAGATGGTTTTTGAAGGGCAAGTCCCACAGAAGAGGAAAGAGGCTCCCACCTGTTTGGAGAAAGAGTCCTCTAGGTGAGTGTAGTCGCCTGGACGGGCAGGCAATCCAGGCTCTAAGTCTGGTGAATGAGGAGGGCCCATGCCTGGGCTATGGTGGGACTGAGGCTGTGGCTGAGGCTGCCGATCATCAAAAGAGTACTGCATGCGCATGTTGGACAGGATGATGCGCCGTGTCATGCGGCTCTCGGAGGCTGAGCTTCGCAGACGTTCAAAGTTCTTGTTCATGCGATACTGGCGGAAGGCAGTCTGGATGGTACGCGCCGCTCGTCTGCTCAAGAAGTAGCCGCCGTACTTTCTCTCCAGCATTTCCACCTGGAACATGATGCAGGTTCTGTTAGTTATAGCTCAGTTTGGCTCAATTCAGGTCAGTTTGTTAAAAAAAACACATAGTTTCCCTCCATTAGATAAGAAATGTTGGATGAGGTCACATTCATTTGGTAGTCTCATTAATTGATATGGGAACATCTTAAACACAACACAAGTGGAAAAGATGCTTAGGTGGCTCCTCCTGAAGCCGTGTAAGTTACTGGTCTTAGTTATGGAGAAACCCCTTCTCCTTTTCAGGGTTTTCCATATTTTTACATCTGGTTCAACTAATGAGATAATAAACCTCACCTAAAACTCCTACAAGAGATAAAGTGGGTGTGTTAGAACTCCATAACTAGGGGTCAAAGATTCAGATGGATCTTAAGTGATCATATGTGAAAATGCCAGTTACAGTTATCATTTATGAAACATGAATTTGAAAATTCACAACACAAGATTCCAACCTGATGTACAAACTTGTCATAATGACACTGCCAGTGTCCTCACGAATTAGTGTCTGGTTCTTAAACACATGTACCGACAAGAGTGTACTGGTTATATTATACACAACATAAGCGTAATCCCTTCACTTACATAACTATTAATCATGTACCTCCCACGGTCGACAAGACACTTGTGGACGAATTGTTCTATTGATTAGGGCAAAGGAGAGTGGTGAGCATAGGGTCAGCTTGCCTAAAGCTCCAGAATGGCCAGAAATGCCACTGGTCAGGACTGCCAAGGAAAAAAGGCTACATAGTGACAAGTGGGCAGCAGTGGCCTAGAATTTAGGACTTTGCCCTTGTGAAGGTTGCTGACCTGGGTACCACTGAGGTGTCCTTGAGCTAGGTATCCTCCCACTACACTTCTCACAGCTGCCCACTGCTCCACATGTGCATGTGGGATTTTTTTTAATACAAAGGACACATTTCTTTGTGCACTTTGTGCCTGACTGAGTGTGTTCACAGTGACAAAAATAAGTCACTTTCGCTTTAACTAAAAGGCTAAAAAACCATACACTCACTGATTTCAGGACCTGACCAGCTGCTCTGTGACCTTTCCAAGAACCGGAAACATATTAAAATGTTTGTTTTGTAAATAATTTCACACATAAGCAGCAGATGTCACTGATAGTATGTGTCTCAGAAGCACAATTCATTTGCATGTAAGCAAAGACATAACACTGTGAACAGTGCAGAGTCAGTTAGAAGTGACTTTTGAATGGCAGTGGACATACTGTTGAGTGATGGCTGTGTAGTAGGTAACACCGCTGCCCTAAGCCATAGAACAGGGTGTAATTTCCCTGCCCAGGTGAGCACACCACACTACGTCCATAAGAGTCCTTGGGCAAGACACTTGCCTATATCTGTTTAAACCTGGTCTGAGTAAAAGTACTTTTATATTTACTCTGTAAACGTTTACACTTTTCATTTCTTAAGAACAGATCTCAATACATTTTCATGCAGTATATTTTCTAAATTGGGGAACCGCTGTTCTAGAGGGTGTAAAACTGCAAGAACGCAAAGAGAGGCTACATTAAAGAAACTGAATTCTTGTTTTTTTTTTGGGAAGTGGAATGCATATGTCAGTACACATTTTGATGTCTTCACTCACCTAGAAAATAGTAATTGTGAGTTGACAGAAACATATCATGTGGCACGATAACCTCCATACCTTCTTGTCCTGGAGGTCTGTGGAGAGCTCATAGCTGTCAGACAGTGCCTTGCACCGCTTGTTCTCCTCCTCCTCCTGCTTGCGTAAGGCCAGGCTTGCTGGCTGGTTGCGGGTGCGCTGGGCCCAGGCAAGGCTGGCTGGGCTTGGGGGGGCCACCACTGGCCCCCGGGAGCCTGGGGGGCCACAGCTGCTGTCGTTGTAGCGTTCCAAGCGGTGGGTGTAGGGCGCCTTACTGCTGTCTGAGAAGGGGCTTGACTCTGAAGCCTGTGTCTCCTCCTCAACACTATATTTAGAAAGAGCGAGAGAGAGAAAGAGAGATGGAAAGAGAGATAGATAGAGAGGGAGAGAGACAGAAAGAAAGAAGGCGGAAGGAAGAGGTAAACTTTCGGATCAGAAAGAACCAAAACGCTCCATGAAGATAACAGGAGATAAAAATCACCAGCTCAAGCAATTCAACAGTTAACGCCAGCCTCCGTTTTCCACCGACTTTGCACTTTAAATCTCAGATAACACTTTAAAGCGGAAGACTCTGGAGGGCTGTCATTGTTTAGAATGGATAACAGGGAATACACGAACAGTGGAAGTTAATTACTCTGACACAACATGAAGCAGACCACAAGCCAGTACGAAAGACTCAGCAACACTTCTGCTTTTCCTGAAAAAAAGATTCCCTTGCTTAAGGACATACTTATGTCAACTTACAAAGATTTGTAGGTAGGTTAACACTGCGAAAAATATCCAACTACCAACATTTTAGAAGAGGCTTGATATTTCTTTTGCCTTTTGTAAATGAGATTATTTTACATTTGTTTAATATGACTTTATTCAAGTTACAAATGTTTTGAAAAAAAATGACTGAATATTTAGCTATTTCAATATAAACAGCAGTTATTTATAGGCCGTGTTTAGACCAATTAACCAATTATTTCACATAGGTGATCACCTATCAAGATCGTCTTTTCGATGGTAGGTAGATACAGTATGTCACTACATGCCATTTAGTGCATGTCAGCATACAGCTCAGAATTCACTCACAAGCAGAATTCAGCTTCCTGGAGTGGATCTCCTGTTCTGCTGGGGAGCATTTGAGCAATCGCTTTGACAAATACACCTACACAAACACACAGACACACACAGACACACAATCACAACACTTCATCACCACCACATCAGTGCTGCCAGCACCTGTTGTCAAGTCTGTCAGTGTCAGAACATCCAGCAGTGTAACTGAGCTGAGTTGAAAAGTAAGGCAAAACCACGTATGAGGTTGAATAGGAATAAATTGCAGCTCACAAGGTCACACGTTTTTCTGTCATTGCAGAACATAGGAAACACACATGCGGTCACTGTTCCCCTGAGCCACTGCCCCATCAGCTTTGCCACAGGAAACACACCAGTGTGTGATTATAATGCAAAGTGTGACAGCAACACCATGTGTGTGTGCTTGCATGCATAACTATATTTAACTCTACTTAAGCCGGAGCATTTCCTCGTCTATGTTCTGCCAGGACCCTACAGTTTAACTCTGAACTCTGTACACGTAACACCGCACAGCACAGCGTGTCCCTTATCTCCACATTACAACAGGTAAGCATTAAACACTGGCCTGGAAAGAGCGCATGTGTACAAACGGACAATCGCCTCCTGTCACATGTACGTTATTGTGCATTGACGTACACAAACCTGTAACACGCTCTCGGCAAGGAACAATGGAGACTGAAATAATAAACAACGCCCAGACAGTTTAACTTACACACGCACACACACACTCGGCTGTCCGCCTAATGAGTTTACAGAAGTTTTCTCTCCACTCAAATCCAAAGTACACTACGTAGAGGCTGAAAGGCTCAGTAATCCACCAGCTCTGAGACTTTGAGGCTTTGGAGCAGCACAGCTGTTATGACAAGAGAGTCAGGAGGTCAGCAGAGCCTGGTCACATGTCCATACTTCACCGCCCTCTCTTTCCCCCCATACTATTCTCATTACATGCAGTGCACTCGAGCAATGTGAAAAAGTCAAAAGCCAGTGGAACGAGTGACTGAGACCAGTCATCATCCTGTCTGCATCAAACGCACTGACACATCTTCTCGTGACTCGGTGTTCCATCTTTATCTTTAGCCCAAGTGATTAAACGTATAGAAACATTTACAGCTAAAAACTGATGCTTTTAAGATGTAAAAGTCTGTGTTCACACAGAGCAGCCTCAACATTAAAACCACTGACAGGTGAAGGAATAACAATGATGGGGTCAGTCCTTGGAGTTGATGTGTTGGAGGCAGGAAAAATGGGAGATCTGAGCTACTTTGACAAAGTTCCTACCAAAAGTGGTTAAATGAAAGACACCTGTTGAATCAGCAACAGAATCATGGGGACCCAAGGATGAATGAGCGCAGCTGTTTTGATGGCTTTGTTTGAATCTCTATTTGGGCTGATTATCAACTGATTTAGGGTGACTGTGGTTAGATGCAGGTTCTTGTTTTAGGCTTAGGTTAAGGTAAGGTTTACAGTCTGTATTAGGTTTAAAGTTAGGAGAAGTTAGGCTAAACTGAGTAGATTTTTGTGTGAATGTAATAGTGTAGGTGAGTAATGAACTACATGTATTTTAGTACTTTTGTTAATGTAGCAATTAAAGTAGCAATAAAAAAATCTGTACCTTTACATTTTTTTACATTCACTCCACTGCATTTCACAAATGTTTTAACTCCACTGCTTTCTGCAAGACAAAATGTACTGCATTTTTCTCAATATTCAAATGAATATGAGGTGCATTTACAAAGAAATTAAGTCAATTTAAGAGCACCTTTCACTATCCTACAGTAATATTGACTGGTCAGCAGTAGCTTATGAATGGTAACTAGGCCAGTGCAATCCTGACAAACTTTCAGCTATGTTAAAGTCAGACATCCCAGAATTAACTTTCCATCCATTTGCTAAACTGAAGAAACAAAAGGAGAAATATTGGGTCACTGAATACCTTGCAATATCTTTAGATACTTAATAGGAACCCTGGCTAGTAAGACTTGTAGACTAGAGTATGGGGTAAATATCTAAAAATCTCTTTTATGTTAAAAATACACAAAATAATTTATTTCCTATAAAAAATTAATTTACATGTGCATATTGTTATAGACACTTATTGTGTATTGGATAGATAAGGTCAAATGGCTGCACTTGGGAAACTAATGGTGCGTTTAAAATCGATCCCTATTAGAGAAATAGTGCACTATATAGTGTGTCAGCCATACTGGTAGCCATGTGACCTTAAAACCAAAAATTAAAATTGCTGTTTTAAATTTGGTGCCTACAGATAAAAGTAATTACACTCACAAAACATTTAGTAGTAGGGACTGAACAGCTTGAAGTCACTAAAAAGCTGAAGTTAAACTGGAGATGGACCATTCGACAAGATAATGATCCTAAGTACATTAGCAAATCCACTAAGGAATGGCTCAAAAAGAAGAAAGGATGATATTTTGAATTCCACTAAAATGTGTGTTGGATTAGAAAAGTGCAGTACAGGTAATAAAACCCTCAAATATCTTGAACTCAAGTAAAGGAATATTGCATGAAAGAGTGGGTCAAAAATTTTAGCAAACTGATGTAAGAGATGGGTGGAAATTTATCTTTTACATTATATGTTTTACTTTTACAGTATATATATATTAATAACAATTACAATGGATCATCAAAATAAAGCACTCATTTGGTACAGGGCACTGTATAAAGCACTGAACTTGTTTTCTTGCTGTGCTGTCCCTTTGTTTGCCTTTTCTGTGCTTTTAAGGCAGGAGTTCACATGATTTCCTGTGTTTGTGAGGTGCTGAGAGACAGGACAGAGGCCAGCAGGAAGGCAGAGTCACTGTTCTGCTTGGAAGCTGGCGTGGTTTTTTTTGGAGAGCAATGCTTAACACATATCATTTTCTGCCATATAACTCTCAAAGTTATGTTGTGTGCATGTGGTTTATTTTTGACCTGACTGGCTTTGGTTGCTTTTAGGCTGACAGTTCTGCCACCAGTGTGTAAATGGAGCTTCTGCTAATGTCCTATTGAGACACCCTGCAGGCTATTCCAACAAACATTATTCATGAATCCTTAATTAATGATGTCACATTGGCTTTGGTTTGGGTATCATTAGCACAAGGATTGTCCATGCTGCTGTGGTTCCTGTTTAAAATTCGGAGTATTCATTCTGTTAAGGGCTAAAAACAGAAACTGTAAAACAGGGTTTCAATTACTAAACACCAGTACTTGGCTGATAAAAACTAGGTAAACTGAAATCCCACCAGACACAAAGTCCATTTAAAATGTTTAATATTTGATGGCCATGTATCCAGCTGTTCTGTATGGACGTCTGCTGTAAACAGCTCCATAGTCAGTCTGTGTACCAAAACATAAAACAAGCTGCTTTTTGGTTTGCTTTGAACATCTCAACATTTCAATGCCAGACTCTACCAGTGTCCTTTGTCACTAATGTAGGAATATGCTAAAGGAAAAAATGTTGCTTAGATGTTGGTGTTTAAATGTAACCATTAGCTAAGCTGGGATACAGTAATACAACAAGTATCTTCATATAATCAGCTAATAAACACAACTAGCCTGAACATCTTTTAACAAGCTTCAAACATGGTTTTTCCAAACAGTACTCAAACACTTCTTCTAAAATCACCTTAATAAAATAAATATTATCATCACTGACTACAATACTTTTTTTGGGTTAATCCAATATGTGCAAAAAGATCAGAAGTATTTTCAAAAAGAGAATTTAACAGAGTCCTGTAGCAGAAGCACATTTAACCTCAACCGAAATCCTGTGGCTCTAGCACATTTAACCCTGTTTGGAATTCCATTGCTTACCCTGTGCTTATATACACAATATATCAAGCAAACGCTAGAGAGCCTCTCATGCATGAACCTTGAGGCTCAGAAACAGTTTTATTCCAAGTGCTGTAAATGCACTTCATCTGTCATTTAAGTGCCCCCGGTATTTCTGAGTCATAATATGAACCATCTGCACTATGTGAACATTGTATTTATGTCTTTTTGTACTGTATTTAGTTCTTATTGTAGTATTTACTTTTTACAGGTAGATTATTTAATGATTTAATTTTTTATCATATTAAGAAGTTTCATACTGTACCTTGTCCTGGCTATAAAATATAAATATATATATACATGTGTATATAATAAAATATATATAATATTCAGAGTAATAGCTAGTAATAGCAGTGGTATTCATAGTAACAATACAAAAAAACTCTTCAGTTCAGATTTCATAGTAATAATATTCTTCATCATTAACAGTACAAGACTAATTATAGAATTTATAATAGGACTGTGATGTTTACTAGACGACTATGAATTCTCAGGCTGAGCAAATCCAAACTCCCTCCTGTCAAGCTGTGTGTCTGTGTGTGTCAACTTCGCCCTTTCTCTTCTTTACCTGTAATAATTCACTGCTTCTCCCACACCTCTTGACCACCCACCCACACATACAGGAGAGGAGGAATCAGGGTTGCTTAGACACGGTTGCCATGAGACCAATGTGGGGGGGGGAGACAGTCCTTAGAGAACGAGGATGAGGTTGCTATGGTTACTGAGGTTTCATACAGTGGCTGTGGGTGTTGCAAGAGAAAGCTGCAGGTTGTGAAAACGAATCGTGGTGTTTTGGACAAACACTGCAGTACGGCTCCAAAGAAATGTCGGCAAACATGTGCAGCAGCTGGTGCATTTTTCTTTTGGTAGGTCAGTGAAAGAGGCTTACAAAAATGACTACAAACTCCTGCAAAAAAATAGCTAAACTACATGTTAATAATTATAATAATAATAATAATAATAATAATAATAATAATAACAATAGTAATAATAATAATAATAATAATAATAATAAGTTAGATTTATATAGTGCCTTTCACAAACCCAAGGACGCTTTACACATACGCAGGGAAAAAAGGAGAAAAAAAAATCGTTAAAACTGAGTGATGCTGCTTTGAGTGATATCCTGCCTCAGGGCCATGTACAAATTACTCCCCTCACTTCAAGGCAATGTTGCCCTGAAACATTCAGCTTCAGAAAAGTGAATAAAAATGTTCTGCATCTGAAGTTCTAAAGAACGGCACTCCTGGAAAGTTCATGGGCTCTTTTTAGAAAAATGGCTGTGAAACATTATGAATAACAGTATAAAGTAACTGTAGCAGAATCCGTGAGTCACACTCCAGAGAGAACAAGAAAAAACCAGCTTCCTCTGGGCATGCCGTGCACTTCTGTTGCCGTCATTTGCAAACTGATGATAGATAAACAGATCGAGAAGATCAAAATGAGCTGAAGGTGACTTTCATATTTGTAAGCCAGGTGTTTGTGCCTAGCCTGCTGCAGGAGCTCTGCCAAGCTCATTTGACTGATTTAGACCAACAGTTAGAGACTCAAAATGTATAGCTATGCATTAAAAATGACAATTTCCCAAGCAGTGTTCATAGAATTTCATGTATCAGAAGCTTAGATGATTCTGGTAGACTGAACTAGCCAAACATTGACTAGTGATAATTACTGATTTGAAATTACTTCTAAAAACCCATAACATGTTTAAATGATAGTAAGCGACTTAACCTTTATTTTAGTAACTGTGGATTTCTTTCATGTTTGTTAACCCCTTATGCTTATATTCACTTATGACCATCCACTGAAGTCAAGGAGTGTCCTGTTTACAGACAATGAGAGCATAAACACAGCATTTGAGCTTTAGGATGTTCTCCAGTGATTCTTCTGGTTCCACTGTAGCACCCTGTTTGTGAAAAATGCTTTATGTCAGTGGTGAAAGTATGTTACCAGTACTCCCTCAGGAGGCTGAAACAGTGATGAATGTTGCTGTGAAGTAATGTGGGGTTAAGCACCTGAAGCTGCCTGAGGTTAAATGCTTAAATGCCAAATACCAATCTCAGGACCTTGGGAAGAGCTTTCACCCTGACCTTTGGTATGAGGCCCACCTCCCACTGGTACACTCCTGGGGCTGAATCTTCTACAGCCTAATGGCCTAATCAACTACCAGATGAGGAAACAAAGTGCAAGGTTGCAGTCGCAGAGGGCTTATACAACCATAGAACCACATTCGATTAGGCCTGTAATATTGTGAGAGCATTGTCTGATTGTGACCCCAAGCCAGCACTGTTGAAGGTGGAGGGGGTGGGGGACTTGGTGGCAGGCAAACCACGCTTTTGACGCTACATAAGAGCAGTATGTTACATTAGCGACACTGTGTGTCATGGTTAGTTTTAGGTAGTGATGCACTGATGTAAAAAAATCAAAAACTCTGAACAGACTAGTTTAAAGAATAAACTGATAAATCTTTTATTTTATAGCTTCTTATTTTACTTAATTATTTATTATTTTTGTATCTAAAAAAGCTTTACTATTGCAAAGTTCTTGTTCTTTCATGAAAATTATTGTCAATAACAGTGATGGAGTTGCAGAGGACAGAAAATGATTAGTGCAGTGACCAGTGCAGGTGGGCATCTTTGCCATCAAAATTGTTTGTAAATCACTCCATTTCGACAGTTGTTGTAGGCCTATTTCATCATTTTCAGTCAAAATATTTGGCATTTTGATTCTTTCAGTTCAGAAAAACCAACCACAACCTTCCTCCCCAGATAAAAGTGCACATCTGAAGGTTCAGAGGTTGTGAAACAACATGCTGGTGCTGTTGTCCTGATGCTCTCTCAAGCCATCACTCAGATTTATGGTGGTGGGGAGGTCTATAATGTCTCCCTCCCCTCTATATTCTTTGGGAGATTCAGGGTATTTTCCGAAGATTTTTAAATAATGCCTATTAAATTTCACATTTACCCCTTATTTCAGCAAAAACCTTAACAGACAGTTTTGTGAATTGACATACTAACGTTACATCCCTTTTAGTACTTAGCTTTTTTGACTGCAAAGCCCTGCAAGAACTCTTAACATGTTACCTAATGTGCCCTAAACTGCCCCTATGCTTACACTATATGTGGTGGAAGTTCAACATGAGCAAAAAATCATCTGACACAATCAGTAGTCCACCAGACCTTCAAAATAATATTAATATTCATAATACAAAATACAATTTTCTATTTTCTGTGTTTATCCTGTATGTAAGGTGCTGGAACAGTCTACTTTCCCTCAGGGAATTAATAAAGTATTATCTAATCTAATCTTATCTTAAAATGTCTTATCTTATCTAACCGCTAGTTTATGTCAGATATGCTTTCTCAGTATGATCCAAATGTTTTTCTTTTTCACCGCAGTTGCCCTTGGCCCACTCACCAGGATTCTTAACTTCTATAAATGTCAGTCCTAGCTATAAAAATTTTTTTTTCGTCACCTTGTACATTATTAGGAATAAGCCAGAAGTAAGGTAGAGATTGGTTGGAGATAGGGGGGTTAAATGTTTTAAAACATTCTAAGCATTTTTTCTATTTTACTTTCGGTTTGGTGTAAGACATAAATATGACAAACGATAGTTAGAATGGAATGCTGTAAGGACCTGCTCAACAAGCTGCATCTTTGTGCAATCAAACCTTTACTGGAAAGGAAAGTCAAGAGCAGAATGATCAGGATTCCAGGGCTATGAGAATGTCCAGAAGTGCTTTTGTAATAGTGGCAAACCCTCAGGGCCTTCAGTGAATTCAGAGAAGGCACTGGAAACCTTAGATGAAAATGAATATATGGTCAATTTCATGAAAAAATAAAATGTAAATGCGTTGTTTGTCTTGTTATTTTGTTACCTTGGCTTGTTTCTGTGTTTTTCTGTCCATGAACTGCATATTAAGGGGTTTTGTGCTGGGAACAAATGCAACCAATTAGATGTTGGGAAAATATCATCCCTTCAGATTATGCTATATCGTTAATATCCTCATCATTTACCAAAATGTTGACACTGTCCTGTATTTGAGAAGCGCCCTGTACTGTATTGGGACAGAGCCCTAGCTTAGTTCTAAAAATGTATAGGCCAGAGGCGGAGATGAGGTGGCCAGATGTCATGGGGAGTGGTGGCCTAGTGGTTAGGACCTTGCCCTTGTGAACAACAGGTTGCAGGTTCAAGTCCACACCTTGAGCAAGGTACAGCCCTACTACACTGCCCCCCAGGTGGTGTTGATTGTTGCTCCATGTGTGAAGGGTTAAATGCAGAGGTCACATTTTGTTGTGGTGCACTTTGTGTGAGATTGAGTGTGTTCACAATGACAAATAGTCACTCTCACTAAACTTTCATGATGTCATGTACAAGGCCCAGAAGGCTCAGAAGATTGTTATAAAAAGCACAGCTGCCAGTTATTAAAGCTTATTAAAAAGTCTTTTTTGTTCCACTGTGTGGTTTTATTGATATCTAAGAGTTGTCATAATGTGGGTTAAAGCCAGAACAAAAGTATGTATCGCATATGCCCTCAGAAATGTGAAGGTGAGGGCAAAAAGCCAGCCAAGACAAGCTGAACATTCTTACCCTGACAAAAGAGAACATAGGAACACATTGTGTCAACAAGACCTCAACTTTACAAGCCGTCATAGCAGCCATTGGGATAATCACAGGATTGTCTTTGACTTTTTGTGCCAAGCTATGCAAGGGGGAGCAGGGCACCTATAATTAGGTATTTTTAAGTGAACGCTTCACATAGCGTGCACCGCTCAGCGCTGGGAATATTGTGCAACATTGGCTCTGTGATGCAGGGACAAACAGGGATAAGGGTAAGACAGTGAGAGGAGAGACAAACAAGGGGATTAGAGGTTAATTAAGGGAATAATACAGAACAAAGTACTGAACGTTCTGAAGTTTGATGGATGATATACAGTTCATGTCAAATGTTGACTGGATGCATAGGATTCATAGCCTTATAACATGACTCAATGCTTAAATATTAAAAAAAATAGTGAAGGTAAGAGCTACATGTGAATTTATTTTCAGTAAAAAAAAACTTTAACTTCAACACAAATGTTTTAAAACACCTTTACGTTAACTAACCCCTCCCCCTTTGAATTTTCCAAAGGCGACTGGTGCTATTTATGACTTTGACAGAGAGACAATTAATAACCAGGGAAGGTGTTTTAAGTTGCTGAAATTTAAGCAGCACATACACAGTGACATCATGCAAAATTAGTCATATTTTTTTCTTTAAGTTTTTGGGAACATTTCATGATGAGCGACAATGTGGTGAGAGTTGATCATATGCATATATAACAGACATATCAAACCTGCTGCTGCCCACTCTCTGGAGGAATGAAAGGATGCCCACAGACACATACTGAGATTCAACACTTGGAACTGATCAGGAGATCTAATGGGCTGAAAAAAGGCAAATGTATTTAAAATGTGGGGTATTATTACTTTTATGGCTCGAAGCTACAGCTACTAAACCTATGTCCTCTTTTTGCACCTTACCATGGTTGCATGGCCCCCAAGTTGGTGGGTGAAGCAATTCAGCTCATGGTAATGAAATTATAAATATATATATATGAGAAAATACAAGAAAAATACAAAACCTACTCTGAAGTACATGTAGGTCTTTAGGTCTTAGAGTTGCCCCATTCACATGATGTAGATAACTAACAATACCACTAACAAATGCAGTGATGGTAAAAGAGGTTCATCCTACCCACCCAAAAAGAGTAAAGCCATTTGTGGTTACTTAGACTCCTGGCTGTGTCTCCACAAGTGACTGAATTTGTGATTTTTCCATGATTGGGCTGATATTTAGACAGTTGTGGCACTCAGGATCCCCTGTTCTTTACTTATGGAGTTCATCAGTACTGAAACCCGGGGGTGCCGTCCCCTCAGCACTCCCACTTCCCACATTCCTGCTAATAGCTCTTCCAGCGTCCCACAAGTGTGTACTGGATATTCATGGATTCACCTAGGAGCTTGTTTAAGACAAGCATACAGAGTCTCTTCTCTAAATGGCCTCAACACAGGCGATTACTTGTTGAACAGTTTGCACAGAAACTCCAAAGTTACAACAAACATAGGTCTGAACTCACATACATCCACAAATACAGTAAAAACATCTACAGCCAACTGAATTGGCCAAGTTCACCTGTCCCCTGATGCCACATGACCTAACTGGGATTGTTTTACCCAATACACTTTCTTTCCCACCACCTCTTCACCATCATGTTTCATGCACTGTATTCAAACTACACCCATTCATTAACACATTCTATCCTCAGCTGCACTCTTCAACCTCTTCTTCTCTTACTGACAAACAATAAAGTCAAGTAACCAAGAGAATTTCTAGTCAAACATTCCCCTAATACATAAGTAAACACACCAACATAACAGAAGCAGTATTAAATAGCACCATGCTACATATAAGGTTACCTCTCAATTTTACCAACTGATGCCAATAAAAAAGAACAACAGCTTCAAATCATCACTTTCGCATGAGTCTGTCCCTGAATCAAGCCAACAACAGTTAATTAATAATATTTTACTACATCTACAGCTGCCAACCCATCACTGCTGTCATTCTCTGGTCTTGTACCATGAACCACCAGCTACTTTTTACATTGTGTTAGCATGTCACGCTGAATGGGCCTAAAAGAAGAAATGGCCCAAAAGTTTCAATTTTTTTATCTTTCTATAAAGCTACTAGTTCAGAAATAAGAGGCTTCATCATGTCAGCAGTGATGTACGGCAGACAGATCAATCCACTTCGGTTTCAAAAATCACAGAAACATACGCAGTGCCAGCACATGACAAAGGCATCATAAATGTATGACTATCCCAGTTTGGGTTTCAGAGATGTAAACTAAACGTAATCAGAAGAAGACGCTGCATTAAAAACTTACCCTCTTCCTGACAGGTCCCATTCTGACTGGTTCAGTATGACAACAACCCCACCCTTGAACATGTGCGCACACACACACACACTCACCCACCCACACACACACCTTATTGTGGTTCACAGCTCAATGGCAGAGATTCCTCACGGGTTTCTGACGATTCTGAAGTGATTCTGCTTTAGGCATAGCCTGAAGAAGCTCTGGTGCAGGGAAACATGATGCATATCTGATGAATGACATTGAAGGGTTAAGAAAGTGTCAGAAAGAAAGAGAGAGAGAGAGACAGAGAGAGAGACAGAGTGAAAGAAGGAGAGGGGTTTTTTCTTTTCCTTTGTTCATACTGGAAAGATGGGCGTGTGCTAATTGCAAGAGGAGGAGCTAAACTCCCACGGTGCAGACACCTGTACAAATCTAGAAAAGCACCAGGTAATAATTACAGCTTGTCATCATTAACAAAAGTTCGTGTGTGTGCGAGAGAAAGACTGGGACGAGAAAGGCTTTCTTCAGATTACAGCAGGCACTGTTAGTCGGAAAAAAAGCACAGCTTTATTTCATCTGCACAGGGTGTAGTCACATCACTTGCTCATTTGTTTGCCTTTAACAATGCCCCCTACAGTCAAAGAATCTCTCTTTGGGGAGCTGTCGACCCTGCAGTAGCCGAGAAATGAAAACCTCATTCTTCTTCAACACATTTTTGGAAAGTCACAAATTCTTCCATTCCTCAGCAATGATGATGAAACCTTCAGTAGTAAATCACGGCTTGAACAAGAATCTTTTAGTAATCAGTCATTTAAAGAGACACTACAGGCAGAAATTATGATTTTGGTCCCACCATCAATATACAACATAATCTATATAAACATGCTACAATATTTTACAGCATGTCTTCTTTAAGAGTGTAAAAAAATCATGAAAAATAACAAAAACAGAAATAAATTTATCTCAGCATGGTAAGTAAATTCACCCACTCACATCTAACTGTATTTTCCAAAATGTAGTAATTTTCCAACATGGTTCATGATTTCTGAGATGTCACTGGGTGATGAAGCTCTGAAACAGAATAAGCATTTCTCTTACATGCAAAACTGAAAATCTCAGCTGAAGCTTAAATGTTTCAACAATGTTTTAACCATATTCAATAGGATTGTACAGAAGGTTCTCTAATACACTCATAGCAGCATGAGAGTGTCTAGCTTATGCTACATTTTGTTCTATAAATAAACAAACAAAATAAATAAATAAATAAATAAATCCACTAAAAATACATTTTTTTTAAAAATCAGAACAGTCAGGACATTTTTTAAAATACAGTAAGAAAATGAAAATCTAAAATTTGTAAATTCTCTTCAAACGGTTCAAGTCCAGACCCAGTTACCTATGAAGTGTCCTTGAGCAAGGTACCGTCCCACTATGAAGAAATTTTTTAACTTGTTTATATTTACTAAATACCTTTAATTTAGTCCGTAAAAAAACAGTAGAAGTCTATTATTGCTACTTGTCAGTTAAACAAAGGTTTAAGAGAATTTATACATTACAAATGCTTATTTTTATAGCATTTTACAAAATGTCCCAACTTTTCCGGAAAAAGGGGTTTGTAAAAATGTCTCATTTGCATATGTAAATTTATTTAACAAAAAAACTGTTAAAATATTATTTAAAACATCAACTAGGGAAAAAAATTTATGTTTTTTTTAAATACCCTGTTCACCTGTAGTATCTCATCTTAGACTCAACTCACAGTTCAGACAGTATATTGCTTTTCTACGCACACAGAGAACATGTGACAAGGTTCAACAGTGAATTCTTACATAAACAGAACAAGAGAACAGGGTTCCTTCTTACATTAACACTTCACACATGGTACATGTCCTTTGTAGCCTTAAATAACTGAAATATTATTTACATCCATGTGCAATTATAGATTAAGTGTATAGGATTTTGTCAGTTCACTACAAATAGCACGGTTCTTCTTACATGTAAAATGAACTACAATTCACTACAATTACACAACATGCAATTACAAATATCGGTACAGAAGTGACCACGGTTAACTGAATCTGCTTCTGAGGAGCCCGCAAGCCAACGTGCAAACGTGCTAGCTCAGTATACTATAGGTTTTTCCACTCTAAGACATATTTTGTGACTCATTTAATGTGCCTTCCCGCAAAGATGCTTGCAATGCAAAATTTTAGAAGAGCATAAGGTGAAACCAAACTGTGGAATCTGTAAATTGAATCAAATTTAAACTCAAATAAAATCGTAAGTGGCGTGACTGTTGAGCCACATTCCTATCTTGGGAAGACTTCAACCTCCAGTAGTGCCACAGCTAATGGTGCCCGGGAGTCTCCACCTCACTCTGACCGTTGGTTGTATTGTGTGATTGGTGCTTAAAGCAACCTGCTGAATGTCAGAATCTTTTTGAGAAGTGTGTTTAAAGACGAAATTGCTTTTTAAGAATGGTCAGTGTATGAGGCCAAATTCTATGAGGTTCTTAGTGTTTGACTCAAGGTTCTTCAGAAGATTTCAGGAAAGGTTTTGTGAGTCTGGCTCCTGGTCCAGATCAGGAGATGCTTCCTCATGAACAACACTAAAATATATCTTCAGCCAAGCAAGAAAGTTCTACCACCTCATCGCTGTTAGTTCTCAAATGGGTCATAAATTTAATTGTCAATTAACTGCATAATGGAACATTTCACATTTAACAAGTCTAAGCCTAAGAAAACATCACCTTTTATTCATGGACACATTTTTGTAGTGCACTATATTGAATGATGTGACCAGTTCACCAGTGCAGCAGTTCACCAATGTAGCTACAAATCATTTTCTAAATATTTAAAATGAATATTGCCATCATTCCCAGTACCAGGTTAATCTGGGTTTTAAAGCTCAAAAAGGTCCATCTAAGTTTTAAAAGAACATTTCTTCCAAAATCTTTTCCTGTGCCTAAAAATAATACACAGTCCACATCAGTGACCAGGATCCTCCCTGAGATATCACCCAGTTTATGCAAGATTGTGTAATAGCACTATTTAAACTTGAAGATCTCGATGAAAAGGATGGGATAATAGTGTGTAGCCTTCTCCAGGGTCCTTTAAATGAGTGCCATTGTTCTCAATGACTTTGTCATCTCAACTGCACTAGAGTCAGTATAGCTAAAAAGCTTGTCTTATTAGCAGGTATGTAGTACAGATGTCATGGCATTGGTTCAGCTGACTCTGAATGAGAGAGAATTGAATCAGCAATGAGGAATAGTCAGTTGAAACAGAAACAAAGAATCCAGCCATGTTCCAGTCATGTTGATTGCTCGCAGGTTACCGAGAGGAGGGGCTACTGCACGAAGAGCCAGAGCAACAGAACTGATGCACAGAATCACCCTCTCCCTCCTCTTCTTCCTCTCTATTCAACAAGAGGCAAGAGGGGTGTAAAAGAGAGAGCGAGAGAGAAAGAGAGAAAGAGAGAGAGAGCGAGAGAGAGAGAGAGAGAGGTAGAGAGACATAGAAAGAGATGGAAACCATTTATATCATGGGTAAAAACAGACATTTGCGTAAAAAATAATCATACTAACAGCAAGTCTGCATGGCTTAAAGTGTCCACTAGATGTCAGAATTGAAACATTACAGCATCTAAGAGGTAATTATTTTGTAGACGTAGACCTTTCAATAGACCAAGCTGTACTCCACAAGGCAAGCTTTGCTGATGTGGTTCATGCTACATGCATATACTGCATACTGCATATAATCTACCCATATCAAGTAATAACTGTGTAAAGTATTTAGACAATGTCTGAAGTCAGGAACAACCCAATTATCTGTAAGGCTCAGTGTTGTAATAAACAGGTACTGAAATTCAGTACTTTTACATTACAGACAAAATAACAAATTCAGCTCAATTAATTCCAAATGTAATACTTAAATAGTCAGTATTATTAGTGTCCATGCATGGTTGCACCAAATCTAGGTGGCCGTATAGCTATGTAAATGACATTCATTCCATATGTACTGGTGCTTAATTAATCTGCTTTTTAAATTTTTGGTTCATAATTCCAAAGAAGCTAGAAAAAAGTCTGGTTCAGGAATTTGTTGAACAGACCGGTTGGAAGACCTTTCAAAGCAATCATTACGAACATTGGTGTAAGCAAACATTTTTGCAGAGTTATATTAAATGCAATGAATACACTGAGTTTTTGTTCTCTATACATTCATGTTTAGGAAGTGCAGTTGTACTTAGCCAGGAGTTCATTTAAAGTCAGATAATTTATATCAGAGGTATTCATGAGTGGCTTAATGCGTCACAGTTCAACGCCAATATTTCTACTGAAATGTGTCAAAATGGGGGTAACCGTTAGGGGTGTAACAAAATTGTAACAAAATGATGATAAAATGAAATACTGATATCATGTTATACAAACATGATAATATCACCAAATATTCAGCCCCAGTAACTGTTTCACATTTAAACATAGTAGGTGTAGTATTGTTACTTAATGGCCACCAATATGATGAAGACAAAGAAGAAGATGACTAAGAAGAAGAAGAAGGAGAAGGAGAAGAAAAAGAAAAAGAAGAAGAAGAATTAGAAGAAGAAGAAGTAAAGGAAGAAGTAGAAGAAGAAGAAGAAGTAGAAGAAGTAAAAGAAGTAGAAGAAGTAGAAGAAGAAGTAAAATAATAAGTAGAAGAAGAAGCAAAAGAAGAAGAAGTAGAAGAAGAAAAATAAGTAAAAGAAGTAAAAGAAGAAGTAGAAGAGGTAGTAGAAGAAGAAGTAGAAAAACTAAAAGAAGTAGAAAAAATAAAAGAAGAAGAAGAAGAAGAAGAAAAAGAAAAAGAAAAAGAAAAAAAGAAGAAGAAGAAAAAGAAAAAGAAAAAGAAGAAGAAGAAGAAAAAGAAAAAGAAAAAGAAAAAGAAAAAGAAGAAGAAGAAGTAGAAGAAGAAGAAGAGCGATATATCTAAAAAATGCCATATATATAATATATATATATCATCAAAAACAGTTGCCACACACAAATGGGAAACACTGAACCCCAATTACTGAGTGAGATAGAGGCAACACAGGTTATTGGTTCACTCATAGGTGTAAAATGTGGAGATCATTTACATAACTGAGTTTAATCTGATACAGTGAGTCTCAATGAGAACAAGCAAACAGTCATGTAGTTGGGTGGTTCCTGACTTTAGATTCGTGTATTATTATTATTATTATTATTATTTTTATTATTATTATTATTATTATTATTATAAGTAGTAAAAGACATATAAATAATGCACTGTGTCAGTCACTGGAGAAAAGAGGGTAAACAGTAGCAGAGTGATACTACAACATGTAAAGGGAGTAAATTAGGGGACACACACAATTTCCCTTTATTAGCCTGAAGTAATGAAGAGGAAGTTAATTTAGGACGTATTCTCCCAGTTTGGTGTGAAGATACACACTGGGGTCTAAATGACACAGTTAATGAGACGCTTCTTTCTTTCCTTCTGTCTCCTCCACTGTCTGTCCTGCCCTGGGCGACAGTGTCTAATGTCTGAGTTGTGCTAATGTGTTCTATTCTTGTGTGTATCTTGCAGAATTGCTGTACTGGAGAGGACAACAGTAACTACAGTAACTTTTCTATCTTCAAAAAAAAGAAGAGAACAAGTGAGAAAGAATCAGAAAACAGAAGAACAAAGGAGGAAAGTGGTAGCAATCAGAAATGATTGGCACCGATCAAGCAGAAAGCTGTCTCTCACTCTGACATGGACACACACACACACACACACATTTACTGAAGGTTATAAAGTAAGTGGCATTATTGGGATTTTTCAGCAATGTGGAAAATCTAGTCTCTCTCTCTCTTCACTTCCTCCCCATGCTCTATTTCTGCCTCTCTCCTTCTTTAGCCATCTCTCCATCTCCCTCTACCCTACTTTATACCTGTTTCTTTCCTCTTTGTCTCCACCCGTTTCTCTTCCTACTTCTCCCTCTTTTCTATATCTCCCACTCTCTCTCATTACCACTGGCTCTCTCTCTCTAAATGTCTCTCTCTTTCTCTACCTTTACACCTCTCTCTCTCATCCTCTATCATGTTTCACAGAGCTCTACTTTTTTACATGGCCCCGAAGTGTCTGCTCCCTCTGCCACAGTCACAAGTATCCTTCTCGTAACACGTTAAAGCACACTCAAGGAAGGTGTAGAGAGGGAAAACACAGGAAAACAACAGAAATGGAGGAATACATTACCACTTGCAGGATGTAACATGCGAATAGGGAGGAAGAAGAGAGCAAGTGACCATTCAGTTGAAAGCTTGTGGAGTGTGTCAGCAAAGGACGGCAGGGACAGTATCTAAATAATGACAGTAATGAGTGTTCACCATGAACAAAAGGAGGTCTGAAACCAGGTCTGTGTGATGGCGTATAATGGAGGAGGGGATTTTACATAAATGAGCAGGGTTTGGACAAAGAATGGATGGAGATGCAATGACTAACTAAAGCAGTGGTTCCCAAACCCAGGTCTGAGGACCCACTGCCCTGCCCTGTTTTAACTATTCTTGCTCCTCAGCCAACAATCAAGTCCTTCATGAGCTGGATCAGGGGTGTTTAATGCAGAGAATACCTGAAAGTGTGCAGGGCAGTGGGTCACGAGAGCTGGGCAGAGGCTATTCCAAACACAGAGGTATCTTCTGATATATCTCCAATCATGCACATCATCAACCAGATGGAGGTATAAGTGTAACATATTTCCCTTTTGCTCCTTGTATTCATTCTAGTTGTGTTTCCTTTTCCATGTTGGGCTTCTGATTTGTGTTTGGCCTAGCCTGATTTGCTTTGCTTCTTATCACTTTCCCTGGCTCTGTCTATGTGTTTTGCTCATGCTGCAGCTCCAACCTCTGGTATTTCTGTGTTTACCAGCTCCACTTGTCTGTTAGTGTTCCCCAGCCATGTCTTGTTGGTGCATGTGTATGTATAGCCCTCGTGTGTCAGTATTTCTTTGTCAGGTATTTGCTGATTTCCTGGACTCTAGATGGTTAGACGTTTTTGTCTCGACCCCTCATGTCTCAAACATTGCTTTTTTGTTTTGTCTGGTTCTAGTTTTTTGTATTCTGATTTGTCTCTTTAAAGCCCTTTTCCTTTCCTTTTGTTCTTAGGTTATTGCTGTATACTGTGGCCAACTGTTAACCTTCATTTCCATTCACTGACACTGTGAATTAATTGGAATTATGATCAGTACTACTACTGCCACTACTACTATTACTACTACTACTGCTACTACTACTACTAATAATAATAATATTAATAATAATAATAGATTATTCTACTGAAAATGCAAGGCTACCGCATACTGGTCAAAAAGTGCCATAATGTGGTAAGTACCCAATGAGCATCTAAAGCACACAGTAAGCATCACAGTGAGATGGATGTTCTAAATGAGCTTAAAGCTGAAACTCCCACAGACTTTAAACTGACTGACGTAAATTTCAAGCCGTTTCAAATGATTTAGTATGGATTTTTGTGCTCTCTTTTTGGGCTTAATGTCATGCAAAAATAGAAATATGATTAGTGGTGCTCAGTGGTGCTCAAAGCACTGCTGGAAGAGCGGTGCATCCATCTCAGCACTGGGTTGTGACAATGCTACAGCCAAATCCACAGCCAAGAGTCCAACAGAGCATAAGGGGCCTCTCTCCCTCTAAGTGGGTAGAATGGACCTACCTCTCCCCCCATCACTCAGCATGATGCTAGCTAATGCGTCTGTTAGTTGACATAGCACAACTGGTGGTTTGTGCTCCCCTGAAGGGGTGTTGAATTGTCTAATTGTGATGCATTAACAACAGTCAGAAATCTCACAGTAGCTGGCTTTATATGTCATGTGTGAGAATAGAAGATTTACACCATTTAAATCATTTTATCTCTGTATCCTCCTAACGTGGCCAGGATGCGGTAGCCTTTGCTCTTGGTCTGGCAAACAGACATTTAAAGATACTGATGGATGGGGGATGGATCTGGCGGCCCTCTGGCGGCCCTTACCTTGGTTGCTCCGGGGGCTTGGAGGTAGGGAGAGAGGTGGGAGGCTTGGGCCTACTCCGCCTGGAGGGGCAGCAGAACTGATGATGACTGTGGCTATTAGCGGCCAGGTTGATGTTGAAGAAAGAGGCGGAAGAGAGATGGGTGAGGGTGTGACAGCTAGAGGATGTGTGCATTCTGATAAAGAGAGAGCAAGGGAGAGAGAGAGAGAGAGAGAGAGAGAGAGAGAGAGAGAGAGAGGGAGAGAAAAGAGATGGGCAACAGGTGGAGCGAGGGACAGAAATGGACAGAGAGAAAATTAAAGTCAAGACAACAAAAATAAGCAGATGACAGCTTGACAAAGCAACATATAAAAATAGGCAAAAGCAGTAAAGCACATAACAAATGTCACATAACTGATGGAAAATTGCCGGCAATGAGTTAGTACAAGTTAAAGTAAGAGAAGAATTTTTCAGGCGAGCTAAAAATCCACTGATTCCCTTTTTAAGGTAAGAATCAAAACTGACTCTCTTAGGCCGTGCCCACACGGACGTCTGAATCAAGTGTTTCCCTGACGTCTTTGGCATCAGGTGAGTGTGAATCAAAAGCTGACCCTTTTCTGCTCATCGGAGCGAATCAGTCTGTCCACACGAGCTTTCATGACCTGCGTTCGGGCGGACGCACGTTCGGATGTCGTCAAAAATACATCTGCAACTTTCCTTTGGCATCTATTTCTGCTGAAATCCCAGTGAGCTCAAAGAAAAAGTCTTTACTGTGTTTACTTGTCGTTACTCTATATTCCACGATTGTGCAGTCAGAGGGTGACGCCAGTAGTGGCAGCAGGCTGGTAAACCCAGTCTGGGCTGCAGGTTGGACTTGAACAGAGGCAAACAAATGCAAATGTATGGACATGTGTGGACTGGGCCATACCAATGGACCCCATAAATATGGCCACCAGTAATGTCACAGAGCTACTCTGCATCACAAGGTGATAGCTGAGCGGGGTAAAAGAGAGACCAACGCTAAGAATGAAAACCTCAAAAGCTCTGATGCTCTTCATGCAGTACTGACCTACTGTAATTTAGTAAGTGGAAAAAAGATACTGCGTGTGTGTGATAGGGAGAGAGAGATAGAGCGAGAGAGAGCAAGAGAGAGAGAGAGACAGAGAGAGAGAGAGAGAGAGAGAGAGAGAGAGAGAGAACTCTATTCTGAAGCGATTATAACGGAAAACTCCCACCACTCCACAAGCTTACATAAGCCTATACAGCCTGACCTCTACATATTGTATAAGTCCTCTTATTACACCAGCACATTTTTTGTGCAGACTTATTCTTGATGGCTCTTTCATGTCGAGTTGGGATGTTTGCCATTCATTCCAATAAAACTCAGAACAATGCACCGGTTTTTCATGACATACGAAAACATTAAACAGGTCTGACATATAAATGTTCTAGACCGCCACAGAGCGCCTCTGGAATGGTCCTTCAAAGATACACCACACCTTCTCTCCTGAAATGGCTGGAGTGTGTATGAGTCATTCCATCTGCAGCATGTTAGTGTTTTAGTGCTGTGAATGAGGTTTGATTCACATTAGCATCTAAATGCTCTCGGCTCCTTAGCGGGGCAAGCTGCTGTCAAACACACTGATCCAAAACCTCTCATTTCACCATGGAAACTACACCATGTGGTGCAGTTGCAAGTGTTTCTTTTGAGTAAGTGTTCTTGAGAAACATTTGGGCATTGAATCAAGACTTAGCGAGATGAATTGGCACATGAGGCAAACTTTCCCTCCGTGCATGCTTCCGTCAGACTATTTCGGTACTACATAACCAACACTGAAACATGTCGACGCTGTAGTACACAGTATGTGTCAGGACTAGATTAGAGCAGAATACAATGACTCCGTCTTCCTCTCCTCATTCACTGGCAGAAATCACCAAATGGGTTTGAGACTCTGTGCTCCCGGTTTCAGCATTGGAGCTGAACAGAGATAACTTTAACTACACTTAAATATTTGAGACAATTCATTAACTTTTTTCTGTATACCAACCCATCCATCCATTCATTTTCTAAACTGCTTCTTCTTTTTCCAGGTCGCGGGGAAGCTGGAGTCAATCCCAGCTGACTGTGGGCCTAAGGCAGGGTACATCCAGGACAGGAGGCCAACACATCGCAGGGCAACACACAGATAGACAACCTCTCATACACACATTCACACCTACGGGCAATTTTAGAGCAACCTACTGCAAGTCTTTGGACAGTGGGAGGAAACCGGAGCATCCGGAGGGAACCCACGTGAACACGAGGAGAACTTGCAAACTCCGCACAGAAAGGCACCTCTGCATCTTTTTGCACAGAGCATTTTAAGTGCTCCCACATTTCTTAGGCATCTGCTCTTTTGGCTTTAATTTAGGAATTTTGCCCTCCACTACTGTACGGCACAGACAGTTTCTAATACAGTATGACCTGTGAGTTTATGTTGGGAATGAAATGCATGGAAACCTGATGGCAAGTTTATTCAGCAAAATTCAAATTATGACGCTGATTAAGCTTATTATCAGGTTTCCGTGCATCTCAGTACCATGTTCCCAGTGTAACCGCAGCTGATGAGCAATTATAAAGTCATCAGCCTCTAAAAGTACTGCTTGTCTGAAGCAGTCTAGACTTTCCTCTCAAAAAGACCTACCCCCAGTAAATCAAAGTGCTAACATTTAGCCATGTGTTTCAGAGCCAGCTAAAACTGTCAAGGCCCTTTTCAAACAGCCGATGAACAACCTGTGGTTGGAGAACCCGCTGGTTTGGTTGTTTGATTGGAACATTTACTGTCATGTTCCCTCAACAGGCCAACAATGGCTGGCTTTCTGTTAGTTCACAAAATCAAGTTCAAATAATAATAAGCACAGTCCAGACTGGATTTTGCATGCTGAAAACTTGATGCTCTGACAGCTGCCAAAAGGACATTCACTGTCTGCTGCTTGTGGATTCTAGCGTGACAAAACTGTGAGCGCTTTTACTGGGTTTAACTGTAAATAACAAAGAGCGTACATCTGTCTCTTGAATGGGATGATAAGCAAGAACAAGAGAGTATTTAAATGTAAAAAAACATATCTTAGGTAAATCCTGTGTCTAAAGGCTTTGCCCAGTGTTTTATTCTAAAGGAATAATAAAATACCTCTTTAAGCTTTTTCTGGCCTTGGAGTTTCTAAGCTGAGGAGATAACCTCAGAGGCACTGAGGAGGGGTGAGACTGAACTTCACGAGTTTAATTGGAGTGCAGGTCAAAGTCCCATGTTTGCTATTGCTGAGGTATTTTCTTGCCAAGGTAAATCATTTGTTTCTGCTCCATTTCTCTTTTATAGTGACGCAGATGTGACATCAATGTGAAAGCAGAAGACATATATATACAAAGTCCTGTTTTTTCATGGTACAAGGACATTCTCTCATGCACTGAAGCCTCTGATTTTTCCCACACCAAGAACAGCAATTGCTGGAATTTAAAATGTTTTAATGTGGTGCTGGGGGAGAAGAGGATGTCTTGAAATGTCGTCTCACTGTGAGGATCCAGTCAGCAGATTCCACCTGTCAGCCACATGCCAGACTGGATTCGCATCCAGAAGTCCACTTCAGACGCCAAGCGATGACAAGATCATGTTCAATTGGGCAGTTTTAACATCCTTCGTTGCATCAGCCCTGTCACATATAGATTTCAGTTACCCCCGCACTACAGGATTCACCCCACCTTTCCTGTGTGCTTCCTTAAGACTGTGGGTTATAGCCCCATGCACCCCTCGCCGGTTTATCATACTTTCCTCCTCCGCTGGACTTGGAGGACGCGCCTACTTAAGATGTGAGGGATGTGCTTAACTCTCGTCACTGAGGGGGCAGCCTGGAGTGGCTTATTGACTGGGAGGGCTACAATCCAGGAACTGTCATGAGTTCTTCGATTGCTGGTTCCTGACCCTTCACTCTTATCTACTTTCCACAGGGCACTTACCAGGCCCACATCCTAAGGGATTACTAAGGTCATGAGGGGGTTTCAGCACCGAGAGCTGCTAGGAAAGGGGGAGGACCTGTGAGGATCCAGTCTGATTCCACCAAAAATCCACTCCAGCTCTTGGAGAACCTAAGAGACAAGTTCACCTGAAGTTTAGTGTATTTACACAGGAAGTGAACTCCCTATTGTTGTGAAGTGGCCTGCATTCTGAACGTGTTCCTTTCTGTCTCCCTGGTTATGTGGATTACGGCCTTTTGGTATTTCTGACTTTGGTTTTTGGATTGGGGTTAAACTGTGGAACGCTGCATTTGAGCCCCTGTGTGATTTATAACACTGAATTTCAAACCTGAAACAGTATAATCTTTTAACATATGGTCCTTAGTGGCTCGTTCCCTTTCATGTGCATCTTTGTTAATATGTAGTGTGGTGTTGAAAAAACACTTATCAGGAAAATCAGGAAACATCACAGAGAAATCTTCAATAATGTCAAACCTCTGTATTTAATCGGTCCACTCTTTTTGTCCCGTTTACTGCCTCTTTAACTATTTCATCCAGTCTTAAACACAATGTTACAGCTGCTCCCAAAGCTCTTATTTACATTATGCTCTCCTTCAAACAGACACATTCACATAAGCTACCACCCAAGCAACCCTCAGCAGCCTCACACATTTAA
Source organism: Arnoldichthys spilopterus (assembly GCA_037974385.1). Lineage (NCBI taxonomy): Eukaryota > Metazoa > Chordata > Actinopteri > Characiformes > Lepidarchidae > Arnoldichthys > Arnoldichthys spilopterus. The sequence continues at coordinate 3,403,254 of JBBPDA010000019.1, read as the reverse complement.
AAAAAGCACTAAAGGAGAGATGTGTCAGGAGATTAAATAGATGATTCACTTGGCACAATGAAGAGGAAAAACAAGTGAAGAAAAAGTTTCAAAAACTGGACTTTATTCTGGGATTCCTAGCAACCATGTGGGTCCTGGGAGACCATCAAAACTGTCATCATCAGATAAACAGTGTTTAGAGCTTTCATATCTGAGAGACAGGAGAAAATCATGCTCTGCTTTCGCTTCAGATCTCAAAAAAACCAGAAGTTTCTGTCCATCCTGCACTGTGAGAAGACAACTGGAAATAGTGAGTCTGAATGAATGTGCATCTTTAGAAGAAAGTGCTACTGCGAAAAAGAAACTGGAGGGAAATCTACAGTAGAACCGAAACTACACATCTGAGATGTAGAGGACTATGTCTGAATGGACTGAGGGGTGTAAATGTGTAATTGTGATGGCTGCAGTAGGGTGTTTGGATGCTCTAAATTGCCCGTAGGTGTGAATGTATGTATGTCTATGTGTTGCCCTGCGATGGGTTGGCCTCCTGTCCTGGGTGAACCCCGCATTAGGCCCGCAGTCAGCTGGGATTGGCTTCAGCTTCCCCGCGACCAGGAAACGGAAGAAGCGGTTTAGAAAATGGATGGATGGATGGTAAAAACGAATAACTTGAACCTTGTACTGTATGCCAGTTAAATATCTGTGTCATAGGCTACACTGAACGTGACAGAAACCATTCATTTTCATGAAGCTGTTCATTTACAGAGGAGTTAAACTCTTTCAAAATTACTGACAAAAAAGACCCCATTACCATCAGAGAGGGACAGAGAAACAAGATAATAAATGTAGAAGTCTGCAGTTCCAGCTGTCCACCAACAAGGCATGATGTTTTCAGTGTGCAGACTTGAGTGAAATACACCTAAATCAAATAACATTTTGGCGAAGTGAATCAACAATATTTTTCATTTACAACATAGAAATGGCCTATAAACAACAAAAACATGTGTGTTGATAAAAGTCATGCTACTAAAATAGGGGTCACTGTCACTGTATGGACGCACTTGGTGCATGCAGTTTTACGGAGGCTGCATTGTCTATGTGCAAAGACGGATGCACGTAATGTGGAACCAAATTTCACAAGTGCAGTTTCCACCCAGAAACCTTAAGCTCTAAGCTGTTAGCTGTCAGTCACACTATGTTGAGTCAGAATGACACACAGGAGCTAGAAGACCCATCTGCTTCTTTCAAATCAACTGTGTGGGAAAATTTTGGGTTCCAAGTGAATTATAACAGCAACAGAGACTGAATGGTGGACCAGATGAGCCCGGTGTGCTGGAACTGTTAGACAGAAGTAGGATGCAGAAACAGGTTAAACATGCTTATGCATATTCCACAACATTATCCAGATGTGCCAACCACTGGAGCTTATACCTGCTGCCTATAGATGTGATAGCAGATACTACCAAAAATCAAAGCAGCCTAATGCATCTGGGTTTTTGTAGCTTTTTTTCTTGTTGTACCAAACTCGTACTGAACTCTGATGTTCAAACCTTGGCGTGGGAATCAAACTGTGACTTCTGTGTACCATTACAGAAGATATGTGAGGCCTCATGAGACTTGTGTGAATTGTGTAAGACCAAGTCTCTGGCCTTGAAGGTGACTTGCTCATCCTTAGTGTACAAAAAAAAACATTTTATGCCAAATTCTAACCTTCATAATCATAAGCGATGGTGTAATATAGTGTAATAAAAAAGATGGACATTAGCGGGGATGTGACTGATGGATTTAATTGCTAAAACTGATGATCATTTGTTTTTGTGCCCTTCTGGCCTGTGCTGCATCTGTGGTTGAAATTTCTTTTTTCATTTTTCCCACAGACTCAGTCTGTCTCTTCCCACTTGCACTTTAATCCTCAGCTCCATACACAAGCACTGGAGCACTAATGATGAAACAACACACTGAGATGAAGCAGTCGATAACTGAGTACTTTAAAAAGCAAAATGAGGAGAGAGAGGAGGCTAGTGGAGAGAACAAACCAACGAGAGGTCCTGACCCAGGCACTACTGGCGATAAGAGTGCAGGTGCAGGTAAAGAAGGACTGGCTGAGACAGTGCTACTTTCAACAACCGTGGCTAACTCAGTACCTGTGGCTGTTACGGGGTCATCACATTCCAAACTCGAAACTTTGGAGTTGCACAGTAAAAAACACAAAACCTGCAGGCACTGCTATACTACAGGGATCTGAAACCCCCACTGCGTTTCAGCGGTTAGATTAGGTTAATCCCACTTACACCAAGTGTCAAATTACTGTGAATATTTACATCAGTGTAAAACTATGACAATGGACACCCACCATGGATGTGTGGACAGTCTTGTATCAATAAAGAACAGGCTAAAACAATGAGTCTCCTCAGTTCCCATATGATTAAAACAATTTAATAAAACCTTTAATTAAACACACACACACACACACGCACACACACACACACACACACACACACACACACACACACACATATATATATATATATATATATAGATTGATCAGTGAAAACACTGGAAATCTTTTGGTGAACTTTTAGCAATTAAATAATAGTTTAAGAGTGTTAACAAATCACACATGCTTGTTTTAATTGCATTGTCTAAAAATACTTGGAAGGCCTTTGCCTAACAGTTAGAGCAGCAGTGAATACACGTCTGTCTGTATTTCACATACTTCATGTAATTGACATGTAATGCTCATGGTAAGTATCAAGAGGCAGCAAAACACTGAGGGATTTCTCCACTACATTTTCACTGTATCTGACGCCCCATTTAATACAGAGAACACAGCAAAACAACAAAGGCAGAAAGGAAAGTCCTGCTAGTGCACTTCAGTCACAATAGCCAAATTCAGAAATGGCAAAATATACCTGAACAAACTAATGAATGAATGACAATGAATGACCACTGGTTCTCTGCTATCAAGATTTCATAAGCACATACTGTTTATTTTATGTAAATTCTGAGCTTCATGTTTATTCTCAGCTTAGTATTGTCCTACTGAAATCAATAACACTATGTAACAAAGTCCTATTTAATTTATTTTAATTGTTCCTGGGTACAAAGTGTGTTTCCCAATCCCTTCTGCCTAAAATTAATAGAAAATGGCTGTTGTTCCACAAAAACCTTGTTTCTGTGCTCAGGACATTGACAGTTTGAAATGTATCTGTTTTGAAGAACATTCTCCATTTACTTTAAACGCTAAGTAGATGTCCAGAATATTCTGGAAGTGTGAGAACTTGTCCAGAATTATGTAGAACTTTCTAAAACTTCCTGGAACTGTCCAGAAAAGATAAAAAAATAACCTGTTTTGATAAAAATCAAAAGTTTGTGATGAATAGAGCTGTTTTCACACAGGTTTTAGACATAAGCAATTGAAATTTAAAGGTAAACCTGCTTTCAGTTGTACAAGCTTTTGTTTACTGATTAAATCTGGTACATTTCTATTACAGTACTAAGGTCCTTTAACATATTTCAGTGTTTATTCGAAAGAAAAAAAGAAGAAATACTTTCTATATTCTTAAACAACATAATTTTCTAAAAGCACAAAGTGGCCTAGATTTTAAACAGGCAAACAGCAAGATCTACGGGGCACGCTACCTCCAGTAACTGACCAGAAGAACAACCACGGTTTTGCCCGTGCAGGAGCTGTTCGCTATCTGAGTAAGACACGGCGGTGGATTTAAAAGATGGCCTTAATCGTTATCATTATCCTGTAGCATTGCTCTGTCACTCAGCGCGATTAATAAGGCTCCAATTAGACGAGAGTATCCTGTCAGGAACAGGGCTGTTTCAGCTTCATGCTGCTAATGTATGAGCACAGCGTAAAGCCACTTTCGAGTCAGTTGTTCAACAGCGGTAATTCAAGCCGTTCTGTCCAAATGATGGAAAAACGGAGAATCCAGATGAATAATAATGATCATAATAGACTATAACAAGGTATGCAAACCACGAGCGAAAGAGCAAATCTGGACAATGAATCATTCTTTACAAATGATTTATGACGCTGATTCAAAAGTGACATTATTGTAAGACGAGGCCTCACTGAGGTTTTCTCACACGTTTGCTCATGCGGTTTTCCCCTCGGTTCTTTATGTGTGTTTTCTGGGTGCGTATGCTTGTTACATAACTGCTCTATAACATCAGAAAAACTGGAGGCTTTTATGTACGGGGACGCAGCGCATATGAATATGCCAAGGGGATCCTGAATGCTGAGCGATAATCAGAGAGGATATGTCCAACCAAAGAGAATACAAAATCTCCTCTCCTCACAATGATGTGTGTAATAACAGTGTAGCGCAGCCACGCTTACTGTGAAGTGTCACATCAAATTATTATAGACATCTGATCAAGCAACATATTATCTCTCTCTCTCTCTCTCTCTCTCTCTCTCCAATATCTTGCTTGTGATGTTTGTGACAGGGAGAGAGAGAGAGAGAGAGAGAGAGAGAGAGAGGCCGTGTGTGAGTGAGTATGTGAGTGTGTGTGTGAGACACAGTCTCCAGGCGAGAGCTCCCAGTGCGGATGGTTATGTAAGGCCAACAAAAACACGTAGCTCCAGATCTACACAGTGATGTGTATTACCTACACACAGCAGGCTGGGTTTGCAACAACTTGGGGTTACAGGGTCAGATGATATTTTTTTAATTGCATATTCTGATATAAAGATATATCTATTTTCCTTTTTCCACATTTGAGAGAATTGCAGGACAAATGGACCAACAGAAATGCTCCAATGCTTTGAATGCAATCTGTTCGTTATGAACTTATATTCAAAGTGCACAAACTGGACCACGCACAGTGCTGCTGGTGTTTTTTGAACACCTCAGTGTGACTGCTGGACCGAGAATAGTCCTGTCCTGTCTCCAGAACTTGACCGTAAATGAAGAACTAGAGAACGACCAGCACAAAAACGACGTGTAAATGTAGCGTTTAGAAAATGCCTATCGTTTTCATTTTTTTGAGCTTGAGAGCGCTGTTGTGTAGCAGCTGGTGACAGCGCTGTTCCTGTGTGCTGCACAATCTGGGTTTGATATCATGTGTAACTGAATGTAGCTTTAAAAGAACAGCCCTACCTTTATAATTCAAGAAACACTTTCTCCCCAGAAAAACTGCATGGATGTTTCATGGTGGTGTCTTTTTGACTCTGAATATGTGTGAAATATGGAATTATGGGAGTCTGGTGGTCAACGTTAAGTCAAGTATGCTAATTGCTTTGTGTCTGCAACATGCCACTGTCACAGAAAATTTCTCCACTCAGTGTTTTCTGTACTTCCAAAGACTAAATCAGCATTACCTTGCAAGTAGGCCAGCCAGGTAAACTCGCACGCTGCCTGGCTTGGATGAGGTACTATAGGATGTTACTGGCAGACTAATGCACTCATTTCTGACCAGAATAACATTCTCAAACTATTTTCAAATGGTAAGAATCACTAAGCTCAGATGCCAAGTTCCCAAGTGATATAAGCAGTCAGACAAGCTTGGTTTTTCCAGATGAGCGGCATCTAGATCTGGTCATAGTAGGCTTTCATTTAATGACAGAAAGTCCTTAACCAAACATAATGTTTTTCTATAAACTGAAATATTACTTAAGAGTGGTTACAGAACAGAAGAGAATAGAACAGAATAGAATAGAACAGAGTAGAATTGAGTAAGGTAGAACAGAATTGAATAGAACAGAAAAGAGCAGAATATAATTAAACAGAACAAAAGAGAATTGAATATAACAGAACAGAGTACAATTAAATAGAACAGAGCAGAGTAGAATTGAATAGAATAGAACAGAGTAGAATTGAGTAAGGTAGAACAGAATTGAATTGAACAGACCAGAGCAGAGTAGAATTGAATAGAATTGAATAAAACAGAACAGAGTAGAATTAAATTAAAAAGAGCAGAGTAGAATTGAATAGAACAGAACAGAGCAGAGTAGAATTGAATAAAACAGAACATAGTAGAATTGAATAGAACAGAACATAGCAGACTAGAATTGAATAGAATTGAATAAAACAGAACAGAGTAGAATTAAATAGAACAGAACAGAGTAGAATTGAATAGAACAGAACATAGTAGAATTGAATAGAACAGAACAGACTAGAATTGAATAGAACAAAATAGAATTGAATAAAACAGAACAGAGTAGAATTAAATAGAACAGAACAGAGCAGAGTAGAATTGAATAGAACAGAACAGAGTAGAATTGAATAGAACAGAACAGAGTGCGCTGGAAAGAAGATCTTTTTAAATAATGTTTAGTATAAAGGCCTGGGTGTGTCTGGTCTAACTGATATCAGTTTGTTTATTCGGCACCAGTGATACACCACTAGGCAATGGAGGCCTAATGGTTAGGACCTTCCCCCTGAGAACAGCAGGGTGCAGGTTCAGGCCCTGACCTGTGTGCCACTGAGGTACCCTTGAACAAGTTACAGTCTCGCTACACTGCTCCCCCGGGGGCTTCACATAGCTACCCACTGCTCCACATGTGCACGTGTGATGGGTTACATGCTCAGGTCACATTTCGTTGTGGTGCACTTTGTGTGATTGAGCGTGTTCACAATGATGAAGAGTCACTTTCACATATGATCCAGCTGTGTGTGTATACTACCGGCTCCAATGCACTGTGGGACTGTAAGAGTTTACAGGATCATGTGTTTGTGTCAGTGCTTTCACTAGATGTTGCCATGTTGTTTTGGGAACTGGGCTTTTAATATTGGAGCAAAATAAAAAAAAAGCATATATAATCACATGGTGGTGCAGCAACCAAAACACATATTGTAATAAAACGTGTGTGTCGTTACACCCCTAATGCCCAGTGATGCCCATTTTCCAGTCTCATTTCACAGACTGCCTTAGCCACTCGCTCCTCTTGTCACATTCGGCTGTAATTAAAGACTATCTCTCTCTCTTTCTCTCTTTCCAGCAGAGCTCACTATTTATATCTCCCAATCCACACCTCCGTCCTCCCTCCATTGCTCCAGCCTTTCCGCCTCCTTCTCTTTTTTTGGCATGCTGCAGGGTCATAGAAAAATGGTCCAGTAGTGTGTATGTGTGTATAAGAGAGAGAGAGAGAGCGAGAGAGAGGGATAGTAAAAGAGAGAAAGAGAATAGATAGAGAAAGAGAGGGAGAAGAAGAGTGAAAGACAGAGAAGAGACAGAGAAAGAGAGAGAGAAGTAATAGGGAAAGAGAGAGACAGACAGAGAGAGGTGTGAGAGGGAAACAGGGAAAGGTGAGCGGGTGGGGGGGGTGGGGGGGGTGGGGGTTACATACAGCAATAGAGGACACCCACACAGAGAAATTGCTGATATTGTGCTTGAGTGCTCGAGGTTGGCATTGGATGCAGGTTTAGAGGGCAGAGAGAGAGACCACCAGAGGTGGGTGAGGGACTCCACACAGAGAAAGGAGTGGGAGTAGAGAGGGAGAGAGAGAGAGAGAGAGAGAGAGAGAGAGAGAGAGGGAGAGAGAGAGAGGGAGGGAAGGAGGGAGGGAGGAGGAGAAAGGGGGGAGAGAAAGAGAGAAAGAGAAAAAGAAAGAGCAAGAAAGAGTGAAAGAGTGTGAGAGTGAGCACAAGAGAGAGTCAGAGCAAGACAGTGAGAGAGAGAGAGAAAGAGAGAGAGAGAGAGAGAGAGAGAGAAAGAGAGAGGGAGAGAGAGAGAAAGAGAGAGAAAGAGAGAGAGAGAGAGAGAATCATTTCAAGTGATTAAAACTGAACATATGTTCTACATGTGCTTAGGAGAGTGTGCTACTATTAGAAAAATAACCCATTCTTGCTTGATATAAGACTTTATCTGCTCAATATTTTTGCGGTGGTCGTGGTCTGGTTCTCCTCTTCATGAAGCTGCACACATTTCCAACAGGAGACAGATCTGAGAGCCTGGCAGGACAGTCAAACACACACACACACACACTCTGTGCCTATGAAGTCATGCTGTTGTAGCCTGTACAGAATTAAACCTGGGATTGTCTCAGTGAAATAATCATTGAGCTCCTGGGAAAATACATTGCCTTTATGACAGAATATGTCTCTCCAAAATCCAAAAATACTTCTCCGCATCAATAGGACCATCACACACACATGCCGTGGGCACTGCTGCCCCTAACCACTGATAAAAGCCTGGATTGTCCATTTCACAGAGTCAATTTTCAGACTCAAAATTCAATCCCAATTTTTTATAAAAACAAGCTTTTCCACAAATCCCTGAATCTTTTCACAATATTATGTACAGTACATGATGAGAGACCTCAATTCTTTCATTCTTATGGTGTGAATTGTTCTGAATGACAATTCTATCATGAAGTTGACTCAAAGGGGTGAGCCATGACCCATCTTTGCTGGCAGAGACTGAGCATTTGGTGAATGCTCCTTTTATATCCAATCATGGGAACTTTTCACTCTTATTTTGCTAAGACTTTTCTAGTGTGTTCAGGCATCAAATTCTAATTTTGTGTATAGTTACAAAGTAATTTAAGTTGAATCTGTGAAAACATTAGACAACTTTTCTTTGTACTTGTATCAGTTAAATAAAAGTTCATAATGCAGTAATATATATATATATAGTCACTCTGTTAATACAAACATAGAAGACAGCTATGACTAGGCAAGTCAATGGAAGGACACTGAGGTGTTAGAGCTCATTTGTTTTTGTGGTAACAGGTGAAAATAAAAGTAGACATCGACATCATGAAATTTTAAATGAAATATTTAGTTTCAGTGAAACCATTCATGTCACAGTCCCACCAGTCCTGGCTCCAACACCACATCCACACACATCTCTGTACTGAAGCAGCAGCCATTGTTCTCCAAAAATCACAGTTTAAAAAACACTCTCTCTTTGTCCTAATCCTCTTAATTCACTGGCTTCCACTGCACATCAACATATAAACAAAACTGAAATCATTTCAACCTAAAAAAAAAACTTTTCCTGTGGTAAAAAACGGTCAATTCAGGTTCAATTCAAATAAAAACTGTGAATAAAAAAACGAAAACATTTTCATTTAAGGGAAAAAAAGAAACATACCACTTCATTTCAAACCAGTGTACGTTATTGTTCTTTTGTGCATATGATTCAGTTTAAGATCATGATTAACCAACACTGAAATCTGATTTTGGCCACATTTAAGAAATAATTAAAACAAGGGATGGATGGATGGATGGATGGATGGGTGGGTGGGTGGAGGGATGGGTGGATAGATAAATGGAGTGGGTGGATAGATAGATGGATGGATAGTTGGGTGGGTGGATGGATGGATGGATGGATGGATATTTGGGTGGGTGGATGGATGGATGGATGGATGGATGGATGGATGGATGGATGGATGGATGGATGGATGGATGGTGGGTGGGTTGAATGGATGTATTGTGGAAATGTGAGAACTGTCCAGAAGTTTCTGAAATTGTCTTTTGTGTATGGATGGATGGGTGGGTGAGTGGGTGGCTGGATGGGTGGATGGATGGGCTGATGGATAGATAGCGAGAGAGAGAAGAGAAAAAGAGAGAGAGACAGATAGAAAGACAGAGAGAGACAGAAAGAGTGTGTGAAAGAGAGAGAGACTATAAGATGGAGTGAGGATGTATAAAGGTGAAATCTGATTTCCACTGACTCACAGAATGATAAATGTGTGGAGTGCAGTGCCAGTGTGTGGGTGCATGTGCATCTATTATAGAGGAAAAAAGAGCGAGAATAGACAGGGAGGATGAGAGAGAAGGAAAAAAACAGAGAAGAGTGGATTGAGGAAGAAAGATAAAAGCATGTGAATGACAAAATAGTGAAAAGAGACAGACGTGCAGACAGAAAGAGACAGACAGAATACGGCACTTTAAAGAGAACCAGTCAACTGAGAGTAAGAGCCATTAAAGCAGGCCTGCAGTGGAGAGGCATCTCCAGTTCAGCACTAAAGTGATCTCTCATATCATGTATTAATAAAGTCCACTCACTCTGTGGCCCAAGCAAATACAGAATGCCATCAGATTTAACATACCTAGCCTATCAACAAATACAGCATATCTTTCCCATCTATAAACATTTTTGTCACGTTTCAAAGCACATATCAGGCTTGTCTTACAGGGTCAGCTCTACCGTTCTTATTAATTCAGTGTTTAAATAGAAACTAAAGGTAATTATTTACCTCATTTATACTTATATATACTTATTTACCAAATGACCATTAGATGCAGCTGTAAAGAGTAAAAGTGGAAATGTTTTCTAACATTAACCAGAAGAGCCCTTTAGTCACTGCCGGTTAAAGCAGAAGGTTTTCGTGATACAAAAGGAAGCTTGTAAAACAGTCATTAGCCCTGAGTGCAGTGACTGTCACTTCAGATGAGCCGAGGGGAGCACTACATGAAGGCTGCTAGAGATAACCAGGGCAATGCAAGATGGTATGAAGGAGTTTTACAGTAATCCTCTGAAAACCTGTGAAATACAACACAACTTTTCCTAAGCTGCCTGTTCTATTGACATTTGAAGGTTTCAGTGTATAGGCAGCTCTGTAAAAAGTCTCATAAATGCTTTTTCAGGATTGTGAAATGGTTTGTTTGCCTTTTCTTGGCTTTATATGACAGTGTCAGAGGACTCTGGACAACCGCACTAATTCACGAGGATTTTGTTTAATAATGTAAAATGATTTATTTTCCCATTTCTGTATTTTGCAGGTTTTTTTGCATCCTTCTGATGTAACTAAACTCTGATTAGGTGTTTTTCAAGATTCATGAATAC
>JBBPDA010000019.1:3377086-3392423 GCA_037974385.1 Arnoldichthys spilopterus | reverse complement strand
GAGGACTCTGGACAACCGCACTAATTCACGAGGATTTTGTTTAATAATGTAAAATGATTTATTTTCCCATTTCTGTAATTTACTGTATTTTGCAGGTTTTTTTGCATCCTTCTGATGTAACTAAACTCTGATTAGGTGTTTTTCAAGATTCATGAATACAGAAGAAACAGTAAATATGTAAAGAGGCATATTGCAAACTTGACAGGTGTGCAAATATGTGCAATGCAGGGCAGTAGCTGTGGTTGTGTCTGGAAAACATTTGCTGTAAGAGTTGCCTTTGCACAGAGTTGCAGTGCAGTGGTGAATAGACCAGGTGAGACCTACCAAATGTGAGGCAGGTCCTGATTTAGGAGCCTTATGACCTGAGGAGTTCAGCATGTGGAACAGACAGTTCCTGGGGCGGCGGTCTTCAAAAGAGCAGTTCCCAAAACAAGTTGTGATGTTTATGCTGAGGATGCTCTCAGCACCAGCTGTGTAAAAGATTTTTAGGATCACAGTAGAGACACTTAGTCTCCTCAGCTGCCCTGCCTCGCCTTAATGACCTGAGCATGAAATTTTGATTTCTTGGCTTTTGAAAAAGAACAATTTTACATTAATATTCATGTTTATTTGAATAAGTTTATCTTAAAAACAGTCTCCATTCTGTCACCTGCCATTGGTATTGGAAACACAGTTTATTTGGAAAAGAAAACAGGGAAACAGGTGATGATGAATCCTGAAACGAAGGTGGAGGTGAAAGCTCCAGAGGCTGAGCAGCCAGCAACAATGAACCAGGGAACTGAGATACATACTCTGGATGCTTGGGGGCCTCGATCAACATGGGTTACTTTGTAGTGCCCTCCAATGCACCATGGAGCGCTGTCAACCTATGCAGCTCAGGTGCACTCCAACATACCATCAAGCACTGTTGACTGAGTTCGAGAGTCCACTCTGCCTACTCTTACTCTGTCTCCTCTTGATTGACTTTGAAGCTTGGCCAGTGGAGTCCACAGCAGGGGCGGAGTCCAGCCCCTCCCATCCAGTGTAGCTTTTAATGTCCCTGGTCTCTTTATGTTTAAAATGTATCTGTTTTCAAGAACATTCTCCATTTACTGTAAATGCTAAGTAGCCTTCTAGAATATTCTGGAACTGTGAGAACTGTCCAGAAGTTTCTGAAATTGTCCAGAATTTTCTAGAACTTTTAGAAAGATAAAAATGTGCCTGTTTTGCCACTAGAAATACAAAACCTCAGTGGGCTGTGGTCATAAAATCAAAGTTTGTGATGAACCTACATTATGATTTTACCTAGACTTTAGACATACGCAGTTGAAATATAACACTTTGAAGCCAGGAACAACAATTGTGTAACACTGAGTTATCAAATGTATTGAATTTATTCAAATATTTGTTTGCAGGCCTAAACTGAATGTAATTAAGAAATAAATATTATACATGTAATTTGATTAAAATAATGTAAATCAAATGACATTAAAAACTCAACTGAATATTTGTCTGATACTATATACATTATGCTTCAAATGTGAGCCAAGCGACAGCAGTAAAGCGCATATATCATTGGAAGTGATTAAATGCAATATTTAGAGGATTCCATACACATATTAACCGCAAAGTTACTTGACTACTCCCACTCAGATGACCTCTCTAGTCAGCTTTGGCCTTCCGACAGACACTACAGTTTAGGTGAGAAAAACTTGGAGTTACATAAGGTGTTTTTACAAGACTTTCTGAGGTAGAGGTCTTTACTTGAATAGGAGATAGTCCAGCAATCCGCTAACCAAGTAGTGAAGCTTTATATACAAAAGTGAATGCCGCGCATTGGACAAACAAACCTCATTTCAAATATTTTCATTCAAAAGGTTTGAGGAGCATCTTATACAACATAAGATGGTTATACTATGTCACAATGCACTGTTAATACTGTAAGGAAACTTTCTGTGTTAGGCCTAAAAATATGTTGCAGGCTCATAACGCCACACACGGCAGCAACAGCAAGACTGTTAGTTAGCAAGCTAGATGTTTCTGCTTTACTAAACCACCATGACCCTATTCAACTCCTGACCCACAAAAAAAGGCTCCCTGATGGCCCTGCACTGTGGCACTGCCATATCACAGCATGCATTCCTCCTGCTGCCTGGCAACCCAGTGGCCATGTACGTGGGTGTAGTGTGCCGGGTGCCAGGAAAAGCATTCCAGCATGTTTGGAGATGTGGAGAGGAGTGGAACTACTGCAGTCAACGCAACAGTACTGGCACCGTTTATCATTCATGGAGTAATCGAGTCATAATGTTGTGACAATAGAGCTACTGCACTTTAGCCATGCACCAACTTCCCAACAGCTATCTATGCAGAAACAGTTTGGAGTTTAGGCTGAACATGAGTTACCTTATGAATCCCCTTGCTGACAAGTATGGGAAATACATCTGAAATACCCCTGAAATGTACATTCAGCATTAAAAAAACACTGCATGCTTAAAAAAATAAGGGTGCCAGTAATGGTTCTTATGTAATGCCATAGTAGAACCATTTTTGGTTCCATAAAAAAAACTCTCATTAGAGGACATGCACTGATGTTGGTTTCAAATGGAAAGATACCCCTTCAGTCAGTAGGGGGATCTGGGAGTACCACAAACTGTTATCTGCTCAGAACAGAACCAGTGCTCCATAGACATCAATGTGGACTGCGCTGATGGTTTCTGAAGTAGTGACTGTTTCACTCTTAGGGGCTCTTTGATATGCAGATAGGACAACTGCTTGCTACCAGCATTCAGCTTGATAAACAAATGCTTGCTTTCCATCAGACAAGTGTGGGTTGCCATATCCTCTCTAAATTCTGTGTGCGAAGTCAGATTCTAAAGTTGTGATGGTTGTAGTTTGTAGTTCATATCAAACAGTCAGTCTATGGGCAAACTGCCTCAGGCTAAACGTAACTGAAATACTGAAAAAAAACTGCCAAAAACCTTGTGCAGTGCTTGTCTAAACCGCAAAGCTCTTATTAGCAAGCAACTGACAAAAAACTGTTCTCTGATGTCCAAAAACCTTTTCCAACACTAGTCTTTCATGTTTTGACTAACTAGTGGACGTCTGAGACTGAATAGTCATGCAACTCCTAGCACGAAGAACCTTTGTAAAGCTTAAAGAACCTCCACATATTGCAGAACCCTTTAACTGGTCAAAGACTTTTATCAAATGTGAAGGTTCTTTATTGTGTTCTGAGGGAATGAAATGGTTCTTCTATGGTATCATTCAAAAAACTTTCCCCATCTGTTTTGTTTCATTTATAGCTCAAATGCACTTGTCAGGTTTGGGAACATGGTGAAACACAAGGGCTTGTCAAGACAAGAGACACCAGGGCATGGGAGGTAACATCGAACTAGGAACAGCTGAGGAAGAGGGAAGACTAGGGCGGGGCTAAAGAGCCCATGAACTACAGAAACATAAACACAACCACATAGCTAGCAAAACACAGACAGGGAAAATGCAAATACAAAAAATATAAGGAACTGAGGCACGAACTGAGGGCCTATACTGATATCACTATAAGATTTTATAAGATCACTAATTTACATGGTACTTATGTGGCCATGCCACTAAGTAATAGTCTGTGTTTAGCCATGCCCTAGTCCTGCCTTGCACACTTGTTCCTCTTTTCCCGTCTCCTCCCTGTGTCAGGTGTCTCTTGTTTGTGTTCTTATTTAACCTCCCGTGTTTGGTTCAGTCCTTGTCTGTTCTCTGTTGCATTCCCGTTGTAAGTACCCTGCCGTTGACCTCACTCCATTGTTCTCAGTTGATGTTACCCTGCCATTATTTCATGTCTTGTTTACCTAAGTCTTTGTAAGTTGCTTAGTTTAAGTTCCTTAGTTGTTTTTGTTTTATTTAAATCAACCCCTTAAAATCTAAAAAAAACCACAAACCTTACACTGTTTCTCCCCTGGATTATTCTTGCTGCGTTGAATGTCAGAGATTACACATTACTAGGTTAAGAGTTGCCCTTCTTCTACTGCCGTATGTGCCACAGTGTGTATAAACTCTATTAGCCTTTATTCAACTGCATAAAAAGACAGAAGAGAAACATTCTTATGTCTTACTTTAATCACCATGACTTTCAGAACACTGTGTCTCTCTGTAACTCATTTGTTGAGGGCTAGTGTCAGGAGAAATGCAGAGATTTTAATTGCTACCTGGGGAAAATGTCTTCTAATGATGTTGATAAGGTGGCTTGCAGCTGTAATGAATTGCGGTCTAAGCAAACCTGATAAAAAGTAAATTACCTTGGAGGAACACAACGTTATTGGCCACATAAGATTCAGTTAAAAATGCTATCAGTTTTGTGGTGAAACATGCTGTTGAGTGTAAGGTTTGAATTTCAGCTCAGCTACATGGCCAGGAGTCCTGAAATGGCGACTAACCGCATCCTCACCTGGTGGGACGGCTAATAAGGTCCCTCTCTTCCTTGTTATTTAGAGACATTCTGGCCAACTAGGCATCAACAACAGCACAAGCACATAGCTTGGTTATGACAGCTGGTTGCTTGGAAAAACATCCTCAGACTTAAACCCTTACAAGTGCAACAGTAATATATCTGTTCTGCTTTAAATCCATGTTACATAATTATATATGTTTAATAATCATAAGTGAAAATATATTTACATTATTAATTACATCTGATTTTACTTTTTTTCTCTCCAGAGATGTCATTAATTACAAAAACATATCAAAAATGTAAACAAATGTTTTAAATTTCACAAAAAAAAAAAATCAATAATATTTAATATTTTTTACATTTTTTAAATTTCAGTTTGGTGTAGTTTAGTTTAAATTCTACTTGTGAACTTTTCTTCTCCATTTCAGTGTTGTTAATTATTCTAGTAAATATTATATGATATATTTATATATACTTATATATTATTATAGTAAATATTCTGTCAGAAATCAGAACGTAATTCCAAACACAACTCTGTTGCATCCTTCTAATGAGTTTTGCAATGCTTAATTTCATACAACAGCGCATAATGTTTAATTGTTCAAAGACACTGAAGTGACAAAACGCAAAGACAAGTTTGGCATAAAGAACCTTCTATAGCATCCTTCATACATTGAAAACCCAAATGTTTTCTTAGTTCTTGCTGCTGTGGATATCAATTTAATGTTTGTGCTTTGAACAAGTTTTGGTGCTTCTTTTACTTTAGTAATAGGTTAACAAACATAACTCTGACTCAGATCACATAATCACAGAGATAAAAGTAAGTTCTTATTGTGCAATGCATTGTCAGTTTAGCTGCTTAAGTGAAAGGCTAGTACATTATAATGTCTTATAGAAATCTACTGCACTCTCAGCTCTGGGGCAAAAGCTAAACAAAAGTTTGACAACTTCTCTTTGTTCAAACACTGCCACTTAATCATCGTTCACTAACCAACATTTCTGTAGTATTTTAAAGAAAAGGGGTGATTTGCAAATCTGTGGCTGTGTTCAGCCTTTAGCTAACATCCATGGGTAAGAGGGTTTTTTTATAGGCCGACATTTCAGTAATTGATAAGAAATTGGCTTCTTTTTGGTTTTACGACAAAATGTTTTGCTTAAAACAATGATTAATAAGCCTCTAACTCTGAAAAAGTTTGATAAAAGTTTGCTTTAATAAAATACAAAGATTCCAGAGACTAAATAAGAAATACATAAGTAACACCAACATAAACAAATACTCAAGTATTCAGATTATCCTGGCCAGCACTGTGATCAATTACATCAAATTCACACTTCTGACAGTAATTCTACACTTGTTGGTTCCAATTGACTCCACTTGATTTTGCCATCACCAGCTATAGCTGCGTCTTCCAAGGCTTAAAAAAGCAGACGCTGTTATCACCCTTTCAGTCTGTTGAAAAAGTATTGCACTGCAACAGCAAACTTCTGCTTATAAACACTGTACATGACACGTTAAACAAACACAAACAATAAAGTCAAAGTGAGAAAAGTAAAATTAAAGCAAACTGTGGATAAAGCGCAGATAACCACAACTAATCGCCCAATTCTAAAAACAAACGCTTACTCATCTGTTTAGAAAAAAGAACATCCACATCTTTCTCCCTTTCTTCACTCCCCCCTTTCTCTTTTTCGCTCGGCTCCTCTCTCTCTCTCTCTCTCTCTCTCTCTCTCTCTCTCTCTCCTCCCACCCATGCCTCTCTCCCTTTCTCTGCTGTCTCTCGCCCACTGAGCCACTCTGAGCTCACACGGTTCCCTCGGCAACCAATCTCCTCCACGCACGAGAGGGACGTTTATTAAGAGGCTCCAGAGAGAGCGAGAGAGTGAGAGAGAGAGAGCGAGAGAGAGAGAGAGAGAGACGCTTATGTCTCATCAAAAATTACAGATTTGAGCTGGAGAGGCCAGGAGACACCACCAAATCAAACAAACAGAGCAGTCGGCTCTCGCTCGCCTGCATGCAGCAGTCCGTCATAATCACTGCCAGTTTAGGACGTTTCCCTCAGGACTAAATTAGACAAAACTGTCAAGAACACAGATCTGCTGCCATCAGGAGACTGTAACTGGGTTACTGTGGGGATTCTGTGAGAAACTGTATCTGAGAGTTTGGTATCATTCAAAAGTTTGGACACAATGGCTGGAATGTAAAGATGGGTGGAGGAAAACCAACTTAGGGTCCCATAGTTAGACGTTGGCCCACTGCAAGTCAGCTTCAACGTGCCTCTGCGTACTGTAGATTCCACAAGAGTCTCAAACCAGACTGGAGGGATTGAACACCACTCTTCCAAAAGAACTTTCTTAACTGCTGTGTGGATGACAGTGGACAGGGTCTGCTAGTGTCTCCCATAAGTGACACATCTAATGACTGTAATAGCCACTGCATATAATTTGGGAGGCAATCCTAGGCGTATGTGTGTGTGTGTGGGGGGGGGGGGGGGTGTTCATGTGCAGTGGGTCAATCAGCTCAGCAGGGCTGACCTGCAGCAGTAACTGCTCACACTGTTGTCATACTCGTCAACCCATTCAGTGACCCATCATTAGGGCAGTGGTGGCCTAGTGGTTAGGACCTTGCCCTTGTGAACTGAGGGTCACAGGTTCAAGTCCTGGCCTGGGCATCACTGAGGTTCCCTTGAACAAGGTACTGTCCTATGACACTGCTCCCCTGGCGCTGTTGGTAGCTGCCTGCTGCTCGACATGTGCATGTGTGTGTGATGGGTTTAATGCAGAAGTCACATTTCGTTGTAGAGCTTTTAGAGTGTCCAAACTGCTTCTTCCATTTTGGGTCAGGGGGAAGCATGAGCCAATCCCAGCTGGCTATGGGCCCAAGGCAGGGTTCTTCCAGGACAGGAGACCAACCTATTACAGGGCAGCACATAGATTGAGAACCATTTACACACCCACTTACACTTATGGGCAATTATAGTGTCCAGTCAACCTATTGCAAGCCTCTGGACAGTGGAAGGAAACCGCAGCACCCGGAGGAAACCCACGAGAACACGGGGAGAGCTTCCATCATGACTTTTTAAATGGAAATATATTTTTATTTTATATACTCTACCAATCCCTGTGGGGAAATTAGTCTTTGCAGTTTACCAACCAGAGCAGTGAACACACACATACGCCCACCTGGAGCAGTGGGCAGCCACAGAGCTCAGAGAACTCTGGGAATGTTCCCAGAGTGCAGTTCTGATCTATAATTTCTTCCCTCCTACACCTTGCTGAAGGTAACTGTATGGACACAGGAGACTTGTAGATCTTTGTTTTGACTCTGACACGCTTGATTCTGATCAGGTCTGAAGCTGACTGATGCTGCTGAAATCTACAGCTGATCATCACATACTAAGCCTCAAAATAAAACATGGGAAACCACGGAGCAGCTACTCTGCTGTTAGTTCCTGTGACTTACACATGAATAATGGATGCAAGTTGTCTAAATAACAGTATTCAGAAGCGAAGAGACATCATGATGAGGGGCTTCCCGCTGCTTGTCTTGTAGTCTCAGTATCAGAGTCTGGTTACTATGTAGGTAGTTCCTGCTGCCTCACAAAGTCTGCAAACAAAAACAAACTCTTTTACAGCTTCTTTCACTGAACTGCACTGTAGTGACATAGACTCACATGATTTAAATATCAGGATGTTTGGTAAACCAATCTACAGACAGCTTTGTCTATCTGCTGATACCATCTATGTGCTCATAATGGCCAATTACCAACCTTAAATATCTCACTCAGTAAAAAAGGAAAAAGGGAAAATTGGTATTGTGGCAACCAACGGGCTGTTAACACAAATTACAACTAAATTCAGCACATAACAAATGCACAACTGGTCTTTACAGTTCATCTATGAGCACAACACACACACACACACGCTATGCAACTAGCAAATATCAACCACCTGAAGAGAAACATTGTGCGTATTTAGTTATAGAAGGCTAACTAAAGTGGCCCTCAGGAACAGTGGGTTTGTGTCTGTGTGTGGTGGAGCTGACCGTGGCACACAAAACTGACCGCCACCTTCTACAGATCTGACATCAAGTAATGTCAAGAACCTTTTATACTCATTATATTAACTAAATATACTTTCAGTCTGACAACTTTCTGCAGCGCTCACCTTAAGTAAGCAGACAGGGTAACATTACAACGTTTAATTTTCAGTTCCACCTTAAATGTGGCAAAAGTTGATGATGTTGTGCAGGCACCAGAACACAACTGCACAATTTAAGGTGGAACTGAAAATTCAAACCTCAGCTTTGTAATTTTCCCTGTCTGCTTATTTAAGGTAAGCAATTCTGTTTCAGTCAATGAGAGCAAATGCTGTGTGTTTAGTTGCACCAGATACTGGAGCACTTGATAAACTCAAGTGAAGCATCCAGCGTAAACACAATAAAAGCATGCAGCACTGCATGCTAATCCATTGCTTCATGCTGGGCAATTCATGTATTTTGGAGCCACTGTCCACAACTGAATGTCATACTGTGTGATGAAAGTCGTATGCCTTTGTCACAAGGTTTGCACATGTCCTCACAGGGTTTCACTTCCACTAATTAAATGTGGCATATGCCTAATAGCTAGGCATATCATCCGTTTTGTAACCACATCATTTAGTGTGTAGTCATGAGTCACAGGCCAGTTCAGTTAGTGACAATGTCTGAAACAGAGGGCACAAAAAAAAATCCACACAATGTCTGTAATATCTTGAAAGTGACATTTGTGCAACAGTTATAGCAGATGTTTAAAATATAACTAATAATATAAACAATAACTCTGCAGTGAAAATTTTTTTTGTTTTGCTCTTTTCCAAGCTGGGTTTGGTCAGCACTATGTATCATTGATCTGTGTGGAGAAGATGTAATGTTAGTACTGTGATTTAATATGATAATAAACCACCAATACGTAAAAAATGCATTCCTATTGCAACTTTAATGCAATGATATTTTTATGCATTTTATATATTATTCTGCAATTATACATTCTATCATTCGCCCCTTTCACAAATGTTCCAGTTCCTTCACACTGAAGTTGTGCATCAATGAAATATTTTACCTTTCACCATAAGGCAATGACTAAAATCAGGAAAATACATTTTTGGTGAAGTGTTATAGCTCACTGTGTTTAACCAGGTGAGTGTCATGCTGTGGGGATAGTTTGTATACATATATGTGATATAATGTAAGACAAAATAAGAGATTAAAACTGCAACGCTTTACTTGACTGGCAAATGTGATCCAGACCTGACTGATATACTGAATTTTGCACTGAACGATTTACAAAATTACAAAAGACAAAATCCTGCAGGGTCTGACAATCTTAGCTATGCCATCAGCGTAGCTTCATTGGAAGTTTCATAGGAAGCATAAGCTTTTAAGAGACTTTGGGCTCTGCCACAAAGACAATAACGTTGTTTACTGGCTCTTCACACATAACTGAACACACTGGAATGAAACAATGGCTGATGATAGACCAACACAATCATGGATCATTCAAATGCAGCAGTTGTACTTGGTTGGCTCAATTTACTTACACAGACTCAAGTTCCAAGTTAAAGGATTTGCAAGTATCAAATGATGATGCTATTGTTTCTACTCAAATATCGTTTCTGTCCTAAGAAAAGCACTTACCAACAGAGCAGATGGCCTTTACATTGCGTAAAATGATAAACAGATCAATAAAAATGCTCCAAAATCTCTTGTTCCATGTCTTTCCATTAACTTAATATTCAAATATAAGAAAGTTTTTGTCATCTGTAAAGTTACCATTTCGAAGAAACTTGGCTTTACCTGGACAGCAATGATATGTAATGAGAAGAGTGATCTACTCTTAACACTGTTAGGCTTTAGAAATTAACCTGTACTAAGTATTTTTGTGTGTTTAATTTTGTCATGTTACCTTGATGACAGTATTTATATTGCTCTATGACTGATCACTGACACCTCTTGATTTTGAGGTTTATGTTTTAGTTTCTCAGGAGAAGAAAATTTCACTTTACATACTGACAGATGCAGGATGTATTAAGAATTTCTGCTGTTAAGTACTCAGTACCTAAGTAGTATTTTTAGCCTGGTACATTTTTGTAGTGACATCATGTGACAAAATAAGCCTACCCCTGTCACGAGTGAGGGGTGGCTGGACACAAATGCAGATAAACAAAAGCAGGCTTTAATCAAACTTAGCAAGCAAACAAGGACTCAAGGCTTGACCACGAAAACAAGGATACAAAACAAGAAGCTCAGTCTCTTGAGCATGACAGAACGCAGAGTCTCTGGAACGCAACAGGACGATAGTCTCGGGAACGCGACAGGACGACAGTCTCGTGAACGCGACAGACGACAGTCTTTGATACGCAACAGGCGGCAGTTCCTCCTGGTTTGCTCGGAGCCTAAGTAACCCCAGTAATCAGCTCCCTGATCCATCGCACCTGTGGATCGCTTGCTACGGGAGCTGAAACTCTGAGTACCGGCTCCGACCACCAGGAGGAGACAATACCCTTTTGTCTCTGGGAGAGGCCCTGCCCCTTATAACCCCATGGAAATTGTTGATTTTTTTCAACATACTTGAACAAACAAACATTTCACCCTCTTAAATACAGTGCCACTTGAATGTTAATTAAGCTTAAATAAATAAAAACAAAACAAGATTATTCATAAGGAAAGAGTAAGCACAACATTACATTTATCACACCTTCAAGTCCATAAAATATAATCAGGTGTTCCAGAGAATATGCAATTGATTCGAACCTCCTCTTGTCTTATCTAGAGTCTGGTGTTCTCTTTGCTATGAAAGTTTATGGCTTCATCATTCGAAGATCTAACAAACCCTCTATGGGGTTCACAAAAAGGTTGTCTGTCAAGGAAAAATATTAAGAAGAAAATTTGTCCAGAACTAGCTGCCCTAGCAAATTCAGCTTAAAAGTAGACCATTTAATGTAAAAAGACGTCTCCAAGAACCTCAGACGTTTATCACAAGATTGCAACTGTGGGTGTGAGATTGAAATTAAACCTGCAAAAAGAGCATTAGAGCAAAACAACAGTCAGCCAAAAACCGTGGTCTGTATTAAAGAGTATCAATCTACTTTTCTGTCCCACAATCTGTTCTTAGTCTGAGTAATAATTTTCAGTAATGACCAGTACAAATCTGATCTTATTGTAATGAAATGGGTTGTTTGCAGAAAGTAAGCGGAAGCACTAAGGTTTTACTTAAGATTTTAATAAGTATTAAATAAACAAAAAAATACTGAGATTGCACATAAATTTTGGCTAATACAAAACAAAAACAGCAAGATAAACTGAACGTAAAGACTAAACAGGGCTACACATCGGTATGAATACAACAGAGGGAAATTACACAGAGAACTGACCCAAACTGAGGGAACAAAAGGGCTTAAATAGATGGACAAAACGAGGAACACCTGGGCAGGGGCGGAGATGGGAAACAAGAAACAGGTGATCGGGGTGGAGACATAGGCGGGGCTATGGCAAAACATAAACACAAGGACAGAAACACATGGGATAGACATGAAATGTAGCACGACAAGACTAGACGAGACGAGACGATACACCTATATTTGAATGTTTCTAGGCAGTACAGCCACATACATTCTTAAAGCTAGTAAAGTTATTACAGCTAGTACTGATGGCTACTACAGTATGTACTTTTTGATATGGTATAGAGATGTACATTTGCATTAATTTTACTGTTATAATTATACTGTCATAAATATGCTACAATTTCTAAAAATAAAAAAAAACTACTGCCAACACTGGTTTTAGATTAGATTCAGAACATTTGTTTCACATCAGGGTGCACTGCATAAATGTTTATTATGAACTGATTAAAAATTCTCCCACAAATTTTGGCACAAAAGTATGAGTCATGACCCATTTTTGCACGCAAAGACTTTGATGAATGCTACTTTTATACCCAATCATGAAACCTCACCTGCTACCAGCCTGCTTAATGTGGAGAACTGCAAGTGGAAATCTCTTTCATTTACTTACTTTAGCTGTTCACCAGATCATGGCTGCTGTTGTCTGATTTTCCTCTTTATGAGCCACACATTTTCTCCAGGACACACACCTGGATTAAGAGCAGGCTAGTCAAATACACTCTGTGTCTACTAAGACACCCTAGATAGCACATGCAGAATGGGTTCCTGGGAACGGTCGTCACATTGATGGCAATATATGTCTAAAATCCCAAACACACCTCTATATCAATGGCAGCTTCACACATACTGCATGCAGGTCATCCATGCCATGGGTAAGGACGGTGCATTTTGTCTCTGGCCAAGAGAGCTCAGTGGCCATTTTCCTGGAAAGCAAGCTGAAACATGTACACGTCTGACCACATCACACATTTCCACTGAAATGAGTTCAGGCCCAGAAAACTCACAGGATGTCTGCATAGAACTGATATATGGCTTTCTTATCGCACAGAAAAAGAATGGAGTTTAAGGTTGGAGGATTTCTATGATTAGTTTTTACTCCATGCCATGTGCATCTGATCTAAGTTCAGTTTTCATGTGTGTAAGGATTTCATGTGTGTGGGTGTGAAGAACTTATATGTTTGTCATTTGGACTGTGTTAGAACCGCCGATAGTGTGTGTGTGTGTGTGTGTGTACGCGCATGTGTGTTAGCGTACGTGCATGTGTGTGTGTGTTTGTGTGCATAGGAGGTGAGGCAACCCTAGCCATGTGTGTGTGGGGGGGTGTGTTCGCGTGCAAGTGGATCAATCAGCTCAGCAGGGTCGACCTGCAGAACTAACTGTTCATTTCTAAAAGTCTGAAACGTTCAAATCTCCCTCTCCTCCCACACACACACACACACACACACACACACACACACACACACACAAACACACACACAAGCTGCATTCACACCTAGCAGTCACATTGTTAACAAATCTATACCTGCTGTGCTTTTCCATAAGCAACTGTTAACACGTGCTGCTGCCTCGATTACACAAAAAAACTGTGTTCGGGTAGGTTACTGTCACTGCTGTCCTAAAACACATACAACAGTAAGTGAAAAGACTGAAAACCTCATATATATATATGGTAATAATCTGATGATGATGGGCCCGGATTATAAAATATATAACTAAACTATAATATATAATAAAACTATAATATAAAATGAACTAAAGCTTTTGTCACTGATGTTACACAACGGACTTCTGAAAGACGCACAGTAATCTATCTCCACACTGAGAGGTGAGGAGGACAATCTCTCTCAATATCTCTCTTTTCACACACAGACACTCACACACATACAGATACGTGTCTGTGGGTGGGAAGTTGGGGGGCGGTAGGGTGCCTCGAACCCTCTAAACAGCCAGGGGGAAATCTTCTGTTTCCACAGCAACAGCATTATTCACACCACACTTCGGCATTCAGAGCGGAAAAATAGACAAACATTTTCGTAGGCTCTCATCAGGCTGAACTGGCGAAAAATTGCAGAAAACCCATGGACACTTGTTAACATGCTCTCTTTTTCTCACTAGTTCTCTCTTTCTTATGCACACAAACACACACAACTTAAGGTATGCATTTGCCACAACTTACAATATGATATGTACAAACGACTAGTTTGTACATGATTAGGTCTGTCAAGTTTACGTAATTGAATGGCTCTGATCGATGGTTTATTAAAACTGACCTTCTGTACTGGGAATTACTGAAAGGGAGGAGACCCACACCAGCTGGTAATCGCAGATGTATATGTGCTTGTAGTTACACTGGGTGTACATTTGCATGTATAGGAAATTCATGGTTGTGCTGAACTCAGTCTAGGCTCAGGAACTATTTAAAAGTGAAGATTTCTGCAGTAAACGCTGCTATGTAATGATAATCCCAATAAATAGATTGAATTACTATGTGAAGTGACCTGCTAAAAGCAGCATTTAAGATTTCTGCACATTTCTTAAATATTGGCATAATAAAAGGCTAAGAAGGAGAAAGAGAATTTTCTGGCACCTGCAGAAACCCTAATCATGCATATTTTAAATGCTGGTCTCACCTGCTGTGAGCACAATGTACACGTTTCTGTGCATGTTTGCGATCTGAGGGTTTCTGAGTGGCCTTATTTGATCTTTTCAGTGAAATGTTTGAGACTGAAAGTTCTCTGCATAGCATGTTATTGCTGAGTTAGCCCATTATTTCTTTTTGGCCAATTTAGTGTCAAAATAAATGCAAGTTGCAAATAAATGCAAATTTACAATGACAACAACAACAAAAACAATGTTACATTTATAAAGCGCCTTTCACACACCCAAGGATGCTTTACAAAAAAAATATATAGAAAAAATTAAGTGGAGGGAGAAAAACTTTTATTGAAGAAGAAGGTTTTAAGGTCAGTTGTAAATTTACACAAAGAGGAGGAATCACAGAGAGACAGAGGGAGAGAGTTCCATAGTTTAGGAGCAACAGCGGCCTCCATAGTGGAGAGCTGAACGAGAACGAGAAGAACAAGACCATGAAGAGCGTTCTAGGTGAGGAGTAAGATTTTAAACTTAATACGGGAGGAGATAGGCAGCCAGTGTAGCTGAGCGAGAATGGGGGTGATGTGGGATGAGCGTTTGGTGTGGCTGAGGACTCTAGCAGAGTTCTATATGTGTTGCAATTTTAAACAGATTTTAATACTCAATTACTCAGTTAACAATTCAATTCACAGTAAAATGATACAATAGCCATGATATGATCACAATGTTTACTATAAAATCTGCTTAAATAATTATTTATTATTTTTTTTTTTTAATACCTATACTTTTACCTTTACCCATATTTAACAATTAGGTTAAAAAGACAGCTGCTCTCTCTCTCTCTCTCTCTTTCTCTCTCTCTCTCTCTCTCTCTCTCTCTCTCTCTCT
>JBBPDA010000019.1:3325152-3359468 GCA_037974385.1 Arnoldichthys spilopterus | reverse complement strand
CACTGTATTTCTGTATTTGCAGCAGCAGCAGAGCGTATAACCACATTAGCATCAGATGTGAAGTGGTGCAGGGGAAAAATAGAGTCAATAGGTCCATTTAGTGCCATACGTATTAAACCCCCTCACCACACACTCACATCCCCCTGACACACTGCCTCAGCCTGGATAATCGCTCTATTGATTAATTGATCATTCGCTCTCTCACATTTTGCACATTGGCATTTTTTACTCTTCCTCCAATGCCCTCTCTTTCTCTCTCACTCACTCTCTCTCTCTCTCTCTCTCTCTTAAGTGACATATATTCTGTCTACATTTTATCTTAATATAACAAATTTACATAGCATTTTAGCAGAACATCTGTGTGCTTCTCTCCTTCTCCTCCTCCTCTCATTCACAACCCTTTTACTTACGGTGGACAATATATTAGCAATCTTTTTTATTTTTTACTGATAAATATGAAAATGTACTGTTGCATGTACTGTTGCCACTAGTGCTGGGAATTCCTGTTTTTCCCCCCTCAAACAGGGTGTAGTGGATAATACCAGTGCCCCACAGAGAGAGTTTCAATCCCAATTAAGGCAAGAAACCCACTGCTGTACGCACAGAGACACACAGTGATAACACTAAACGCTGAGTATATACACTGGGGATATTCAATAAACAACTGGCTTTTGTAAATAATCTTCTTATAATCTTCTGAATAAGTAAGGGATAATGTATAGTGTACTGGTCATTATGGATAATAAGTCCTGACAAGGGAAATGGTGCTCCAATACACAACAGATTTGTCACTGCCTGCAAAAAACGTCCACTTGTTACAAATATTGTTTTTTTTTCTTTTTATTATTATTATTATTATTATTATTGCAAATATGAATAATTAATGTATAATATAATAAATAATATTTAAAAAATAATTCTAGAAGAATAGCTAAGCTTAATTTACAATCAAGCAACTAAAATACTAGGTTGTTTCACAGAGAGCACCAGGACAGGTCAAGTCCAATCAAAGTCGAGTCCAATGAGGTTCAAGTCAAAGTCAAGGCTGAGTCCAAACATCGCTCATCAACATTGTGTGTGTGGTCAAAGTGAAACTGATGAGCATGGATGCATTTTGTGCAAAGATTGTGGAGATGCGTTTTTGAAGGCACATGATTAGTTACCTGGTGACTATTATCAACACCCATTCTTGATCTATTTTTTAAAGGAAGCTGGTCTTTCTCAAGACCAACTATGGCCAATGACTGCAAATGGAGACCACAAATACGAATAAGCCCAAGACAGGTGTGAGACAAAACAAAAAATGTCTCAAGACCAACAGGCTGCATACATAGGTCTGTTTGGATTCAGCTTCCACCCCACTAGTTGCACTTCCAACTTCGCTTAAAGTTTATTTGCTTAAACTCCTTCAGCAGTCTAATGCTGTTTTAGAAATGTAGCTAAATCAGGCATCTTTAATTTAATCTGGTGCCCGTCGCTCGAACTCAAACAGGAACATCCCACAACAGGAACACCCAGTGTAACAGCAAGCACTGTAACACTGAGGACATTTTTTTTAGAAGGCTGAGCACTTAGTTACGCCATGGCCTTGTTAAAAATCAAAGGAGCACTGCACAAAATTAGGTCATCATGGGCTTAGGTAGGAGAGAGGGAGGACGGCAGTGTGTGTGTATGTGTGTCTGGTTAGTAAAAGCATTAGCATTAAAAGTGCTGAGTCATTATCAGTCGACAAAGTTTATGTGGTTGTGTTCATGTCCACACTTGACTTGCACACCTGCCTGCTACTGTTGCCTGTGCAACAGCCCATTAGCAGCACTAGTACTTAATTGCTTAAGTAAGGCCAAGTTAAATTGTCACATTATGCTGCAAATTTGGAAAAGCAAATCTTGTAAAATGCAATAAAACAAAAAAATCTGTCATTTGTTAATAATTTAACTGAAAGTGTCCAGTTTTTTTCGCTGATCACATTAATCATGTTTTGTAAATATTAAAAACATTTAGAATTTGATGCCTGCAACACACTCAAAAAGGTTGAGAGACAGAGGCATGTTTAATGTTACATGACCTTCTTTTTAATTACACCTTTTAACTGTTTTGGAACTGAGGAGACTAATTGCAGATTTGCAAGTGGAAGGTTGATCATTCATGCATGATATAAGCTCGACAGTTTGCAATCACAGTTGTCTGATTCTTCTCTTCATGATGCTCCACACATTTTCAGTAGGCTAAGGATATGGACTGCAGGCTGGTCATTAAAGAACACCACATTCTGTGTGTACAAAGCCATGCGAGCACCTGCAGAAGAAGGGCTAGCAATGTCTTAAATAAATGTATGAAATAAAAATGAAATTGCTGGGAAAAGACAAAGCCTTGATGTCATTACATGTCTCTCTAAAATTCCAATAAGTATCTCAATGGGCCCTTCACAAATATGCAAATCACCCATGTTGGCACCAATGCAATCCCATACTAAGAAAGACACCTATTGCTGATAAAAATCCATTTTGCTTTGGCAAAACGATTCGACTTATATTTTTCCTCAAAAAGCTTTTCTGAACAGAACTGATGTCAGGCTTTCTCTTTGCATAACAGAGTTTTGGGTTTCATTTCTTGAACAGTGGTGGGCTGTGTGAAGTAACGGGACCACAGTGGCATGACAGCTTTTTATGCACTACCTTCTGAGGGAAAATCATGCACATATGGTTTCTTGCTTTGCCCTGAATTTTTTCACAATATTACGTGCTGTAGATACTAGAAAAATCTGTGCATTCCTGTTGAAAATGTTCTTTTTGAACTCACTGACAATTCTCAGACAAGGTTTGGCACACAATGGTAAGGAAAGACCATCTTTGCTCACAAAGACTGGGCTTTTGGTGGATGCTCCTTTAATACCCAATTGGGACACCCTCACCTGTTACCAACTGACCTGCTTATTGTTGAATGTTTATTTTGCTCTTGGGGGTTTATATTTAAAGCTATAAATTATGCACCCACAGCACAAGGTATGTAAGTTTCATCAAAGCTGTTATTGAGTCACACATGATTAGTTGGGAGGGACCACTGGCTTTGTGCCCCACTGATACAGTTAATGTGTCATTTAAACATAAATATGTTAGCAAGCTAGTCAGAAGAAAATACTTTGAGCAAGAGTAATGGCAGTGGCTGCAGATTGCCAACAATTTGCTTTACAGTCTGGACACACAACCAGTGAGCTTTTGATCACTAAATAGTTTGACATCTATGTAACATATGCATTTGGTTATTGTTTTGTGCAGGCTAGATAAATAGCTATGTAATAGTTTGGAACATATGTTAAACAGTTAATGTAAGCTTTAGGCAAGCTCTATATGTTTAGTGTACGATAGTTATCTTTGATAGTAATTTAGCCACTAAGAAGAGCCTGCCCTTGGGCTACAAATATTCTACTAAACTTTTTTTTAGCAACACTGCTATGTTTGTATGTGTGTGTCTGTGTTGGGAAGGCCCCCCTATGCCTCTCTTTGCCCGCCTATTTTTTGGTAGAGCTCTCTGTAAATCTGTATGACCATGACCCAATGTTCTTAAATATATTGGGACTATTAGCATTTCATGGCAAGTCTTTCTTCTTATCCCAGTGGCATGCTTGAGGATGGAGATTCTTTGCTCATTTAACTGGGTAAAGACTAAATCAAAGTTAATCACCTACTTCCAACCTGCCTAAAGAGATCTAATACCTCAATGTAACTGTGCCCAGAGATAGACTAAACACAAGTTATGGACTCAGGCACCACACAAGTCTGCTCATAAACATTATAGTAAAACATGGCAGATAGCACTGAATGAGAATTTAGTCTCTAAACATGAAAAAGGAATAGTGTAATGGGTTTAAAACTGAAGTTCTATCAGGTTGAGGTCTGCTAATGTATGTATTTAATCAAGATCAAAAATGATTTAAACATGTTAACCTTTTTATGCAAAAGTTATGGAAGCACTCACCTCTCCCATTCTCCAGATCCTGTGATGCAATAACAAATCCGAAACCTTCTCCAGGCCTCCTCTTGAGCTCTACCTCGTACCCCTGCAAAACAGGAGGCTGAACCTTCTCCTCTGTCCTTGCTCTAGGGCTGAGTGCGGTTCCACCACTCTCTGAGCTCATCCAATCACGAGGCTCCAATGTCAGAGTCACAGGTACCGAGTCCAAGAAGCTGGTGCTCTGGACCAGCGAGGAGCGCACCAATGTTTGAGGAGGTGGTGTCAGTGCTTTCCTTGGCAGAGGTGGACTGTCAGTGATAGGAACTTGGGAGGCAGAAGCAGGACGTGGTGGAATGGAGCTGTGTTGACGCTTAGAGTTTGAAGAGATTGGAGAATGTAAGGGTCCTGAAGACA
The DNA here is from genome assembly GCA_037974385.1 of Arnoldichthys spilopterus. Classification (NCBI taxonomy): domain Eukaryota; kingdom Metazoa; phylum Chordata; class Actinopteri; order Characiformes; family Lepidarchidae; genus Arnoldichthys; species Arnoldichthys spilopterus. The sequence continues at coordinate 3,355,103 of JBBPDA010000019.1, read as the reverse complement.
GGAAACAATAATTGTAGAAAGAGAATCAGAAAAATTTCACCTTGTGACAGAGATACCCACAATCAGTCATATTATCAGCCAGATTATGGGTTCTTGACCATTTGGCTAAATTCATTTAGTAATATGTGATACTGAGCTGCTCTTTATGCTACTTGCCTCCTCTCTGAACCAGCAGAATAACCTCTCCCATTTTGGTGTGTTCCTGCAAAATCCGCTGGACCTGGAACAATATTTGTGGCTTTATTACTTCCATCACAATCAGACCCTTAGAACCCTTGTAGCTTGCACTTATCATTGATGAAATGAATAAAACAACAAGCAGGAAACTAAAAAAACAGGAACATTTGACAGCAAGAGTAAAAGGCTCATTAACTGACATTATACATGGTATAATTAATATACTGATCTGATACAATATTAAATTCATATTAAAACTGCCTGCCTATAATTGTGGAGACCCCTCCTTCATGCTGCCAAAACAGCTCTGACCCATCAATGCAGGGAGGAACTCCACCAGAACCCTAAAGATTGCAACAAATCCTGTAAGTCCTGTAAATTGCCAGATGGGATCTCGATGGACTGAACTTGTTTGTCCTGCACATCTTTCAGATGTTCAACTGGATCGAGACACAGGGAATCTGAAGGTCTATGCCTTGAACTCTTTGTCATGATTCTCAAACCATTTATGCACATTTTTTGAGGTGTGGCAAGGTGGACTACCCTGCTAAAAGAAACCACTACCATTAGCTAATACTGCTGCTATGAATGGGTGTACTAGGTCTGCAACAAAGTTTAGCTAAATGTGGTATGTGCCAAAATAATATCCACATGAATGCCAAGACACAAAGTTTCCCAACACTACTTTGCCCAGAGAATCACACTGCCTCTGCTGGCTTGCCTTCTTCCCATAGTACACTGTGAAACCATCTCTTCTGTAGTTTAGTGACATACATGCCCAGCACCCTGGGAGATGCCACCAAGCAGGCGCCTGCTTCTCCAGAGAGGCATATGCTGACAGCACCAACCAGTGTCTCAGAAAGCACCCCAGAGCTGCACATGTAAACAGCACCACCACAGTGAATCTGAAAGCACCCCAGAGCTGCACATGTAAACAGCACCACCACAGTGAATCTGAAAGCACCCCAGAGCCACACATGTCAACAGTGCCATCCTGTGCCTCAAAGAACACCCTAGAGCTGTAGATGTTGACAGTGGCCACCCAGTTTCTGGAGCTGCACCAGCTGCTCAGCTGTCCAGTTTTCGGGCCAGCTGTTGGGTCTTCTGCCCCTCCCCCATGGAGTCTCTGTGTCAAGTCTCCTTGTTCCTCATTGTCAGCTGCCAAGTCTCCTGGTTTCCTGTCACCAGCAGCACAGTCCCATGAACTGTTGTCTAGCAATATTCATACAGCTGCCCAGGATGTTGCTGCTGTCGCTACAGCAGCCCAGGACGTCTCTGCTGCCTGGCCACCATTAAGTTTCCCTGCCCGGTACAGATGCCATCTCAATAACTTGCCGGCTGTTGTCCCATTTCTTTTCCTGGCAGCCATCTCAGTTCCCTGCCAAGCCCTTGTCCTCTTTTGTTTATATTCCCCTTTCTGTCTCAGTCCTTGTTTCTGTTCTCATCACTGCGCTAGTCCTGTGCTGTTTCTCATTTATCATCAGTCCCAGTCTCTGTTATTGTCCATATTATTGTATCAGTTACCATCTTTGTTCCTGTCTCTGTCTATCTCTTCTGCAGCCAGTCCAGTCCCCAATGGACTCTTTTGTTTAGTCTCCCCTTGTGCCACCTTATAATGTCTGTTCTTGAGTCCAGTCCCCTGTCCAGGCTTTAGACAGGCTTTAGTCTCTAGCCTCCTTGTGTAGCTTGTTAACATTCAGTTCCCTGTCCAGTCTCCTGACATGTGTCTCCTGTCTAGTCTCCAGTCATCCACCAGTCTCCTGTCTAGTCTCCAGTCATCCCCCAGTCTCCTGTCTTGTCTCCTGTCTAATCTCTAGTCATCTGCCAGTCTCCTGTTTAATCTCCAGTCATCCCCCAGTCTCCTGTCCTGTCTCCTGTTTAGTCTCCAGTCATCCCCCAGTCTCCTGTCCTGTCCCCTGTCTAATCTCCAGTCATCCCCCAGTCTCCTGTACTATCTCCTGTCTAGACTCCAGTCATCTTCATCTCCTGTTTGGCCTCATGTCCAGTCACTTGTTTCCCTGTTGACTTCCTACATCCTGTTCAAGGCCACCTTTTAAGGTCACCCCCAGGATGAGTGTTTATTCACACTTTGGGAGTTCTTATGAGTTGTCTGTAATCTTTGCACCCTGACTTGTTCTTATACCTTCTCTGTGTCCTTGATTTACACTTTTATGTGCCTTGTCCATTTGTTTCCAATGGCTTTTGTTTTGTTTGGTATTTGCCTTCACCATAGACCTGCTTCCTTTTCAGTGTGCAAAACTGTGCCTTATCTGTAACACCTCTAAATCCCTAGGTGTTCCTTGTCATGTCTTAGTACACGTGCCCATACATTACAGTGTGTGGTTGTCTAATCTCTGCTTGTTTGCTTTGTTTGTCATTGTTTGGACCTATGAAACCTTGTTGTTTTGGATTTATCTGGAATTTAGTCTTTTGATCTTTTGTGTTTGTTTGTTTAAAAAAATGTACAACTCACACTCATTACAATACACTTATTGGTTAAAACATGAATTTACTGTTCCTTAAACAGGAAACCGGTGATGAAAATTGCAAACTGTTTCCCGTATCCGTTTAAGTAAATCCTGTAATACCAATTTAACTATGACTGTCTCCAAATCCTGGTCCTAAACCCAACTGCCATGCACATTTTGGTGGTTTCCTAGGTACCTCCAATCAAATTAACTATTAAAAACTCCTCTAATGAGCTGAAGTGTGTGTTTCAAAGAAGGGAAAGAACTACAATGCACATGGTATTGGTCCCAAGAACAAAAGTATAACAAATGTAATGAATAAGAAATGTGATCGATTGGCAGTAATTATTTGAATCGTTTGACAGCTTTAGTTATGAAATTACATTTTTAAAATTATAAATCAGTGTGTAAAAAAACACTTAACTTCTACTGGTTACACCAATTATACCCAACATGCACCTGAGTGAAGCTAAGGCTTTGCACGTCAGCTCCATTGATCTTCACAATGACGTCTCCAGGTTGGAGGCCATAGCACTGCTGCCGGTCCCAGACCCTCTTCACCATCGTCATCCTGCCTCCATGCCCTCCTGCCATCACACTGAACCCCATCCCCCTGCCCTCTTCACACTTGGCCAGGGCGACTGGTACAAGCTCTCTGCCCCCTGACCTGCTCCCAACACTCGTCATTGCTCCTGGCGATGGGATACTACTGCCAGGGCTGCCGCTGCTGGCACTGGCACCGCTGTTGAAGGTGAAGTATGGCCCGTCTGAATGGGCACTGGCAGGAGGGGTGAGAAGGGTGTGCTGAGGGTTTCGGAGCTGTGAGTATCTTCGCCCTCCATTTGGGGAGGAGGAGATAGGCGCACAGCCGCTCTCTATGTGACGGAGAGGTGAGCGAGAGGTGGGCGGGGTCGGGGCATAGGAAGAGAGGTCACTTTCAGAGGACTTGGTGGAGTAGAGGCGCAAAGGTGATGGGGGGCAGAGGGAGTTGTTGTTATGGTTTCGGATCAAGGAGGCCCTGGAGGAAAACGAGAAAGGACAATGAGGTCAGCAAAAGACTTTTATAGATATTTTAAAGACATTTATAATTGGATTAAATCCTTTAAAATGTTAAATACATTTTAGCATCAAGATCTATATAAATAAAGATGCATATTTCTGCTTTTAATATTAACCTGTGCGTAACAGTACAATGCATTAATCTTCTGCTTAGTGCAAATTTCAGGTGGATGTGAAACCTTTCAAATACAAAATATAACATACACAAAACATACATTAACTTAACAACTAAGACTGACCATTTACAGTCAACCTTAAATAAAAATGGACCATTTTACTTTCATGTGTCCAGTTACATTAAGCATGATTCATCAAATTATATCAATGAAAGACCAAATTCTTGTTTTCCCACAATCTGCTATTAGAATGTAATGATTTCTGGTCTCCTCTACAAAGTCTTATGACTGCCGGAAAAAAAAAAAATTATTAACCAGTAATATTATATTTCACCTCCCACTACCACTACCCCCAAAGTCAGTTAACTCAGAGACCCCTCCTGAATAATCTGAATAGTCTTTAATATGAAATATGTTACAGTTGATGTCTCATGCTGGAATTTAAGAACAGTCAGCTCACCAAAAATAAAAAAAAGTATAGCATAAAGCATAGTTATACAAATACAGGTATAAAATGAAAGTTTTAGTCAGAAAATGAAAGATCCTTTACCTGTAAGACCTCCTATAAATGTGTAACTATGCTCTCTCTCAAATAAAACAAACTTTTGCAAGAAGTCTGGTGAGTTGACCATTCTTAGACACTGTGCGCTGATGTAAACGTATGAGTCAGAGTGACTTTTGTGTCATTAATGTTACCTGTGTGATCCGATAGCTGACACCACCTCGCTGTCGCTTTGACTGGCCAGGTCTGCGCTCTGCAGCCTCCTTATTCCACTCGCAGAACCAAGTGGCCTTGGAAAGCTGCTCTCACTCCCATTGGAGTAAGCATAATAAGATGGTGTTCTTGGAGGGGGAGAAAAATGTGAAGCATTGCCATTGGCATCTAGACTCAACCTGGACGCCCTTCCTCTGAGAGCTCTAGGGTACCTTCCCTCAATGCGGGACGTCATTCCATTGAGGTTGAGTTGTGCTACAGTTGGGAGTGGGGCCTGGGGCTGAGGCTGGGTCGTAGTTGGTGGAGGTGGAGGTGGGGGTTTTAAAGTAGGTTCCCGGGTATCCAGTAGCCCAGGACGACGCAGTTTGGGGCCGCCGTCGGGGTTGTAGAGCATGGGGTATCCCCTCTGGACCACAACATCCACATTCTGGCCTACAGGAACAGCCTTCAGCAGCTCTACCACCTCCTTATGAGAGGTGCCCAGCACACATGAGTCACTGATGTACACCAGGATGTCCCCTAATAAAACAGACAGAAAATACAATTTATTAAACCCAGAAAACTTGGGAAATTTTGTGAAAATCAATAAAAACAAAAATATGCAATTAGTGATTTCTCTTGAAATACTTTTTAATGGTTAACCAAACAACATGATTGAATTTTGCAAAATTCTGACCTGCATGGCCAGAGCTTCAAAGCAACAAGCAGCAAAAATGAAAACGGCAGACCATGAGCACAAATGTATTGCTTGAGGCTGTGTAGGCAAGGCAAGTTTATTTATACAGCACATTATCATACACAGAGGTCATTCAATGTGCTTTACAGTGATGGGCAATAAAATTAAAGTGTTTAAAAGGGAAATAAGCGTTAAAATAAGAAAAGTGCATGATGAAAATAAAATATAAAAACAAATAAAAAATAAATAGGCATTAAAATAAAGAAAGTGCATGATAAAAGTAAAAAAAACAATAAAAGATAAATAAATTAAGTAGAATTCTAATTAAAGGATGTGGAAAAGAATTGTAGGGGTGTTGTTTTCAGGGCTTTTATAAAAAACCTTAAACTGCTGTAGCGATCACCATAGACATCTTGCTTCGGAGCAAACACACTGTAAACCAGCCAATCAGAGCAGAGCTGATGCAAAATGATGATTAACAGTCCAAATAAGGTAAAATAGCCTGTTAAATTCTAGGACCAAATCATAGTGTTGCAAGTGCACCTGTAAAACCATTTTTCTACCCGACCAAAGCCGCAAACCTTGCATGCACATATGAGATAACAATTAAAAAAAAATAAATGCATTCTATGGCACCTTCAAAACTCTAAATACAGTCCTAACAGAGACGTACCAAAGAGAAATGTGAAACTGGAAGACCTATACCTTGACAGAACATAGTGTTTTTTCTACCCATTTCTAAAGCCAAACACAAATAAAGAGTTCGCTTGTATTAAATAAACTGCTGAGTCATTGCTGTTGTCACTGGAATATTTAAATCTTCTTTTTAAAAGACCCTTAAATAGACTTTGTCAAGTCTTTGTCATGATTTGATGTGTCTTGTTCTGTACATCAAGTCATCAAAGGTAAGATACAAAAGGTCTATTAACATTTTTCCTTCTGTGGCAGTGTGCTTTAGCTTCAAATGACTGACAGTTGACAGTGATGTTGACGTGTACACAGTCTTGTTATTGTATTGAGGCTGCACAGCTGTCAGCAAAAGGCTATAGCTTGATGACAAGACATTGTTATAATACTGTCTTAATACTACGGCTCATTATGGTTTTCCAATAAGCTCTTGGTTCACTGTCATAATCCCTAAACAAAGCTTTATCAAATACACTTGGTCCAGGGTGACTGAAAGCCTGGCTTTAGACAGTGGGTGGAAAAATTAAAACCGTTTGACATGAGAGTGAGTGGGACAGAGTGCACACGAAAACAAAGCCAGACAGCGAGAGGTGGAGAGAGAGTATCTGCCCGAGCACCACTGGATTACAGTGTGCAGGCCATTAGGATTAGTAAGAGATTGAGACGCTAAACAGGATCATGCAATAACAGCGCCAACCAGTGTTGGAGTGAGTGAGAGAGAGAAAGAGAGAGAGCCCATCAGCGTCAGCAGCGCGCAGCATAGGCAGCAGCACAATGTTTTTTTGTGATTCTTATTATCTCATATTACCTTTCATACAGTTTACTTCATACAGCTTACTTTCTAGCAAAGGATGGTTCCGTAACTCGGCAAAGATTGTATGTAATTTGTGTATTTTTTACTTATTTGCATGTACACATTTCTGTTTTCCTTCATGTTCTATTGCCATTCACTGATGTCATTTCGATTCAGCATTTATTTCACTCTCCAATGTCTGTGTGTATGTGTATGTGTAGGTATGTGTGCGCGCGTGTGTGTGTGTGTGTCTGTGTATTTGTGTGTGATCGAGAGAGATAAAAGCAAATGTCCATTAGCAGACAACCATAAAGCTCTGTCATCCAGTGCTATGCATCCTCTGGCTGTGACATACGACCCTCCAGCAGACTGACCACACTGACCACACTGCTGTCTTATTTACCATCTATTCTCAGTCAAGTATCAGAGCTGGCAGCAGGACCCAGGCCAATATAATGCAACTGTCAGAAGGCAACAGGTAAAAATGATTCTATGAATATTAATGAGAGTAATTTTCTGAATATAATTATAACCAATTAGACCTCTAACCTGAAAAATATTACACAAAAAATAATAAAATAAATGAAATCATGGCCTCAAAACTCATCCATTCATCCATCCATCCATCCATTTTCTAAACCGCTTCTTCCATTTCGGGATGCGGGGAAGCTGAAGCCAATCCCAGCTCACTACGGGCCAAAGGCGGGGTTCACCCAGGACTGGGGGCCAACCCATCGCAGGGCAACACAACCATTCACACACACACTCACACCTACAGGCAGTTTAAAGTTTCCACACACAGAGATATCCCACACAAACATGAGGAGAGTGTCACAAATGGATGGTTCAGGATGCAGGTGCGATTCATGAAAGGAGTTTTATTTAACAAAAAGCCAAGTAAACAAGGTCGTCCACGGACAAGACTTTCAGTCACAGTTCACAAACGGACTAGTAGTCTCCGCGCCTCCCTCTGGTTGCCCGGGGCTTATGGGATTCCCGCAATCAACCCTTTGACCCACAGCAGCTGTGGGCCCTTGAGGGCTGATACTGGGGTTACCAGTTCCGGCCATCAGAGGGAGGCAACTCCCCTAATGTCCACAAAGGGGTTCCACCCCTTACAGAGAGCTTGCAAATTCTGCACAGAAAGGCATCTGTGCCCGACCTGGGAATTAAACCCAGGACCTCAAAAATTATATCAAACCTTCATTTATTATTATTATTATTATTATTATTATTATTATCACACCCTTTATAAACATGCCCTTTATGTAATTTTTACTACAGTATTGCTCAGTTTCTTTCTATATCTGTACCAATGACTTTGATACCAGTATTGGCATTTTTCAGTACCTTCTTTTAATATACATTGCGAAAACTGGCATGGTTTAAGCAGAATTGAGATGATAATGCTGTAAGTATATTTGCTGGGTAAATATATTGGGGTAAGTATGGGTAGTATGTGTAGTATGAGTAAGTATGGGCACCATGTTTAAGTTTTTGTTGCTGGCGTACAAGCATGGCTATTGGCTAATGGATGCACTGCTGTTTCAGATAAAGCTCTCAGCAACAGTGCCTACAATAATTTCACCCCAGGATGCTTTAAAAGGCAACTACAGCCTCTACTGGACAGGGACAGAAATGTTGCTTATAAGGGTTGCATACTATATCATTTCTTAATTGTAATATTGGTGTTTTAAATACTGTGGTGCTATACAAAAAAAAAGCAGTCTGAACGCAGTGTAAACCTCTTATGTATTCTGAGCATGTCTGTGCTTTGATGAATCAAGGCATTCACATGATTTAACAAACTCAAATAATTTCAGTCAACATATAATGCAGGCACCATGTGTCAGAGGCTTCTACTTGTTCATCTGCACTGTCAAATCCTTGCTTCACTTAGCTGGTTACCTGAGTTGAGAGTGGAAGGTCCTCCGTGTGTAATGCTGTAGACCTGTAGAAACTCTCTGGGTCGGCTGCCGCCTACAATGTTGAAGCCGAAGCCACGAGGACCCTTACATAGCCGAGTGTGGATTGAGTAACCTCTCAACTCCTCTGGCTGATCTGTGAACTCTCCCACTGGGATATAGAGAGAGAAGAGGGGAGAGGGAGAGCGAGTGAGAGAGTGGCATGCATAAAAAGTGTGAGACTAATATGTACTACAAGAAGCAATGACATACAAATAAAGGTAGAGGAGGACGATGTAAAGAGGGATAGCAAGAAAGAGAGAGAGAGAGAGAGAGAGAGAGAGAGAGAGAGAGAGAGAGAAAACATGTATGTTTTGTACTATTTTTAAGTCTTTACATCAGCTGTTTAAATCTCAGAGGGGCTTGTGTGATAGCGCACTCTTTACACACACTAGGCGGTTTTTCAGAAAGAAAGGAACATTACTACATAAATTACCAATAAACTCCGAAGTGATCAGAAATCCGCCACCACAAATGTAGTAATATATGTTTACAGTGCCCTCTAGTGTTATATATGTTGTTTTGGTCACATCTCAATATACTGTTGTCTTGACACACATAATTAATTTTACTATCACACTCCTAGTTTTACTATTTCTGCACTGTACCTTTAATAAACTGCAGGGGACATTTTATAATAAAAATATGTAATAATTTTATATCATTAATGTACTATTTTTAATTTTAAACAGGAGGTGTAATTTTAATATTTTTCTTATCCATTTTTACATTATATTCTTTAGAATAGAAAAGTATAGAATAGAACAGTATTGAACATAAAATCGAAAAAAATAGTATAGTATAGAATGGAACAGAATAGAACAGTATAGAACTGAATAGAACAGAAGAGAAATGATCAGAACAGAAACAGAACAGTGCAGAATAGAACAGAACAGAACAGAGCAGTATGGAATAGAAGAGAAGAGAAAAAATCAGAACAGAAAAGTATAAAATAGAATAGAACAAAAAAGAATAGAATAGAACAAAATAGAATCGTATAAAATAGAATGGAACAGAATAGAATAGTATAGAATTGAATAGAACAGAAGAGAATAGATCTGAACAAAACAGAATAGAACAGTGTAGGATTGAATAGAATAAAATAGAATTCAAAAGTATAAAATAGATTAGAACAAAATAGAATAGAATAGAATTGAATAGAACAAAACAGAACATAATAAAAATAGAATAGAACTGAATAGAACAGATTAGAACAGAACAGAACAGAACAGATATTGGATCTGATTTCTTACATTCAGTCATGCAGACTGTCTCTCTGCTTGATGTGCGGCGAGTGTGCCAGGAGGCTGGCTTGGGCTGATGACTGCAAAACATCATGACAACACAAGATGTCAGTGTTGGTGTGTAGAAAAAGGCAAAGTATTTCAAAGTCACCGCATCACTGTCCTTGATCTTCCTGCTAAAAGCACTGTAGGTTACACTGTACAGACACATTGTATACATTACATAGTGCTGCAGTAATTGTAGGAAGCAAGTTGTACAGTTAAAGATTATTCTTAATTATACAGGGAAAGATGCCGTCATGGTAGTCATGGCCTAAAAGTTAGAAAAGTGGGTCTGTGAATGAAGGGTTGCTGGCTCGATTCCCGGAACCAGCCAGCAGGCTGAAGTGCCCTTGAGCAAGGCACCTACGCCCTCAAATGGTGCCCATTGCTCTGGTGTGTGTGCTCACTGCTTCAGATGGGTAAAATGCAGAGAGAGTACATTTCACTGCGTGTTGCACTAGTACAATTGTGTATGTAACAAAAAATGAGTCTAAACCATGAAATTGATCTTATCTTGAACTAGTGCACACTACCACTTTACCTCAACAAAACAGAAGACAAGCCAACACTGAACCCAGTTAAAGCTTTCTGAACATGATAAATGTTGCAATACCATAAGCTCATGAACAGGTCACTTACTCTGTGTAATATGGTTCCCCTGAGTCACTATAGGTCATCTCCCAGGTCTCCAGCCCTGCCCCCCTTCCCCCTCTGCTGGGTCCAATCCCATTCTCCAAGGCACTGCCATCCCCTCCACTGGAGTCACGTGATTGGCTGGGGGATAATGTGGGGGCAGGGAGGCTGCTAGCACCTCCCGAGCCGCCTAAAACACCAGTAACAGGACAAAGACAAATTTGAAATAAAAAACACTAAGGTATTGACTTCATGATCTTAAAAGCAGTACACAGTCATGTCATCTTGGTCTTTTTGTCAGTCTGTAAGTTCACTATTATGTGTAGTGTTCACATAAGCAACATAAGAGAAACAGCACTTTTTAAACAGTAAAGAAACACTGGTTCCCCCTTTTCATAGTAGCTCTCAACAACAGACAGAAATTGCATTGTAAAGCAAATGTGAAAAGAGGGAGATTATGAAGAATGGTCACTAAGTCAGCAACGGCCCGGGACCAGGCCGGGACTCAAACCTGTGACCTTGAGGTCTCAAAGACAGTGTCCTAACCACTAGGCCACCACCGCCCACTATGAGCTTTGTCTGAGGGCCCGAAGCTCATAGTAGGCAGTGGTGGCCTAGTGATTAGGACTCTGTCTTTGAGACCTGAAGGTAGCAGGTTTGAGTCCTGGCCGGGGCACTACTGAGGTACCCTTGAGCAAGGTACAGTCCCGCTACACTGCTCCCTGGGCGCTGTTGGTAGATGTTGTGGTGCTTGAGTGTATTCACAATGACAAAGAGTCACTTTCACTAACTACAGAAACACAAGTTTGTTACAATCTTTAATTCTCAGGTCAAGATTTTCTAAAAATGTCAATTAATCCAAAAAAAAATATGACAAAGTAGATATTTCGTTTTGATATGGATTTTTACAAAAGACAACAAGTTAAAGATGCTTGGAAGGGACTGATGAATGTCTCAGCACTGTAGTTTTTGATAAACTGCACCAGACGCTGCACTGCCTGGGGAATAAGAATCTTAAGGTCTTAAGGTAATGATCTTGTAGACCAGTGTTTTCCAGTCCTGGACCTGAGGTCATCTTAACTATGCCCATATTTCTGTTTATCTGCTCCAAAAGCACCTGATCTAACTAATCAGCTCCTTAACAAGCCTTTCTTGAGCTGAAGGTGTGAAGGTGGAAAACATTAAGTGTAAAGCATAGGGCCTCCAGGACTTGGGCTGGGAATCACTGTGAATCTCTGTATTTGTGTGTGCACATAGATCTGTGTTATAAGCAGCAAACCCATCCCTCCTAAGAGTAGAACCAGCTCTCTGTCTTGTTTAATGTCTTCATCCAAAGTGCAAGCGAAATCAGTACTGTGTCAATATCTACATCTAAGTGAGGTCAGCGATCTTCCTTTCAGTTCTGACTGAGAGGAAAGCATATCTAATCCATAGAGACAGATCACTATGTAAGCCTCCGCTACTGATTGGCTGCGATAGCAGAGTGTGATCGATGCCTTCGTGACATCCGTGCCACTTCCCACGAGACTACAGAGCCAGTGCAGGAAAAGTGCACAGACAAACAAAACTAAAGTGAACTTATGAAAGAGTTGAATGGACAATTTTGTGGATTGCAGATTGGAGTGACATCCTCTTACATCTGACAAAAAAAACCCCAATTTTGCTAAGGATTGTCATAAAGCCTCTAACACGTTAGAGCAATGTGTAAGTCCAAAAAGCAGGAAGAGAATCATCAATTGGTCAACAGTCTCTGGTGCTTTAACCCTTTAATGGCCACACCAAGAAAAAAGCAATGAAAAAAATTATTTGCATTTTATATTAATTAATTAATTAATTAATAATAATGTTTCATTTTTTTTATTTAACAAACTCATAGTTTGTTTTTAAATAAACTTGAAATAAATATAGGCCTAAATATAGGCCTTGAGATTTCTCATTATCTTAAAACTGTGATCAAAGATCAAATAAAATTCTTGGATTCTCTTACAAATTCTGTGAGAAATGTATAAAATTTCACTAAATGTGTATAGATCCAACAGAAGCACCTGTGACTATCAGCCTTTGTCTAACGTCTGGTAAAATAGCTTAGTAAAAAAAAGATCGACTAATGACCTAAACTAAGCCCTAGAGACAGAACCATTGGACTGAGTTGAGTTGAGTTCAATTCAGTTCATGTTTCAGTAAGATATAGGGACTTAAAATGCCCTCAACGAATAATTGACCAGAACACTAAAGGGTTAAAGGTCTATAACAGATATTAGTGCAGCATATTCATGCAATAGTTTGGTGTAACAACATACGTATTGCCATACATTAGAATTACATGCACAACGAGTCTCAACATTCAGACTCTACCAGAAAGGGAGAGGTAGGGTTACGTAGCAGGATCTTGGCTTCAAGTAGAAATATCTCAGTCGCAGTAAGCTCTGGATCACACACCAGATGTAATTAGATGGCAGATTGAAAGGCTCCGCACTGGAAGCTATAAGACTGCTGGTTTGAGTCCCAGGTGGCATACAATATCATTTGTAATATCCCAGCTTTTTCACTGAGCTACATCATCATTAAGTCCAAGGTTTGGCATAAAAAAACATCTGTAGTCCTTGATCTTTTTTTGCTAAGAGCTAATGTTGAGACAAGGACAAAGGAGTAACACATACACACATTTACATACATATCGTCACTTTCCACTATCGAATTTCTATTAGTCTGTTCATGATGAACGTTTTACCCAATTTAAAGGTCAGCTGCTGTGTTGATGCAGAAAAAAAAAAAGAAAACCCCCAAAATTGTGTTTTTTTTCTGGACAGCGATGATATATGGCACATTTCTTAAGCACAAAATATCAGAATCTCACAGTCCTAAATAATATTAATAACACTGGAGATGAAAGTTAGTCATAATGCTTTGCAGGTTAATTTTTAAAAAAATTTTGCGTGTAATATGTGTTCTCATGCTAAAGGTTAAATGTGCATAAACGCTACTGTCATTATTTGTGGTTCAGGAAATAAGTGCAAGCTAGAAGGTTTTTATCATAGACTTATTTTAACTAAACAAACAAACATTATGTGACTACTATGAAAACTATGAACCAAAAAAAAAAAAAAGAAACCAAAAAAACAACGACTAAGAAAACTTCACAGAAGGGAAATACACAACAGGGTCCGAGACTACGGTAAATAGAACAGTACTAATGGGATAGATGCAACAGATAACCGACATGGACTTAACACAACACAAGATACTATATACTGAGACTAGACAAGATACACCTGGCCAAGCGAGGAGTCAACAAACAAGGGCCAGGTGAATAGGGAGGAGCTAAAGAGGGACAAGGGCGTGGCATAAACAAAACACATGACATGAGACAAGGGGAGGGAAAACAAAAACCCAGACAAGACCAAAACATCACATTTATGTGTTTCATTATTTTAATCATGATAACATTGTGTCCTCACATGTCATAAGTCCTGCGCACTGTGATATGTTTAAACATGGAACGATTCATACTGGTTACCTAAATGGTACAAACACCTATGGTTTCACTCTGTCATTGGGAACTTGCAAATTCAAAACCTGGCCACACTGATATAGTTGCTGATACTGACAAAACCACAGGTCATCAATATCAGCCACTATGTTTCGGCTAATCGATATATTGGTCAGGGCCTAATAAATACACTGCATCTACTGCTTATGTGGTAATTTCACATTTTAAGTCAACAGAGGCCAGCTTCTTTTTAGACTTTTATCAACATATCGTTGCTGTTGAAACTAAATCTTGAATTTCCAAAAAGAAATTAATTTATGACCATTTCTACTGGTCCATTCATCTAGATGTTAACACAGTGCAAACAGGAGGCATTTTCTAATGATAGACTGAAAAAAGATTTTACAAGGTGTTGTTCCCACAGCCCTGATATATCACTCTTATTTGTCATCAGCACAAGTATCTATCTGTATCTTTTTAGTAATTTTACACTTTTTCTTTGTAAAGCAGTGACATTCTTCCCAATTTTCCTTTTTAAGTTATGAATGAGATATAATCCACAGAACACTGAATTCTTTGCTGTCAATAGCAATATATGGGTTTAGGTAAATTACAGTGATATTAATTCCCTGTTAGTATCAACTATGCTGTATTGCCTATCAGTATACAGTATGTTACAACTAAATGAACATAAAGTTAATTTGAATTATGTCATAAAATACAAATGGGAGCTCTATGACTACTTTGTGGTGAATTACCCTTCCCAAACTGCTTAATGATCAATAATGCAACTAAGCATCTGTTCACTGTCTCATATATATGGAGTACAGCATGTATATGGCTTCAGCTTTATTAATTTAAACCATAAGCACACCCAGCTGGGGCTAGAACAGCTGCAACCTGCCCCCCAATGCTAAGCTAATTAGCAGGCTCCCAGTACGGACATAACACATCCCCTAAACACACGCACACATACACAAACAAATAGACACACATCGCCAAACAAACACAGGTGTCACACTTTTTCTGGATGCTTAATCAAGAGCACTTGCTCAAACTGCGCAAGAGAAAACGTCTAAAGTTCAGCACCATGGACAGTTCTGTGGTCATAAATAACAACTAATTAGCACATCTATCTGCTACTGCTGCTACTATTACTTTTTAAGGGTGTTTATTAAAAACATTGGTTACATATAGAACTGAGAACACTAACATAACAATTTTATTAACTACTGAAAAATTAGTAAAAAAATATAAATAATATTAATATTGCTGCTATAATTTCATAAACCGACCAGCTTGCAGACATTTAATAAAGTTCTGCTCTTTTCCTTCCATGTATTTGCAAGATTTCACTTAACCAGAACTTCAGAGCAAACATTTATATTGTCTTCTTATGTTGTGGGTGACAAGCCATTTGGATACGCAGGAGTATTTCTGTCATAACTTCAAAAAGGAAGTGGGACTCATCAAGGCATTTACCACTACCAAACCACATGCTAAGGCTGCTATATTTAAAAACATGTTAAAAGTTTGCTGCTGTTGCCCACAAAATGTCTCTGGACAGGGGTTATGTGACCACACAACCTTCCAAATGCAAAGAACACGCCATTAATGACCATACACAAGCCAAACGCCAGTCTATTATGGCTTTAACCCCATAGATCTGCATGCTTATTACATTTTAATGTTTGGTAATTAGTAAGTACATGAGCTACTGGCTGAATTTGTTCCTAGGCCACAGAACTATCTAATAAAGCTTTGTGCCCACTAGCAGGACCTAAGTTAGAGTTCTAAAAGGGAGATATCAGACAGGTCTTTGGCAACCCAGTCCCTCTGAACAAAGCAATATATTGACTTAATAAGCTACATAATACAAATGCAGAAGATCCATCCATCCATTTCCTAAACCGCTTCTTCCGTTTCCGGATCGCGGGGAAGCTGGAGCCAGTCCCAGCTGACTGCGGGCCTAAGGCGGGGTTCACCCAGGACAGGAGGCCAACCCATCGCAGGGCAACACACAGACAGACAACCATTCATACACACATTCACACCTATTAAGAGTGCAATTTAGAGTCCAATCAACCTACTGCAGCCTTGGGACTGTGGGAGGAAACCGGAGCACCTGGAGAAAACCCACGCGAACACAGGGAGAACTTGCAAACTCTGCACAGAAAGGCACCCGTGGTAATAATGCAGAAATAATAAGAGGTTACTGAACGGTCTGCTTCAGATGGCAGACTTCCTCTGGTAAGCGAGCCCTCAAAATGTGGATGTTTTGTTGCACAGTAAGCTAATGATCACGTAATAATTGGAGGCTTCCTAGGTGAGCTACTATAGTTGTGTTATTTACCCAGAGTAGAGTTAGAGTTGTTTTGACAGATGCAATGTGCATGAGTCCTTTACCTTTAACCTACACAGCCATTATGTTAAAAGGATATAACTGATTTGGGGCATGTTATGAAAAGCTCTTTTTTGTAGATTCTTGGTATAACACTTACTGCTGTTAATTATCCTTCTTATTTTTGTTGCTTGTAAACAATCAGTTTATTTAACATATCTGACAAACAAATTAAGGGGGTACATTTGAATTTCTGATTCAAGTTCACAGTTCTAGTGAAGCATTGCCAGTAGTGGTAATAGCAGCACTAATAGTAAAAGCATTTCTAGTGGTATTATACACTTCCATACCACTATTATTCACACAACCAACATGTCACTGAAATGTATTTGAATGGCTTGGGTGACTTCCTGCTTCCTTTATCATCCTTCTCTCCCTACCTGAGAGACCTGAATCTTCCTCACTGTTGTAGCCCTCCTCGGCTGTTTTCTCCAGGTTACTGAGGGACTTGCTGCGTGTGCGAAACTTCCTCAGTAAATTGCGGTGCTCCTGGTATGTGATCGGAGGGCTGTCCGGGCTGATGTGAACTGGTCGAGGAGTTCCGTAATAGTTCCCTAAAGGTGAAAGCAGGTGGAAAAGAGACATTGTCAGACTGGTCAAGACATTGATTTAAGTTTTGACCAAAAATATATTTTTAACAATAATAGGTTCATGCATAATAGCACCAAGTTAGCCCCCAAAATAGCTCCAACGTAGTTAAACACACCATGATCAACATTACATAAAACACTTGAAAAACAAGCGTAGGCCCTGGATCTTTCCATAGAAACTGAATCTATAAAGACCTCCCATCTAACCACTCTGCATGACTTCACAAGGTAAAATCAAAACATGCTTGAATTCCCCTTTAAGAGTATTTATGTGTAGCCGTTAAACTGAGAGCATACTGTAGCACATAGCGCGCAGCAAACGAGCAAGGTTATGGCATAATCAATATGAACACACATGACTGCTGAATCTGCAATTTCCCTTTCATATCATATAACCACAAACATGGAAACGAGCGGTTTAAGGAACATATACTGTGTATTCTTAGTAACATATCGATGCTGTTTCTCATATTTACAGAAATGAGACACTGGAGATATCAAGGTTAACTCGGTATTTATAGCACAGAGTAATCAATGCAAGGATGCTTTGACATAGCACTTCTTTCTAAGAAGATTCCACTCAAAAAAACTGAGCAAAGGCAGTGCTCCTGTTTTTTGTCCACTCCTTTCCCAAGAATAGACCTGCAAGTGTATATTCTTTTCTCCTTGTGGTTTTAAAGTCACACATAATGCTTGCTGGTTATTGACTGAGTAGCCTGCCTTTGCAGCAGAGTGTAAATCATAGCACTTGCCGATCTGACAAGGTGAGAATGACGTTTATGGAGCTGCATAAACGTCGCAGAATCTTTTATGCTAATACATCTCACTCTCTTAATCAAGAGAGGGGGTGATCCTGCCCGTGAGAGTCGTAAGTCACATGTACACGCCACAAGCGTTACATGAACGGCAACACCAGTGCTGAATATTAAAAAGGAATGGTCGAGGTTTCGGTCTCAGTGGATTGTACTCCAATAATAAAATGTTTTACAGGATGAAAATGGTACAATGGCTGCCCAATGCCGCCTCGATTTTGTCAGAAATTTAACAAATTATTAAAACAGTAAACACATGAAGACACTTTCACTTTATTTCCTTCAGCTCCAGGTGAGAGTCACATGCATGTCTATGGTGGTCCAATGGATCAGTACATACAAGGGCAGATGAGTCCTCAAGCAAAGTTACATACGGAGGCCTCAAAATGTTTATGGAAAATACACTATTTACCTTCTAGTGCTTCTTACACTGTCAACCACCTTAGATCTGGTTTAACAAAAGCTTCGATCATCTTCCCCATGTTGCTCAGGCAACATTTCTGGCCAAAGCTGCAGTCTGATGTTTTGTTAACTTTTGATTTTTCTTCAGTTTTTTTTCTTTTTGTGGGTGCCACAAGCATAGGATGATTGTTGCAGGGTTTGCTTTCAAGAATGTCGATTAGGTAGCTAAGCTATTGTGTTAAAAAATAGAAGAAAACACATTAAGTTTATTCATGTATTCAGCCACCTGTTTGTGGCCAGCAGGGGGCTCTCCCACTTCCCAAACCCTTATGTATTTGCATGGTTGGTATTGTGGTAAATACTGCCACTGTGTGTGGACTTTGAGCCTTCTTTCCCTTATAAATGGGTGCGCTGTGAAAGATGCAGTGATGCAGAGCAAGAGTGCACACTTATTCAGAGTGCTATACACAATGGTAAGGGTGGTAATGGTAATAAAAGGTGACTGAAGTGTAAAGTATAATTTGGGTCACAAACCAAAAATACATTCTACCTCCTAACAGGGGTTCCTCAAATGTTCTTTTATAAAGGCAATGTGACATGGTTCTTATCCACTTCTGTTTTTGTTAAAAGTGTATACATTTTCAGGTCTATCAAGTGCTTCACAGAATCTAATAAGTAAGAAAAATCAGTTTTCTGTTTTGCCTCTAAAGAGAAAATGAAATGAAGGAACTAATCCTGGTCAAAACAGAACATGATACATTACAAAGACTGAAACAGTCTAATTAATAGGGCACTTATGCTGGAAGGACATGTCCTTCTTTTATTCGCAAATGAAGAAATGCGTATGCCAGACGACCTGAAATAAAGTTTCCTTCTTCGCTAGCTCTGCAATCTTCTTTATAAAAGAGGAGCATCCGGCAAGTACTAAAATGGCACTTGGACTAGGTCATGGTCTCAAAATGGAAAAGCCATACAGGAAGCCAATCAACAGAAATGATGGTGCTTCCTAGCTTGGAACAGGTCAGAACACAGAACTCTTACTGAGGTTCCTGATGTGAATGAGTTTCTGCTGCTTCTATTATACACAACATAACTTTAATGTGAATGAAAAGGACTCATAGTTAGAAGACTGTACTGAGTGTGAGCCAACCTTTGAACTTGCCACTCTCCAACAGAGCTCCTGACTCCTCTAAAGAGAAGAACTCCTCGACGGACACAAAGTTATAATCCACGCCTGAGATTTCTCCATCTCGTGGTTGTCTGGTCGTACCTGCAAGTTACAGGAAAAGGCCAAACGCATATTAAACACATTATTATAAAAACAATATTTTTGCAAGGGAAAACATTTTAAATTCAGCAAACAGATCTACTGTTACATGGCACATCGTACCATATACACTGGACCACACAAGGATAATGTATATTGTGTATACAGCATCCTGTGTACAATAGAGTATATCGTACATTGTGTCAAATGCACCTTAAGTTTGTATAGTGTCTAATATGTTTCATATTGTACAGTTTGTTTGTTTGTTTGTTTGTTTGCTAAATACTAGAGAAACACCATCGGCCGGCACGGCTGACAAATTCCTTGTGTGTGCAAACATACTTGGCCAAATAAACTGATTCTGATTCTGATTACACTTTTAAAAAAAAGGTATCTGGGTCATTTTAGTCACCCACAGTGTGTAAAAGTACAACATGATCCTTAAGGTCCACTTGTGTATCTACCGTGAGTTTTAAAAGTACACTAAATTCATCTTACAGGAATAATTGCAGGAATAATTGCGGCTTTTTAAAAACGTTCTTAAATTTTAATCAAACACAGGCTGTATAGAGTCAATGCAACTTGTGTAACTACAGATGAACAGGTTACTAACCTTGAGTGACAGGGACAGTGTTTGTGCAATGAAAGGTGCAATATTTTGGGTGTATGAGACTGTTATAAAACTACTGTAAGATTATTCCTAGACATTTTGGCAATTGGCAGATTTTTTTTCTTGTTTCAAGTTAAAATGCAAGATATGATGCAAAATGTCTGCAGACAGAATAAGATAATTTTACATTAATATGACTTAAAAAAGCACAAATGTCTACTAATTATTAAAATACTCTTTCAATATTCTTCTAGCAATCTCAAAATAAGAAACATTAGATGAATAAACTAGAAAAAGATGAATCATGTAATTCCCTACTGTATAAAGTCGTTTTTGAAGTTTCCTAAAGGACTATTTTAGTTTTTAAGTACTGTAAGCCTAAAAGAATCCCTACATCAGATGATGATGTATATTAGGCCTGTATAATATAGACAAAACTCTTGTTTTGATCTTAATGCTGCATATTGTGACTGTGATGTGCAATTGTGATATATTAAAACATTCTGATCAATCGTTTTGACCTTAACATGACATATTTTGACCGAAATAATTTACTTTTGTTGGATTACATGAATGTGCCAATTCACCAAACCATCCACAGAGACAAATGGAACAAAACGGAAACAGTGGCTGGTCAGAATGCTCACTTCACACAGTTAAGAGTCTTATTTGCAAACTGCAGAATTGTGCAAATATCAGCAGTGAAACATGTCAATAGTAAATACCATGTACTAAAGGCCTAATGCATTCAGAAACATAGGGTGTTTTTTAATTTAAGAGTGGTCCTGTCTATCCTGAAGCATCTTCTAACGTCCTCTTGTGATGTAGAGGTTAACAGGCTTAAGATGACAACGCCCAGCCCGATCACACTGTTCAGCCATCTAAATCCTGACACATGCCGTCCTCTCTCAGCACAGCTCTACAGGCTCTGAATGGTAACACACTGGCATGCCATCAATCTTCCTTTTCCTCATCCTCCTCACTGTCTTGTGACATCTGACACACACACATGCTTCCAAATTCTCAAATTAAGAACCCAATAGTAAAGTCCCATGATGCAGTTCGACTTGAACATTATTCGTCCTTTTTGCCCCTGAGGTGCTGCATTCTGAGCTTTATTACATTGTGTGTGTGTGTGTGTGTGTGTGTGCTTGTGTGGTGTATGTGTCTGTGTGTGCATCTGTGTGTATGTGTCTGTGTGTGTGTGTGTCTGTGTATTGACATATTCAGCCATAGCTCACACAGCCAGAGGCCCAATGGTGTACTTAGGCCAAGCTGTTTATCACCACACCCAGCAGACGTCAATCACTGCAAGACCAGAAGCCATCAGGGAGGGGAAGGAGTCTGTGATGGGTCGCCTGTCCAATAAGAAGCATGACCCTAAGGGAGTTTGAGTGCATGTGTGTGCGCGCGTCTGTGTAAGATCAAGAGATTTCTAAACCACACCAAGCAAGCAGAGGCACATTGCCTGATTGAGTATTGATTAATAGAATGCCACATGACAAATATTGTCACTGTATATAACTTGTTGTCAATTGTATCCATAGATAATGACACCCAGCTACATCCTGAGAAAGTCAACAGTAAAATTCCTTCCGGTAAAGTGGAAACATTCCACAGCTGTATGCTTGATCCCTATTAGGATCTTTGAGACAGCTTTAATGCTGTCAATCAACCATGATCATCCCTAATGGATGAATATATTTTATTGAATGACATTACTGGGCTCCAAAGTAGCACAGCTTTATAAGTGCTCGCCCTATTATCCAGAGATGTGGTGCCACAGCCATCTGTGGCTGGGAATCTAAAAGAGTATAACTGCCCTTGCTCTATCTGATAAGTTGGATGGCCTCCTTCTTCCCCATCACTCAGACAGTATGGGCATCTGTTGAGTGATGTAACAGAATGGGCAGTTAGCCCTCTCCTGCAACATGTGGAGATGTCCAGTGACGTTGTGTTAGCATCAGTATGAAAAAAGGTGTTCTCTCAGAAATGTGGACAATTGACCACTAAGTCAGTGGGTGGGAACTGGCCAGGACAAATTGGAGAGATAATCGAGAATTGGAGAAAAAAATGATAATGAATAATCAATCAAAGAACACAAACCCCACTGGTGCAAATTGAGTCACATTATCTAAAATAATAACTATGTATTATTCTATAACAATAACTCATCCTATTTTTACCTTTTTATACAAAAAAATCCTTGATCCCTGGAACCATCTTATAGATAAAATGACTGAGCAGGTATAGATCATGGTCTTGCCAGACCCTTGAGCATAAGAGTCTCTGGAGGCCCCCTGCACTCCATTAATTTGAAAAATTAGGTTATACAATATTTCACATTTGTCATTATGCCCATTTTGAGTGACACTGGTAATTTGTTGTAATGCTTTAAAAATTAGCCTTATTAATGTGCAATATTCTATTTTGCCAATGTCCCTTAATAGTTTTTGTGTAATATGTGAAGATGTTGGTGGAAGATTTGAATCGAGAATAATGAAAATGATCTCTTTCTTTCAGGATAAACTGTTATGGGATTCAAAAACAGACATAGTCATTGACATAAAAGGGTAAATGCTAACATCCCATTTGACTGACAACCCAATCACTGGTCTGAAAACTTAATTTATTTAATTCACATTGCACATATTCAAGAAGCATCTCGTCCATTTAATGGTTAAATCTGCCATAGACTCCAAATGTTTGAGTCACCTCAAGATCTGGGGATCCCGAGAAGGCCCTAGCATTTACAGGCTTTGCATAAAACAAGCACACAAATGTCTGGGGCCGTCACTACAGTTTACATTGGTAATCGAGAAACCTAGTGGTTATTTTAATAATTGAGTAATCATATATATGCAATTTAAACAGCAAACATTTTATTTTATTCATGTATTAAATCTGTAACTATAAACATGCATTAAAACATGACATCCTGCTGAGTGTAGGTTTCTTCTTTCAAATCGTTAGAATGGCCAAGTCATTACTTCACTTAATTAACTGAGAGGGTCCATTTTTCAACTGATTAATATTTATCACCAAGTAATCAATGCAGTAATTGTGACAGCCCTAAAAATTGCCTAGAAACAAGTCATCTTAACAGATATCTCAAATACAAGATAAATACATACATATATTTTTTTATATCATTTAGTTTTTAAAAAGAGCCAGAAGATTCACATTTTAGAAAATACAAACATTTAGTGCAAATGATTTTATCCAATGGGCTAATAACTATGCTTTCTTTGTAATGAAACATGTAGTAAGTTAGTGATTTTTAATTACTGACAATATCAAACCATGCTGAGAAAAGGAACTGTTAATACAATAATGATAAATATCATATTGCCCACTTGCAAACAAGAAAAAAGAAAACATCATTGATTCAGACAACGTAGTCCTTATTTCTATGCACTGCTCTGTAGCTTTGTTTAGAGTGAAGGTAGGGTGAAGGTAGTGCTGGGCGATATGGCAAAAATGTCTTATCACAATATTTTTTAGAGATTTCCCTGATATGCGATATGTCACGATATGTATTAAGATGGAACAAAGGAAAAAGAGCCAACAGTGCCAAATTTTTCCTAAAAAATCAAAGTACAAAATTTTGATTCAGTGTTTTTCACACCACAGTGCAATATGTTCACTTAAGCAAGACTAATGATGCTCTCCTTAAAATTAAACATGAAGTTTGACAGTGTTTTTTAATTACTAACCATATCAAGAAATGCTCATAAAAGCACATTACAGTTTATCACGATAACGATAAATCATCATCATTTTGTTCAGCTCTAGGTGGAGGTCACCACACTGATGCTACTTATTTCTACTGTGGCAAAGAAGGATCTGTTCAAATGCTTGTGGCACAGAAAGCAAGAACTAATGACAGAAGCCGTGGGGTAATAATATTCTGCTAGAGGCCAAATGAAGTCCAATGGAAAATTGTGGGCTATAAAAAGAGTATTTTTCTACAATGTTTTACTGTTTGTTCCTGCTGTAAAGCACTAAAGGACATTTTAAACAGATTTTCTCCAGTCTGTAAATACATTTCCCTTCTATACCAGCTAATTCTATCTGTAAACATATTCTAGAGAGGCTGCTGGGATTCTTCGCATGGCACACAACACCACCAGCTACAGAATAATTTCAGTAGTGTAAGGTCTCTTCTCTTTGGAGCCAGTTCTTTTTTTGAAGTAGCATTTAATACAATTCTACTTCATGATTTTTTTCATAAATGTCCCACTGTTACTTCATTTGCTTAAGAGGTATAATCTTTTATGCCCTACTTTCAAGCAGTTGATTTTGTGTGAAGCATTCTCTCTCTCTTTCTCTTCCTACTCATTCTCTCTTGCTCCCTTCACGCTATTTCATAATGGATTTAAACTTTAATGGATGAACAATAATTACGTACATGCATCTAATTCTCTGACACAGTGAAATATTTTGGAATCAAATTTGAATAAATTAGTGTCAGAGAGCTACAAAGAGAGATAGATAGAGATTGAGAAAGAGGGAGAGAGAAGAATGATGAATTGAAAGTGTAAACTAACCTTTAACCACAGTATTGCACTAAATGTTGTAATAGAATGTTTAAAAATAGTTGTTCCTGCCTTTAGCTATCTCTGCTGACCTCTTGCTTACTCATAAGTGTTACACATGTTTTTAACATGGACAGTCCATCATTAATGAGATACCCCACAGCCACAGCCACAGCCACAGCCACAGCCACAGCCAATGTTCTGTTGACATAGTGTATCTAATGTGTACATCAAGAGTTTTTATACAGTAATCTGCAGTTATGCAGCACTAAGCTTATGCAGTGAAGTGAAATCTGCAGTATTACACTTCTAATTGCACATTACAACAATCTTATACACAGTTCAGTGTTACTGTATTTGCAAGGCCATCTACTGACATTCTGTGGCTAAGTATTACACCTACTATTAAAGCTAGCTTAAAGCTTATGCTAACCCTATCCTTCACCTCAGTAACCAAAAGATAATCTTTCTGCTTCTGCTCTGAGTTTGTGGTGGAAACAGCATGTTTCCTTTGTATATATATATGAAAAAACTGTAGTGGGGATGTTTTGCTTGTATATATATATTATCATAAGGACATTCAGTCCACAAAGAGGCCAAATGTTCTCATAAAGATATAAAAGCATTGGTATAGATTAACTGTCCCCTACATATTCTTTCATGTTTTCCAATCATCATGAGGACATTTGGTCATGACAAAGACCTAAATACCCCACCACCACCACCACCACCACCACAAACACATATACAATGTTATTATAAAGATGTGGTCATTAAAATGACCCCTGTCTCCATGGAGATGACCTCAAAGTGAGCAACTTACAGGCTGGGTTTAATTCATGGCGTAAAACCTATAAAATCCTCATGTCACATCATGCAGCTCACATTTGAAGGCTGCAACATTTGGTCTGGGTCACTTAACTATACAACAAGAAAACGACAGCTATTGCAACACTAACGATGCATTCAGTGATTGGCCAGCAGGCTGTGTCACTACCAATCCTTGCCATTGTTACTGCGAACACACCCTGCGCTTTTTGAATTTGGCCACCAGACTGGACTGTAAGCTTCCTACGATGTGCATATGTGATGGCATCCAAAATGTTTGTTCTGATTTTCCCCAGCCAAGTCGAGTCAGATTAGAGTTGCCAGCCCGAGGATATGGCAGCCCGCCCTGTCTGCCTGGCTTAGTGGAAACATACACAGTGCCTTCGGCTCAGCCTGAAAAAAAAATTCCACTCAACAGTAGTGCTTCATTTAAAGGGCGACGCATGTGGACTACATAGTAATGCACTCATATCTACACAACTGTTGAAGATTTAAATGGCAGTTATAATAAACTGACACATGGATGGTTCCACAGAAAGCCCGCACTGCTAGGCTGGCGTCTACATTTTCATTCTATACAAAGAATCAACTACGGTGTATGGAGGCAACTATGGATGCAGTCTCACAGTAGTGATTCTGTTTTAATCTGTTTTTATTAAGCATGAAACCTATCACAAGTTTTACCATCCTACAAAGTCGTAAACAGTAAATTAGACACTAAATATTAGATTCATAGGAGAAGCAGCACAAACTACATCTTCAGTAGTAGGTGTACATACTTTCATGCAAAAATAATCAACAAATAATCATTAGATTAGCCTAAATGTGGCCTGTAAACATGAAAAGCTGCAACGGAAAATTGTTTTCAAACTGTTTAAATGTTAGTAGTATTAGCTGTAGTATTTTTGTAGCAAATATTTATTAATTAAGGCTTTTTAGGCTTTTTTTTTCAGGAAATTAAGATTTCCTGAAAGCATCTTAGCACAAAAAGGATTCTTAAGTGGTAATGCAAGGATCACACTTAACACTCTCTTGACCTGTTCAGATGATCCTAACATAAAGATGCTTTTTGAGTCATTTTAATGGCTGTACACCAACATGCTTGTGGTGAAAACAGCATGTTTCCTTGTTTTATGGACAAGCAAAACATTTCCACTACAGTTTTTTTTATATACATATATTTATATATATTATCATAAGGACATTCAGTCCACAAAGAGGCCCAATGTTCTAATAAAGATATAAAAGCATTGGTATAGATTAATTGTCCCCTACATATTCTTTTATGCTTTTTAGGAACAAATATTACTCTGTAAATGTTACAAAACAGCATTTATTACCATGTTTTAAGCCCTATGACTATGAACTGGCATGGAATGTGGATCAATCTGTACAATAAAGTAAATTCAGTATCAGTGCAATTACAGATCCAGTAAATCAGACTGGTGCATCATTAGCATTAACCGTGAGCCTGTATATGAACACACACTTTATCACATCATTTAACAGAGGATTCATATTTGATATTGGGTTTGCCATGCGTCAGTCCCATCTTTCTGCGACAATGAAATACAGCTGCGGGAAACATCTGTACGCAAATCTATTTGGCCAAAACAAGTGTTTCTGGGGTGTTTTTCTAGACTAAATTTAGCAACGTTAACTGACGTCCGGCATGTGCTGCGGCAGGCAGCTGTGGTGAAGGAGACATTTGCCCCTCCTCCTTGCGACCTCCACAACTTCATCACGACTCAGACTGAAGGCAATGACCCCCAGAGGAGAAAAAATGAGGACAGCGCAATCTGTGTCTTCACTGTGTGCATGTGTGTGGTGGTAATCAGTGTGTCTGGGATGCACATGGGCATCGTTTGTTGGTGTGTATTCACACTTTGAACGACACTTGTCGAGTGTCTTGTGAAATTTCAAAAACACGGCACCGACTCCGCACTGCCAAAGCTCAAGACACCCCGCCAACGGTGTTTATGTGTGTGTTTGTGTGTGTGGGTGTGTGATCGTAGCGAATGGGGTGAGGGCTTGGCAGGCGGTGGGCAGCATCGAGCTCGACATGACCTACTTCACAGCATAAACCAGAGATTACCGGAGTCGCGTCTCTGTAACCCTAGGCACGCGCATGCACACGCACGCAGCCACGCGCACGCACACACCGGACCAGACACGGACAGGGCAGAGTTGTCCGCAGAGTGAACTGTGTGGGTGGCAACGGAGCAGGGTGAGAATGAAACCAATGACTGGGCGAATCACAAGTGGCATCAGTTTCCAAACCTGCTTATGATCAGAGCAGAGCTGTCACTGATTCAAATGTGCCCCCTGTGTGAGCTGGCAATCATTCAAAGGTAGCCTGAATGATGATAATGCATATTGTGGCTGTCAGAATAAAACCTTGCATGTACAGAAACACACCTTTACAATTTTCTTGTTTTCAATGTATGTTAATGTTAAAATATTCAATTCATAGTCATTTTGCACCATTTTATCGATCCAATCATGCGTGAAAAACGACAAAAAGACAAAGAGATACAGCAATATGTTTAAGTCCCTACTGCTCTGTTTTACACTAGTGTTTAAAAGTTAAGATCAGTTCATATAAAAAAATCATTGGTCTAATTAATAATTAATGTGTTATATACCACTAATAATAACAACTCATAAAATGTAGATTCAAATAATATAAACTATACATCAAATGCATTTAAGAAGTTTTAATTGATGTTTCCATCTTTTTGGGGTCAACAAACATGTATTAATGCCATCAGTTCTGAAGCATGATGTATTCTTGATATTAATTTTATTATAACTTAATATTATCTTCTACGATTCTCAATCTTCATCGACTCGTTTCAAAACAGCTCTGTTCATCATTCTGGACATTTTTTTACATCTTCATTGCATTCTCCTTACTATTTGCAACCACAGAAACATTTATTTTATTTTATTTATTCTGTTTGAGCCCCTAATGAGCCAGTCAGAGGCAAAAGAGGCAAGGAAAAACTCCCTAAGTTGTTGGAAGCTCTTCTCAGAAGGGGAACCCATCCTCTTGTGGTCAACATTTTGTTAAAAACACTGATTAAAATCTTTTGAATTATAAGAAGTATAAGAAACATTACAAGGAGCTTGTTTACAGCCTGTCACAGTCACTTACAGGGCTACCTGCTTCTGTGTGTAAGCAAAACAAAGCTCATAAGAAAAGGAAAAATACTGGCACAAGTTCATAATAAATGCCACAGAGCACTGTTAATAAATATGTAAGCAATAAGCATGAAATTGTTCTCAAATATGTAATTAATAAGGAAACATGCATGCAACTTAGTGCTAAAAGGAGCTTTAAACATGCAGAAATAGAGCATACAGTACTTCTGCAGCACGTGTGCACTAAAATACAATTGGTTGCACTAAATCTATGATTCGATCAGCTCTGCTGTTTCATCAGCATTAATATTAATGAGCTCATGGAATGATTATGCAAAAATGGTTAACAAAATCCATTCTGCTGTTTTATCTCTTGTTCATCATGTGGTTCTCGTTTGGGCATTTTCATGCAAGACATTTTCACCGTAAATGGCAATAATGGATGCATATGGTAGTTCATCACTGTGAACGTGCCGTTGGCACTTTACGCTCAGTTGAGATCTCGCAACAGACGAGGCCTTTTTATTCTCGCATCTGTGCTTTATGTGCCTTTAATAAATGCCACTGGTTATCTTTATATACATTTCCGTGCACAAATGCTCAAACTTCACCACAGTTGAGGCCCTGTGTGTTTAAATTTAGAAGAGTTGTAAGGGCTGACGGGATGCACTAAACATAAGCTCACGAGTGGAGTTTAACGAGCGCTCTGTGACCGTCATTATGTGTTTGGATTAATGTAACGCTCTCACCGTTTAATGTTCTGTTCTCAGGATTTCAAGCACTATTTTAATAGCAGGAACTGACAAAGATAACAGAGGGGAAGCATGAAAGAAGGAAAAAAGAGGTGGGGGGACAGCAAGAGCAAGTACGTCTGTGATTTTCCAGCATTTTCACAAAACTACATTTCCATTTCTTTATTAACTGGCAAAATTCCATCGACTTAATTGCGGATTATGGCTTCGATAGCAGCTAATCCAAATCTGTCTCTCATCTTAATGTGAGGATTTAAATGTCAAAGAAATTACCTAAAAGATAATTAGGGTTAAAGGCAGAAGAGAGGGAGGGCCTGCGCACAGAGAAAAGGCAGCAGTCACTTGTGGTGAAAAAGAGCCTCTGTGAAAGAGAGGGTATAGGGGTATGAGAAACAAAGAGAGAGAGACAAAGAGAGAGATATGAAGAGAGAGAAAGAGAGAGAGAGAGAGAGAGAGAGAGATAGATAGAGAGATAGATAGATAGATAGATAGATAGATAGATAGATAGAGAGAGAGAGAGAGAGAGAGAGAGAGAGAGAGAGA
>JBBPDA010000019.1:3302372-3312372 GCA_037974385.1 Arnoldichthys spilopterus | reverse complement strand
TTATGTGTTAGCATCAGAAAAGAACAAAACAGAACCATTACAATACACATTTAGTCATTGTCCAAACCGCTTCATCCATTGTGGGTCATGGGGAAGCTGGAGCCAGACCCAGCCAACTACAGGCCCAAGGCAGGATACACCCAGGACAGGAGGCCAACCCATTGCAGGGCAACACACAGACACACACATTCACACAGTCAACCCATTGCAAGCCTTTGGACACTGGGAGGCAACGTGCTAACCATTAGCATGCCATTTAGTGTGTCAACCATTTTTCTTTGTTACAGCATCCAGTTCTTTTAAGGAGAAATGTTTTGTTTTTCTGCAAAAATCTGCAGGGATATTTTTCCAAGCTTCTTGTAAACGTCTTCAAAGTTCAGTCTTAGAGGTCAGTATTTTCATATTCACAATCGTAATCTAAACTACAAATTTACACTCAACGAGTCCATAAAACATTCCCCTACATCTTAGATGTCTCATTTTTGTGCTCTAGGAAATGTTTTCCTCTTTTTTGTCCATTTTCTTTTTGCAGTAACAGCTTCTTGAATAGCCACACATCTTTTAAAACCCAAGCTGTTCCCACAGTGAAAGAATGGACAAAAACACCTGTTGATTTTTAGATTCAACTTTATTGTCATTGGAGTTATTGCATTAACATATTGTCAAGTAGTTAAACAATCAATAAAATGTAGTGGTATCTAACCAGAAGCACTAATTAAAAATACAAGTGCAGAAGATGTCAGAGATAAAAATGCTATTGCAAATAGATATGACAGGACTTCCCGGGAGTACACTCCACCTTGATGGCATAATATGTCTCAAAAATCCCAAAATACACCACTGTGTCAATGAGACCTTCATACCCATGCCATGGGCATTGATCCCATCGTTGCTTACAGAGTCTGAGCCTTTGGTGAATGCTCCTTTTGTCCCTATTAATGATTCCCTCACCTGTTTCCAAGTCATCTGCTGATTGTGCAATGTTCAAAACAATTTAACTCATAAATACACACACAGATGTATATACATTTGTACATATATACATGGTAGTTATAATATAATGCTATCAACACCATGCAGTTTGGTGACCAGCACAGATGGGCAGACACAAACCTTCACACAATTATCTACCCAAATACATCCCAGCTCTTCAACAACACTGACCCCCACCACATGTGGCAGGGGATTTAAAAGACCACAGACTACAAATTCAGACCTACACTTGCCCCAGCAAACAATGCCAATCTAGCCAACAAATCCACAAACAGCATCCTCACATAGGTATTGGTGTCCATATCACTGCTGTCTAAAGTGGTGGGTAGGGAGTCTTACAGATGACTCAAGACCAACCTCGAATTGTCAGTGACATGTTGAAGATGTCAAACTGGGCATGAATCGTTGGTTGGCTAGGTTGGCATTGTTTGTTGGGGCAAATGTAGGTCTGAATTTGTAGTCTGTGGTCTTTTAAATCCCCTGCCACATGTGGTGGGGGTCAGTGTTGTTAAAGAGCTGGTATGTGTTTGGGTAGATAATTGTGTGAATGTTTGTGTCTTTAAATGAGAGCATAATGTCAGGTATCAACCGGCATATAAATGAAAGGAAGACAAATTAAAGTTGCAGTATA
This sequence comes from Arnoldichthys spilopterus, assembly GCA_037974385.1. Taxonomy (NCBI): domain Eukaryota; kingdom Metazoa; phylum Chordata; class Actinopteri; order Characiformes; family Lepidarchidae; genus Arnoldichthys; species Arnoldichthys spilopterus. The sequence goes on along the minus strand of JBBPDA010000019.1, from coordinate 3,310,748 downwards.
AAAAAGTGGACAAATCAAATACTGACAGATGTGATATTCTTTCTGTGCAATTTTAAAAAAATATATGTTTATTACTTTTCCTAACTGGAAATGGAACAGGTGGATTTTGATTAGTATTGTTATAATACAGTAATAATTCTGTAAATGAGTCGACAATACATGCAAGGCCTTACAGCAGCATTAAAGCATGTATACTTATACTTATACCATTATAACACATTATTATTGCTTATTACAGCCCACAAACCAAATATACATGTTTCCATGGTACTTTAGGTAATGTGCTAATTTTGCATCAAACCATATGCACATTGTAAATATGCCAGCTGTGTGCTCTGCAGGTTCGTTCCACAACACTGCATCATATTCTTGAGCTAATGGCCTCATGTTGTGAACCACTGCAAAGAAAACAGACTTCAAAGATAGAGAAAGATTTTTCCACCTGTTTGTTTATGCATGATCTACCTGTGTCACATGGAGAGACACTCAGTGTTTGCAAAACACAGCTACACACAGGCCTCCTCACACAACTGTGGTCTAAATGAAACAGGCTTGTAACAGGGAAGTATTACTTTCATCGGAAAACCAGAGTCCTCTTATATATTTAATAATAAAAAAACCTAACCTGTTGTAGACCTAAAAAGTTTCAGAACATTATATTCTATGAAATGCATATGACACAAAAGTCAAAAAGGACAGCATGACTGTAGGCTGACATTGGCCGACCAATAACAATGAAGAGACAAGGAGTCCTACAGCGTCATCTATCAAACTCAGTGAAGCATTTACTTTTTGGAGGGTAAAATTCCGTAAGACGGATTCCCATACAGACTGCGACTCTGAAGGACTTTTGGCTCATGAAAGCTCCTCGCAAGCACAGGATGCCCCATAAAGTGACAGTTGGCTGTGACCAGCACGAGGGGCAGGTGCAGTTGGCACAAGAGAGTCTCGAGACATGACAGTATGGGAACAGCGCTGTCAGTTCGAACCCTCATCGGCCACACCGAATATACACCTCAGAAGGGTGGCCAACTTTAGAGTGACGGTGATGTGCAGAAAACCAGCAAAACCAATTGTCCATGAGGGAGATAAACAAAGAGAGAGATGAAGATCAGACAGATGGCGAGAGACCATGCATGGCTGACAGAACGAGAGAGCAAAAGCAAGAGGAGGCCAGAATGTCAGGTCACAAAGGGAAGGAAGGTAAAAATTAGGGGACGTTTAGAGGAGACTGGTGTCAGACAGCCCAAAAGAGCAGAAGGCAAAATGAAAACAAGCCAAGAAGTGTGAAAAGTGGGGGGTGAGCACATTATTTCAAAAGATTTTCACCTTATACAATAGCTCATGGTATATATTTAGTTCAGTCTCGGTTCATGTCTGCCCTGAATTCCTGCCCAGCGTTCTCTCCCCTTCTACAGTCACACAGTCTCTTCCACATCCACATATCGACGGCATGGACCAAACTCCAGTTAACCAGGATTCATTATGAGATGACAACATCCACAATACACTAGAAAGCATATTGATACATAGCGTAAAGTAATTTACAAAAAATAATGATATAAATATGGTTCATTTGCCCAGCCCTGTGTGATAGTCACCAAGAAAATAAAGTAAATTACAAGAAGCATAGACAAGTTTTTCACAGAATTTGATAGACTTCCTAACTTTAACCCCATAGATTTGAACAAATAAATTAACCTCATGCTAATGCAAAAACAGGAATTCAATTGTGGGTAAAAGAAAATACAAGACATTCCTCCTGATTCACTTTAATCTTTCTTTTGTTTCAGTCTACAGATTCATATGCTGAAGTAGGCCATAATGCTTGGAAATCCTATCTACTTTTTCCTGTTAAACAAGAACGCAATCCTACAAGCAATCATCTGATTTTTCAAAAGCATCTGTAATCTGAGTGCTGACTTTTTTGTGTAACTGGAATGGATTACAGTTACTTTTTCTGGAAAATTGTAAATACGAAAATCTCATTACATGTCTTTTGTATCTCATATCCTGGTAGAAACACTGCTTTGATCTTTTTGAAATCACTGCTTCATGGGTCTACAGGACCTGACTGAGAAGGGGAAATTTTAGTATTCTAGATCTCTTACTATACCCAGGAACAGCAGACTGATATCTTTAAAATATGACGTTGTTAGCTTGGCCTTCAGCAAGACATCTCTCTTAACTGTCCCTCATCACTATCTGCATGAGCTGACAAGAGCCAATATCTCTTAATTGGAGATCAATGTATTCAACCTAATGAGAAATAAAGACATGTGGGATGGACATCCAATCAAAGTGACCGCAGGACAGAGGGAGTAACCACGGTAACGGATGCATCTGCATGTCCCCTTGAGCAAGCCTACCCACCAGACTTAACGAGGCTAATTACACAGCGTGGAGTGGCTGAAGAGACATGACTAATTGTTTCCGCTTGAACGATTGGCTGATTGGTCATTTATCTGGCCCCACCTCCTGAAGATCCTGCAGCTGATAGGAGGATAGGGTTTTTTTTTTCCCTACGGTCACTACGGAGATGGAGATAGATTGAGCCAGGCACCATGCCGACTGCTACTGGCACGAGGAGAGGAATCCTGTATTTGACCTTGGAACAGTGAAACTCAGGTGTCTAAGGCCAGTGAACTAGGATTCACACAAACACGTTCACGCAGATACACATGGCCCGAAAAAAAACGTTTTTACCAAGCACGTGGCACTGTTGGTATTTTGGCTGGGTTGATATTGAGCTAAAGCGCGGTCAATGGTGGATTGATTTGGTAAGGGAGCTGAAAGTCATAGGGCTAGTGATATATCTGCACAGTTTTCTTTTTCACACACACACACACACACACACACACACACACACACACACACACTGTTTACCCCATTTTTCATGCTCTGAGTCTCCTCCTCACTTTTCTCTGCCCCACTGTGATGCCTTCTGTGGTTGTAATAACTCCAGCACTTGCATAGTCACGCTTGGTTATACATAGCAAGTCCACACAGGAACTTATAGTTGTATGGATGTTGCTGAAAGAGCTCAATCACTGTGCATACTAATCAGCTATAGTGTAGAATCCTGCATGCTGTTTACTTACAGTTACTATACATATTAATGTATTATCTTTATTACCAAGAAATAGCAGTCATTAGGTCTTTACCATCTCCAAAACCAAACCAACTACTTTAATATATCACAGTATTTTTTTTTTTTTTTGCAAAATATTTTTATGAGAGTAAATGTAGACAATGTGCAGACTTGTGACAGCAGGTTCAGGTTCATTACTATATTACTATTGATACAAGCAAAAGAATTAGAATTAGAGTGTATCATAAAAAATATTAATAAATACACATTTCATTATCCCATACATCATTGCATCCTATTATGTACATAATTGCACTCTTCTAAATTACAATATAATGCTTATTATTTCCTCAAATTTACATCACTGTTTGTTAATGACATTATGTAAAATTGGTATTCCTATACAGATGGTATCGCATTCCTAATCTTATTTTTATTAGATACTTATTGGGAAATGTTGGGAAAAAGGATTTTTTTTGTTTTGTGAGACAACCTTCTTGTTTAAGATGACTCTCACGGTCAGAGACACATGCAAACACACATAAAAGCTAGAAAAACTGCAGAGCCATGCATGCACAGCACCTCAAATTGTCAGTTTGGCTCTTGGGCACTGTATCTATAACAAAAGGTCAAGTCTGCGCCTCTCTGGAGAAGGATGAAAACCCGCCTTGTCATCTGCAGAGTCGCACACCAAACCTGCTGACGGTGAAAATTAATCACAATTTGCATTGAGTGTGCTCAGCGTGTTGTCGTTCGCTTTGCTCTCCTGTAGCTCATATGCTCTGATTAGCTTATCTGATTTTGCATGAGCTATAAAATCAACAGTATTGAATGGTAATAATCAAAAGCATCATGACAATATTGTTAGCACTGTGCACCATCAATATCTGCACTTAACTGAAATGACACATCTGCTCGGATGCTGAGCAGGATGCTGAAGGTAAATGAACATACAGAGATGTACCCCATGTAATAAAGGGCACTGCATTAAAATGCTGACCCTTAAGGTCAGCAAAGAGCTGACCACTCTAGATCTGTTTACACATCCTCCCCCTGGCCCTGCGATCTGTTTCCCCTCTTCCACCCCTTTTGCTTGGCTGGCTAGCCAGTGAAATCTCACACCAACTCACAGGCCAACAATGGTTTCACCATAGATTTTCCCTAGATCCATCTATAATGTCTTAACTTCTAATAAAGGCTATTTTTGGCCATCAAAGTCTATTTCTGGAACATTCTAGCCATTTTATTCATGAGAATATGAATAATTGGTGCTCGGGGCTATAGGAGTAAATGAAGCCATTTAGGTGCATGAGGTATTACTAGATACTCTTTGAGAGATAATGAGGAAATGTAGGCGTGGCATGAGTTGTTGCCTCTTGCTTTATTTATCATACCTGGAACCGTTTGGTCTATTTACAATGACACTGTTAAATTAGCTGTTGCTGACGAATCAGTTTCAAAGCACTGGAATTTCAGATGGTGTCTGAAGTCGCTGCATGGTTGGGTCGCTACTCTTTAGTGAGTTTGAAAAAGTTGCATACGACTAAAGCCAATTACTCTTCATTGTCTGGTGCTAATTAAGCTTCCCAAAGTGATCAGCATTTATTAGCGGTATGAGCAGCCTCAATTAACGAAGAAAGATAAAGAAAAGATGGCCCTTCCCCTCAAATATAATTAAAACTAAATGAAGAAGCCTGCAGATAAACACAGAGTCATTGATAAAACAAGTTTGAAAGCTGTAGCCTAACTTACGAATTATAAGCCGGAAACTCACTGATCTCGCGACCAGTGTTGCGGTGAAAGATCCCCACTGTGTTCTGTCTGCACTTCAAGTTTAATCCTTTGATAGATTAAGTTTCACACTGAAGTCACTAAAGCTGTGAAATTCTTTTAAGTTAAAGAGAAGGGAAACAGTGGCTAATGTGCATAATCTCTTCAACAGGCACTGAACAGATTACAAATTGGACCGTTTTTTTTCCAGTCTAACGAGTTTGTTTAGATATTTTGGGAGAAGAGAAAGAAGAAAGAACTGCCTGAATTTCCGATAGAGCCTGTGCAAACTGGGAAAGATCTTTGAGGGTACGTGTAGGCAAAATGACTCGTTTAAGGATAAGCCTAATTGAATTTCACATTTTAACAGTCAAGAGCATGGGAGTATAATGAAAGAGAGAGAAGAAGAGATGGGAACAGCTGGTTAGTTAGAGATTAAGCAAAGATCCATCACAGTCACAACAGAGTCACGCTACTAAGATCTGCTAATTTTTTAAATGATGTGTTACTCCAGGACAGCAGCTGGCACAGTGTTAATGTCTGGGTCAGGAGAGACTGTAGTTACAAAGAAATGCAGCATTGTAAAGGCTTCCCATTCATCTATTTTGTCAAGATGGTTGTAGTGTGTGTAAAGTGCATAAAACTATTACTCATCAGTTTTTACTATTGTTTGTACTGCTGTTGCTGTATTTTTACTGCCTCGAAACCTAATACCTATATATATGCAGTTTAGCTTCACCCATTCACACTTAAATGTTTTTCCATCAAACATCTGCTGATTTGATTCTAATTTTATCATTTTGACTGCTTTTTGTACATTAACCATATTAACATCATAAGACAGATAACATGACCCCAGAGACAAGATGGGGGAATTGTAAGGAAAGAAAATAGAATAGAGTAGAACAGAATAGTATTTTATTGATCCCCTATTGGGGAAATTTACTTGCTACAGCAGCTAAGAAAGATACAGATATATATACACATCTTTATATATATACACTCATTTACATACTAAAATATACATATATAAAATAAAACAATATAAAATAAAATAGAATAAAATAAAATCTTACTATATACACACAATATCCAGTCTTAACCAGTCTTTTTTGTTTTACAAAAAAGTGTAAAAGTGATATTGCACAGAAAATATTGCACATTGCACAGTGATTGTGTTCCATTATGAATTAGTTAAATATATTGCACAGATTAAAATACAGCTGTGTGTTTTTTGACCCCTCAAATCAGTATATTAAATAAACGTTATTGAAAAATATTAACATCAGTGTAGTTTTAAAATATGAATGTAAGTTCAGAGAAACATGTTTTTTGTAAAAAGGTAGTGTTAGCTGGATAATTTGTTTTGAAATTTGTTTGGAGCCCTGAAAAAGATTAAATAGTGAAACCTTTTAATTTTTTGAAAGTCATGAACAATGTCCTATTGTTTATTTTAAAATGTTACTGAGATAAAAACATATATGCCATTAACTGCAACTGTCATCAGTCTTGCTACAAATAAAAGCTAAAATTATTATTATTGTCAGAAACAACTACTGCCAACCATCCCTATAACGTGTGTCAAGCAAGTGCATATTTGGAGAAGCACGCAATAAGACTTTAATTAGGAATGAACTAACTTTAGCAAATATTTTGTGACATTCAAAATTCTTAAGCTTTCATTTTCTGATAGCTGGGTAATCCTAATGCATAGCACACTGGGGATATTTGAAAAAGAAAACTGTGCCAACCAAACCCTAATATGATTTCTATCAAGCTGCCCAAGACTGTCCCTGAACTAATCCAAATATTATTTAATCAAGAAGTACTCTCCTATCCTTCTTCCTCTCATTAGAGCACGTCTTTGTAAATGATAGGCTGTCAGCCGTTGTAACGGTCTGCTTGTCCTGGTTCCATTGTAAAAACAAGTGCCACGCTTGAGCAGTGTCACAGAGTGAGCTGGGAAGCTTCTGTCGCACACCAGTCATCTCAAGTCGTCATCACATGCTCTGCAACAGTTGAGTTCCATAAGCTTTATCACAGTACTTTGAGCATTACAGTACATGTGGTGTAAGTACACTTATTACAGTAGTATTGAGGCTGTTCAGAGTAAAAGGAGAAAATACAGGAGCACTGCACAAATGCTGAATATGACCTGCAGTTTGGCCATGTCTACAAAGTTAAAAATGTGTGTTTCATGTTGCCTTTTACATCAAAATGTAGCATTGCAAACTGTTAAGATAGGAGCTACCATTCTATTAATCATACTGTCTAATGCAATTGCATCATACGAAAGTATGCAATCAATTTAAGGTCAATTCATCCCTTTAAGGTCAGTAAAGTAACATTTAATCAGCTCTTATTCAAGGAACTGGTTAAGCAAAAAATCACACACACACACACACACACACACACATACCATTCCTCATTAGTGCAATGGAGATCCTATGCTTAAACAAATGTAAAAAACTTTAATAAATACATTTTAATAATTTAATTTAACTGTAATAAACAAGTCTCATAAACGATAATCATCTATTCCCCAACAGGAACTGACCACGTGCTTTGTGTAATATATGACTGCAACATGAACGCCATGGGAAGTTTGAAAGAATGCTGGCATGCTGGTGATGAGCATGCAGGCCAGCAAACAAAAAGGAACACAGATCGCTACTAACTGGCTGACTTCAGTCTGGTGGTATGAGTGGTAAGGTGGTACATGATCTCAACTATCCTTGTTTATTTTGATCATTTTGCATAACAGACATTTCTGACAGCTAAGGCAAGTCCAAATCTTAACCAGAGCTAATGAGAAGTAAAAAGGTAATTTGCTGTAGAATATGTGAAGACAGATTATTCTCTTAAGGTTTTGTCAAGAATTTTAATGATTTGACCTGTGTGGAATGGACGTTTAGGGCAATAGGATTGCACAATAAATCATATTTTTATCGTAATCACAATCTGAAGTTTCACACACAGTGTGAGAATGACATAATTATGAAATTACTTGTAGAAATGCATGTTAGACGTGTTCAGTATTACCATATTATATTCAATATCACCATATTACACATTATAATATATTAGTTATGAATTTTTAAAGCAATTTTCACTCTGATTTTAACCCTGTGCCAACTTTTTGAGTGTGTTGGAGGCATTTCTCAGTTCAATCTGGATCTGGAAGTTGGGAAATCTGGGATCTGGAAGTTGTTTTACCAGAGCCAAATCCTGCATACCTGAAGCCTTTCACAGAATCTCAACTAGTTTCTTAATACAAAGAATTCCAAATCATTTTTCAACAGCCTAATTTACATGTTTGACGTTTTGGAGGAAGCTATAACCCCTGGAATGTAATTCATTATTAAGTGTAAACTGATGCTCCAAGCCCAGTAAGTTGAAATAGCCTGGTTTTAGGCAAAGTCCCTAATGTCCCTGCCTTGTTTTGACCCTAATATTACTTCATCGTGACCTGGAGGTCAGCCAACCTGTCTTCAATTACCAACAACTTGCAGCAT
>JBBPDA010000019.1:3263417-3299021 GCA_037974385.1 Arnoldichthys spilopterus | reverse complement strand
ATCTATCTATCTATCTATCTATCTATCTATCTATCTATCTATCTATCTATCTATCTATCTATCTATCTATCCATCTAATCTATCTATCTATCTATCTATCTATCTATCTATCTATCTATCTATCTATCTATCTATCTATCTATCTACCTGTATCTACGGTATATGTGGCAGTGGAGGCCTAGTGTTTAGGACATTGCCCTTGGGACCTGAAGGTCGCAGGTTCAAGTCCCAGCACTACTGAGGTTCCCTTGAGCATGGTACCTTCCCACTACACTGCTCCACATCTTGGAAGTCGCTTTGGATAAAAGCGTCAGCCAAATGAATAAGTGTATATCCATCTATATATATCTGTCTGTCCGTCCCTCCATCTATCGGTTTGTCCAGATATCTATTGACTCTATTTTAAATTTGACCTGACTGGCGCAGCAGTATTAAACTATACCTTTACACATACTGTGTATCATTGAAATGTCTTCAGGTATTGTGATGTTAGATCTTTGCCATATCGCTCTCTGAGCCCCTGGAATGCTCTGCTAGGTCACAGTGCAGTAACCCGAGTGGGAGGACATTGTGCTGAATCAGTTTCAATCACTGAAGGTGACCCTCTCTGCCTCCACCCCCACCCCCCCAACCTCTCTTTCTCCCGCCCACCATCTTTCATCTCTTTCCTCCCTCTATTACTCTTTTTCCGTCCCTGCTTTACGTCTCGCTTTCCTTCTCCTTCGTCCTGCTGTACAGTTCTCTGTGCCTTATTTCTTCCCTTTTGTTCGCCCTTTTGCTCCTCTCCCATCCCATCACTTTATCTCTTTCCCTTTTAATCTCTCTGTGTCTCTCTCCACCTCTCTCTCGTTCCTCTCCTCCTCGTCACCTGATATTGATCCTCATCCCCCCTCATCCTGTTCCCTCTTCCCTCTTCTGGGCCACCACATGAGCTTCTGCCTCAAGGCTGTGTGTGGCTCTGCCTGTAACAATTTTATTGGGGGGGGTCTCCTTTTGCTATCAATGTCCACATGACCCGGACCATCCATCAACACTGATTTATATTCAGAGATGTTCCAAGCAACCGACATGTCAAGGCCCATTTGGTCAGGATAATGAAGAAAGAGGGAGAACAAAAAGATATTGACCAGCAGGTTAAACTGTTGGAAGATAAGGAACAATATAATGCTTAAATGCTGCTCCAGTTCAATGAGCCACTTCGGCAAACAAGGTTCAGAGCAGTGCGACGGACTGATTGCTTTTGTGCGGCAACATTTGTCACTGTTGCCTAAAGTGTTGAAGGAATTTACCAATTCCAAAGCTGTTGCACCATATTTGTCAACATTTAGAGAGTGAACGTTGACGTCTGATATTCCTCCATGTTGAATAAATTATCTACAGTATGTTTACATGTACACGCTAGTTCAACTAAATTCCAAATCTAAGAAACTGGACCAAACTGAGATGTTTACGGGAGAGTAACCAAGACTTTTTGCTATTTACTATCTAAAATGACCAGTGACCCCACACATGTCTTCTCCATACTTATATGTTGATAACAGTAAAACAGTGGCTAAAACAAGCTTCCTTTTTGGACTATTTTTCATTATGGTGTTAAAACATAACTTCTTAAAAAAAAACTTAAATATGGATGTTTTTCTCCCTTTTGAAGTGAAAAAAATTTGCACATATTATAAACATAATATATAGACAGTAAACATGCTTTAAAATGTGTAGCATATTTCTCTATAGACAAATATTGACGTAAGCTTCAACAAAACGTGAAACTTTCTGCACACATCTGTAGCTCTCTCCAATCAATGACTCTTAAAATAGAATTTAGATGAAAACTCCACCTCAAAACATTGCACAACAATGTCTCAGGCTTCTGGCAGAGTTTTCAAAACAATCTAATGTAATGTGAGGTAACTTTATATTAGAAGCATGAAATAGACGCCTGGTTCCTACCACCATTAGTGTAAACAATGTATTAGTAACTTTCTCTAGAGCAGTGTATTTTACATCAAAATACTGAATGACTTTACATTTTACACATTTAATAAAGCAGGAATCTGAAAAATTGGTAGAGTTTCCCAGTACATATATGCTAAAATTCTCCATGTAATGATACACAAAAAAGCATGTTACACCATTGGGGCTAGGTGGAGTGATCTAAACTTTGACTTTTAAAAATCTACATTAAAAAACTGACCTGGATCGCATGTTTTAATCACATCAAGCTTACATTGACTAAGACCTTAGTTGGGCCTGGATTAAACTGTACAGTTGCAGACTAGCTTGTCTATTCTCGTCTAAGGCTAATTTTAAATCTCTTGTGTGTGCAGGTAAACACAACTATTGATTCCAGCAGGAGAGAAAGGAACAGAGAACACTGGCCTTGAATAACAGAGATATGTGCTAATGATAATACTGCACGCAATCTGGAGAGAACTCACAGATGGAGAATTGTCAGTGGATCTCTGCCCTACTCTGTCAAGGGTAAACTGCAGCCTGCTATCCCACCAGCTTCCTCTCACTTTCACCTCTCTCCCTGCTCTCTCTCTCTCCCTTTGCACCTTCACCACATCTTGAATATGTATGAAGGTGAGGTGTGCACCCTGCATATAATCAGACAATTACTGAACGGCCACAACACATGAACTGTAGGCTGAACTAAAGCAGGTTCATCAGCGGACCCTTAACTATCGTATCTGCCCAGACGAAGATCACATGCAGCGACACCTAGTGGACTACAATAAAAAGCCTAGAAATTGGTATTAAGGGATTAGAGAATGGAAAGACAGAACATTGTATAAGCTGTGGTGACAAAACTGTGTAGCCTCGCAATGCTAACTTCATGGGAGAAGGAAAAACACTGGTAACATTTAGTGCAAGTTAACGTAACGTAACTTAACTCTGAGCTGTTTCTATTGATTCATTTATCACAAAATGTTCAACAGTTCACCAAACGATGTAAAAAATCAAACAGCAATGATAACTATTATACTATAAGAGTTAGATGCTGCAATCAAAAGTGGATATAAACAGTTCTAAGATCTACACATCCTTTCATTCTTTTTTTTCTTTCTTTTTCACCTTCTGTTTATTTATCACTCTGTTTCTTTTCTTCTCCCTCATTGCAATAGTTAATGAATGATTCATAAGAGTGGTGTAACCTTGACTGCTCCTAGATCGTACAGCAGCACACTGTAAAGTCAGGGTCACAGCATTCATCACTTCAGTACAGGACAGGACACACCCTGCACATGCACACACACACACACACACATATATACAAATGTGCAATGCTTTGTTTATGGGGTATTTTCACTGGTTTCTGTACTGCTGCATCTAAAAAAAATGCTCTGGCTACACTTTACCCAGCCATAACAAAGGAAAAAGTCATTCAGAATTCGTTTCATATAAAACACACTGTTCTATAGAAATTTACCATCAGCAGTGGTGATGTCCAGAGTTTAATGCCCCTTAAAGGTAGCTCAGAAAAATCTATTGCATAAAAAGCCCCAAAAACGGTTTTGAGATATGATTTTGTCCTAAAACATATACTTTTAGGGCAATTTTGTCCAGTTCCATCCACTAGCTCGGTCTCCCCAAATCATATGATACTACCAATGATTGGAGTAGCACATGTTCCCTTCTCCCAAGTCACATGAAGATAGCCATATGACATCACTGGATGGTTTAACACACTTGGAGGAGAATGCAATCGGCCACCTCTAGTGTGTCAGGCAGCAGACGCCCACACTTCCTATAGCGGGGGCATTATACCTGAGAGAGTAAGGCCACTTACATTACCTTGGACTCAAACCTGTTACCTCTCAATGACAGGGCCAGTGCTTAGGCTTTAGCACTCAGGGGCCCACCATTATCAACATTACACATCATTTAGAAGGCACATGTAGGTTCAATGGCCATTTTAGATGAATAAAATTGTCCTATTTGTGTTGTAGATCAGGTCACCATCACTGTAAAGAAATTCAAGCTGAATTTGAGATCAAAATAGATTTTTGGGCCTTTTTTTTTACTAATTTCTAATATAATCTGTTAAATCTTTTTGTAGGAGCATTATTTACACTTTTAGAATTATTGAATATCATTTCCATTTATTTTAAACATTCTCACAGGATCAGAAATGCTGTTTTTCATCTAAATATGGCAGCCAAACAGATCAAAACCGAACAAAAACACACATGATGTACGCGTATACATTGCACTGGCGGACGAGCCCCTCAACAACAATGGCAATTCCAACATATGTTCTCCACACACGTATACACACCTAGTACACGCACCTAGCACATGCAAATTATGAAGCGATGTGGAAACAAATGCTCACATAAAGAATCACTCAATTGTAAAATCCACAGAGCTCTCACACCTGATGGCGATGATGTAAGGTGATGGATGTATGATGTGATATAAGTGTCGATAGATTCACATGCATTTAAGAAAAACCCAACATCCACTAATCTGCCTCATCTGCGTCTTCTGACCAGAACCAGAACCCACATGTCCTGTAAGACAGCTGACAGGTTGTTCAAGATGCAAACGAATTTTCTTTCCATTAAGCACGAGTCCATAAGTAAACAACGTAAAACTGTAACAATGACACAGACATTTGTAAACATTTCAGTTCTATGAGGGAAAAATGGCTTAAAACTGTCATTTTTATCAGAGAAAAGTAAAGATTACTTCAGCTTTCAGAAACCTGTCAGTTTACATATCTGCCCCTGCCATCTCTCACTCTGTCACACACACACACACACACAAACACCCACATTCACCTTTTTTCTCACATAAACGTACAGCTTGATATTCCTATCTTTATGAGTACATTCCATTGACGTGCAAGATTGTATTTCAATTGTATTTCACTACACCGACACCTAAACCTAACGCCAACCTTCACCTCGGGAAACAAAAGACAATCTTTCTGCTCTTTTAGTTTTTGATAAAAGAGGTGAATTTGTGGAGAAAACAGCACTGTTCCTCCTGAGGACCAGCAAAATGTCATCACGTGGACAGATTGTCCTGTATTCCTATCATTGTGAGGTCCTGCCAAAGAGTTAAATACACACACACACACATACACATACACACACATACACAATACCAGTATTTGTATTAAAAACTCACCTGCGCGGCCTCTGACACACACACATTCTCCTTAGGCAGCTCAGCCGTTCAAAAAGAGCACGTTTGAACGCGTCTATATACATTGACCCCAAACTACACTTGACCCCTAAACGGTCAAAAATATTTAAAAATAATTTTATATCAAATTGTATAACAAAATATAAAAAATGCACGACACGGGTTTACTGCGGGAGACCGGTCCGCGGTGGGCTGCGTGCAGAAAACGACCCTTAGGAACTTTTAAACGCCATAGAACTGAGCGCGAGCTCGCGCTGCGTGTGCGTGTGCGTGCGTGCGCGCGTGCGTGCGGAGAGATGCGCGAGGGGACGTTCGCCAGCTGAGCACGAGAGCAGCCAGTGATCTCTGACAGGAGGAAAAAAAAGCGATAGCGGATTTTTTTTTTTTTTTTAAAAAGCCCGTCGACACAACTGAGCGAGTCCGCGGCCGTACGCGACCGGGAAACACACCAACAGCGGCGAGAAACAGCACGTTGTAACATCGGGCGGTCATTCTGTCCAGCAGCAGCGTGACGACTCCTGTTCACACTTTCTCGCACAACCGAGCGTCGCTTACGGCTTACCTCCGGTCCCTGGTCCCTCCTCAGCATGGTGTCTCCCCCCCGCGAGGGTGTAATGTAACTCTCCACTCGAACCGCTGTTCCTCACTGTGCTCCGCCGGCTCCCGGGGTATGTGGCGAGGGCCAGAGCAGCTCAGAGCGGCGAGGTGCTGACGCTGAACTCGGGCAGCCGTGTCAGGGACGTCCGGAGGGTCTTGCGGCTCCGCAGTAGCCGAGACATTCTGCGACCCCCCCTCCCTCTCCCTCTCCCGGGGTATGAGCTGAGCTTACGGCCGCATGGTGCGAATATCCCTCCCAGGCACCGGGAAACAAACGCGTAATAAGGGTAAAGAAGCGACACCGGGGGAGAGAAGGAGAGAGGGAGCGAGAACCCGGGGATGAGGGGAGGGAAGAGGAGTAATTAGGGAGGAGAACCGCCCCTCGGGTGGGAAAACGCGTCAGGTAGTTTGGCAGTTTCGCTCTAATGTGCAAGGGATAGGCGAAATGTGAGAAAGTGGAAGAGTAACTTTTCTAGAATTAAAGAGACAGGAGCCTGTGGGTGCGCTACGGGCTGCCCATGTTTGGATGATGGCACAGACATTTGGACGCACTTGGTTTGGGGCAGAAGTGGCCAAAACCTCCAGGGTTGGTCATGGTCACCAGGTGTGTTCCAGTGTCACGCCTCCTCGTGTTTACAGCACAAACTGAATAAATATCTATGCTTTTCTTCACCAAACGAATCATATCCTCTATCGGCAACTACTCACTGTTATTAATACCGTTATTGATTCATGGTTATTAATACATGACAATTGGTGGCAGTGGTGGCCTAGTGGTTAGGACACTGCTTTTGGGACCTGAAGGTCGCAGGTTCGAGTCCTGGCCCGGTCACTACTGAGGTACCCTTGAGCAAGGCACTGCCCCACTACACTGCTCCCAGAGTGCCGTTGGTAGCTGCCCGCTGCTCCATGTGTGCACGTGTGATGGGTTAAATGCAGAGGTCACATAAGATTGGATTAGATTCAGCTTTCACCAGACTCACTTAAACAATAAAATACAATGAAAGCTTTTTACTAAATACGACGCCTATTCTTCCTGCTCCTGACTTGTGTTTCTTATGATTTTTTGTACTTGTTATTGTTTCTTGTTATTGATTTTCCTATGTAAAGTGACCCTGGGTTTGAGAAAGGCACTATATAAATAAAAATTATTGTTGTTGTTATTATTATAATTATTAATTAGCAAATTACGAGTGCAGTATATGTCAGAAATGCTGATAGATATAAATACAAATGATATATAAACAGCATTTCCATAAAAGTTGGGGGTTTTTATTCATAAAATGCAATAAAAACAAGAATGTGTGATTTGTTTATTCTCTTGAATTTTTAACTGATAAAAGTACAAAGAAAAGATTTCCAGGGTTTTCGCTGATAAATGTATTTTGTTAACATAATAAAAATAGAAAAATTGAATTTGATGCCCCAACACAAAAATCTGGACTGCTGACAGGATAGTCAGTAACACACACTCTGTCTACAATGCCACACTGTTGTAGCTCATGCAAAACGTGGCCTTGCATTATTATGCTCAAATACTGTTGGACTTCCAGGGGAAAGACACTGCCTTGATGGCAGAATATGTCTGTTCAAAATATGCATCTGCATCAATAGGACCTACACACCCATCCTGTGGGGTGTGTGTGTGTGTGTGTGTGTATAGACACATATAAATACACGTTATACATATGAAGTTGCAACAAAATGTACACACTCAGACATTGTACACAATATAGTACTCTGTACAATGTATTAGTGCAATAGTTTATGTCTGTTCAGTAGGGAAACAACTACAGGGAAAAACGTGCTCCTCCCCACTGCTGGTGTGAGAGATGAAGTTTCTGTAAGTTAGTTGAGTGAACAGTCTGTGGTTGGGGTGTGTGATGCCTTTGGTAATGATGTAGGGAACATTCACAAACAAAGTGCACTGGCTTGATACCTGTGTAATTACGATGTAGTTACTGTGTAGACATTGTGCAATAATAGAGTTTGTTGATGTAAGTTGATGTATTGTGTATAAGAGTAAGTGTGAGAAGCTGCATGACATGTTCTAAATATCAGTAATGCAACTGTAGAGCAACATATTGCAATTGTGATGTTTTTCAATATATTAAAGGGTCCTTATTACACTTCTCTAGTTAAAAAAAATGTGTAAGTATTGTTAAAGTTTCACAATGTACATTCACTCCCCCATCCATATAGTTCTTATAGGTAAAGTAAGCTTTAGCAACAGCCAATTTCTCAAACTATAGTTTTGTGAGGTCACAAAACCAACACATTTACATGTTTCTTCTTGTTACATTAAGTGCTCCAGTTAGAGGCTTATTTGCTTAATGCTGCAAAATCAGTATTGCTCAGAGCAGTGTTGTGACAGAATGATGTATTTATATACCATCTTCGAAAGACAACTTTTATATGCAATATAATAATGCAATATATAATTAATGCTTTAAGAGTAGGCTATTCTCACTCTCTAAATCCCACTGAGATTTAATGTTTAAACATTCAAAGAAAGTAAGTGTGTATCAGTTCAAATACGTGTCTAACGTTTTTACATCATGTTCAATTTCATAACACATTTAATTAAAAAAACGCACCACACTGCTTTCAGGAGTGATTTATCTAGCTTAACCTCATCTGTGACCCGTCACGGAACGTACACAATGTGGTGCATTCTGGGAATTGTATTGTTTTATTTCCCCCAGGGGCCAAAGTGACAGCCCAATAATACTACATTACCCAGCAACGGCCACGCGCATTTAAACACATCAAACATGGCGTCGCCGGAGCGGCAACGAGAAAACGAGATTAATGCGGAGTCGTTGAAAACAGACAATGGGGGGAGAAAAACGGGCCCGATTTCTTTTGGTTTTAGTAAAACGCTAGTCAAGGCAAAGTCCGACACGCCAGAGGAGCGAGATTATTTAACAGGAGTCGAGGGGAAGGAACTGAAAAGGTATGCTAATGCTACAAGCTAGCCGGCTAACTTACCCTGGCTTACTGAAAAAAGGGTACGCTACCGGTTAGCTGGCTAGCTGCTGGCTGTAATTGTCTAATTATTCATTGTTTACATTTTGACATAATCGCTTAGCTACACAGTAACTTGAAATATTCCCTGTACTAGAGAATAATTGGTGTAATTTATCTGTAAAATTAGAGAACGAACCGAAAGTTAATTGTGTCTTTTAGCTCTGGCTAATCGGGTTCTGTATGAGGGATCGGAGTTAGTTTAACGGTGCGCTCCTTCTTTCCTTAAATCGTGTCTAGTACGAAGCCAGTGGAGAAACCGAAGGAGCTCATCATTCCGCTCATCCAGAAAACTCGCTGGTACAAAGAAGATGGTGCGACGCAGAGTGGCACAGGGGGCAACAAAGGAAATTCACCAGAAGAGCAGGATTCTGTGGAGTCTCAGGCTGTCAGAGAGCTTATTGAAGGTTTGGACAAGTTTATATATATTTTTTCATGAACTTGGTGTCACCACTTATCTTGAAGTGAACGTGGCTATTTGTCATCGTGAACACACCCCATTACACAAGGTGCACCACATTTAACCTCTGCATTTAACCCAGAGGAGCAGCGGGCAGCTGTCAGCAGCAGGTCCGGAGCAGTGTAGCAGGACAGTACCTTTTTCAATGGTCCCTCAGTGGCACCTGGGCCAGGGACTTGAACCTGTTACCTTCTGATCACATGGGCAAGTCCCTAACCACTAGGCTGCCACTGCCCTTTTGCAACTTTTTTCCAAAATGGTAACTTCTCAGGAGAAGGCAAAACTGTCCCTTGCTTCTAATGCAAGTTAATGGAAGAACATTTTAGAAAAAGTGGTTTTGGAGCATTTCTATTGGTCTGTTTATCATGAAAGTTTCACACAAGACCAGCTGCTGTGATGATGTAGATAAATAAAAATGAATTAAAAAAATTAAAAATTTGAGTGTTCTCGGATATGTAAGAAAAGAACTTTGTGTTTTTAGCTCCTCTGTGTGTTGAGTTGCTCTGTCCATGCACCATGGCCAAGCTGTGTCCTATAGCTCTACCCCTTCATGTTGCCTATTTCTGGTCAATCCTAATTGCTTATTGTGAGGGAAAAACCTCACTTGCATGTCAGGTTAAATTACAGAACTCTGTGTTGGAAAAATGTGAGTTTCCCAACATTAAGAGTGAAAATGTAATGCTTGATGCTAGTTGGTGTATAATAGGGTGATAAGAAGATAAAAAATGTTGCCTTTTTATTTTAAAAATGATTAGATTTCTTTCTTTTTTACGGTCTTGCTAGTTGCACAACACTGACCAAATATCAAAAATGTAAAATTTTGCTTATTACATTTGAACTTGTTTCCTTTTATTTTTGCATTGTATTTCCTCAAGTGTGGCAAATATTTACACATTTTGCCATTTTTTAAAAAACAAATTTTGCCTCAGTTTAGTTGTGACCAGTTCAATCACTTTTTTGCCCCATGACACAGCTAAGCTGAGTCACAACAGAGATGTCAGGTGGAGCACATGCTTCTTCTAAGCCATGTAAGACCTGATGTCAGCCAGTGCATCCTTTCAAACTACACCTATAGCAACACCTGTGGACACTTCAGTGAGAATATTCTTGAGTGATCTGGGAAAAGCGAGGGTAATCCCACCCACCGTGAGAGAGTGTCATCCACAGGGTTAACACTTTACACAGATTTACACAAATTAAAATCCAGCATGGATACATTTTCTGAAGTTTGCCTAGTTCTGTGGATGGTCCTCCTGTGTAATATTTGCGCAGCTATCGCTGTAATGGTGTTAACGCATGCTCACACGATTGCCTTCATCTTCCCTCAGAGTCTCAGAAGCAACAGGAAAGATGGAAGAACGGCCCTCAGACCGACCCAAACTTTGCCATTCCTCTGCTAATGCAGAACCAGGCCCCAAAAGGCTTTGAGGATGGTGATCATGTCAAAGTTGATCTTCGACCCGAGTCGGTGAGTTGAGCCGAACGATTTAGGGAAAAGATCTAAATGCGATTAAATGTAAAACATTGTTGGCTTGTTGGTTGCCGCTGACCAGTTGCAATCTTATAAATAACGCACTTTCATCAGATTTCATAATAAACGGAATGACCGTTCTCCACAACACATAGTCACATCTCCACAATGCACACTGTCATATTTTGCATTCTGATAAAATTTTACCCAATTTTATACCCAAGGACAAAAGAAAGTCGTAAGGGAGGAAAGAACAATACATGTGGATTTTGAGACAGGAAAGCCTTTTATAGTGCATGGGTATCTACACTATGAACATTTAACATTCGATTTAACTCGGTTCCACTTAACCGATTAAACTATATTAAATAATTCAAGAAATAAGTGCAAAGCATGGGGTCACCAGGAACTGCATCGAGTGCTTCTGTCAAAAAAATATGGCTGATTGTCTGTTACCTCACAGACCCCAATGCAGCTTGTTAACACTGTAGCAGTCATGCTGAAAAAAACACAGACACCAATACAAGATGCTCAGATTATCCCACTCATATGATCCCTCCATCTTTGTTTTCATTCTGCTGAGTTTCTTCCTCTCTATGTGTTTGCTGAGGCTAGAGCTGCTAATCACACTGAAAACCCAACTAACAGGCCAGCAGAAATGATTGCAACAGGGTCTTCTCTGGTAAAAACTGGTTAAAAATGTATTACTTTGCCTTGTTTCCCACAGCCAGCAGTTACTAACACTATGTAGAACTGTGAACACAGCATGAGGCGGGTGTTGTCATCAAGCTGATTGATTTGCATATTGGGATGTAGGTATTTGTGTGCTGCAGCACTCCATCTACGTCCTGCACGCCTATAGTAGAACCAGAGGGGGTACTGCAGAAGCTTAGTGGACCACAATAAAAAGGTTATTTTGGTATTTTGTAAGGTGTGTTAACCTTAAACAACACTAATAATTAACGGAAAATGACACACATGTCAGTAAAGCCGTGTTTCATTCAAACTCTTTATAAAATGTAGGTTTGTCACTTTTAGCCACTTAAAATTGTTAGATCTGTGTGGCTCAAGTCTTTTTACAAGGATTTTATTGGACCTGGCTCTCTGGTCCAGTCATCTGCATATGGCTGCGTCAGCAGGGGGTAATTCAAGACTGTGTACACATGCAACAGCTCCTTCAAAGGCAACGTGTACTTGCATATATTTGTGTGTGTGTGTGTGTCTGTATAGGTGTATGCGTGGGCATGTATGTGTGTGTTCTGAGGAAAAGGGTGTGTCCTAATAAAATGAGTGATGAAGCAGTGCTCTGCCAGGTCCACGGTGCTTACTCAGCAGCGTTCTCCCCCCCCCCCTCTCTTTCTCCCCATCCGTACTGCGTCTGATTACATGCAGAGCCACAGTTGTGTGTTTACTCAGCTGTGTGAAAGCAGAAGCCACAGCGGTGTTACAGCAGTTTGATGAGGCCGAGGTGTATTTAACTTATACCCTTATAACTATGTTTATTTGTTTGTTTTTGAAGTGAATAATCCAAATTCAATGATTAATATGTTATTGATTATGATTTTTGGTTTTAGGATGTTCCATTAGCCTCCATATTCATATTTGTCTTTTAGAATTTTTTGTTAAATAAAGGATGTTTCCTAGATTCCACTGTTGTCCTCCATTATTTTGTCACTGACATGAGTCAGGTGTGTCAAAATTGGAAAATCGTCAAAATTGTCTTTTGCTGGAATGTTAGCGATGCTTTTTTTTTTTCTCCCCCATCTGGTGGATTTGTGATGAGTGGACTGCAGTACCTTCATTTTTTGCAGTTTCGCATGACGAGTTGGTCGAGGAGCTGCATGCTGATCCCTCCCGTACGAGATATTTTGTAACATAATCCCTGCTGATTCTGTCAAAAATTCTCAACAGAGTACAGACGGACAACATGTTGGTCAGGAAATGGGTACCACATGATACTCAGTTTGTTGATGACCCAGATGTCCAAAAAATACAGTCCAAAATGTTTAGTGATCTGATTTTACAGACGCCACATGGCACATTAGGTCACTTACCTTTTACTTTTGAAACATTTCCTTTGGCCAAAACTTCAATAAGATTTGTCTGATTACATTAGATCATGTTATGCCTGCCAGTTAACGGGGAACCCCAATCCGACGTTAAAAACTGGTACCTCTTCATCCAGTTCCAGCTGAAGATCAACCTTTTGAGCGTCCTGTGTATTGTGTGGATCTGTTACCTAAATCCTATGGCTGGTAGCATTTATTTGGTTACGGTGGTGTGTCAGGATCGCAGATATCCCACAGCCTATCCTCTTCAGCCTATACTGATCAAAATGGTTATTAAAGCGTTGACACAGTTCATCTTCGTGTCTGGGATTCCTAAAATAATCCAGACTGACCAAGGTTCTAATTTCATTTATTCCTCGTTCACTGAGGTAGCAAGCCAGTTGAGTGTGAAGCATAATCGGGATAGTGCTTAGCATTCCCAGAGCCAAGATGCTCTTGAGTGAAGTCATAATTGTGAACATGCTGTACACAGATGGGAGATAATTGGCAAGAGATTTGCTCTGGCTACTGGTAGCAAGCAAAGAGGCTTCTCAAGAACGACTGGGATTTAGCCCAGATTAACTCGCATGTGGTGGCGCTGTACATGTTCCATTGTCCCTTCTAGTTGAAGCTGGAAAGCTGCTGCTCCATCCTTCAAGGAATGATCTGAATAATGCTAGTGGTTTTAAGAGGAGGATATATAAAGCTTCTAAGGAGAATCTGCCATGTTCTCAAGACGAAATACAAGTTCTGTGTAATTTGGGCAGCATCTTTTAATCTTTACATAACACCCAATGCTTTTATTTGGTTTAATGTTCTGGTCAGTTGTTTGGTCAAGCGCATTTAGAGTCCTATATCTAACTGAAAGATGCACTGAACCCAACCTGATTTTTCCATCTCTACCACTTGGTTTAAGTCAGAAATGGTAAAAAAAAAAGTGTGTTTAGTTAGTAGATCTTTTCAGTCAGTTTCCTCACTGGATGTTAGACAAATGCGTCCTGGTTGCAGGTGGGGACACATTTTATGGATCTCACAGAATTTATAAAAGAATTTGAGGATTTTATTTGATTTTCACTAATTGTTTTATGTATTCAAAGTATTATGATAAAAAAAGAAATCTTGACTGTTTGATAAAGGGCTATATTAAAAAAAAAAACTTATAAAAATTTTAAAACTTCATATTTTTGAAAAACAATAATTGTTATTATTGTCCCAAATGAATATAAAATAGAGACATTTTTTTATTTTTTTTGTCTTGGTGTGGCTATTAAAGGATTAAGCTCTTCAGTGACGATACACCATCAAATACTAAATACAAATACGCCTCTAATAAAGGAAACAATATTTGGGTGCAGTAATTGATCATATTGCTGAATCTTTTTTTAAGCTGGGCATCAACTTTTGTTTGTGTTAAGAAGATTAACCGGCCATAGAGGTTTTCTACCGATTACAGGACAATAAATTCGGTAATGAACCAGATTCTTTCCTCTTGCCCTGTATGGAAGTTTTGGAGATCTGGTTGGCACCGCAACATTTGTATGTTAATTTGACCTCTTAAACAAATTCCTTTGACACCCAGAGTTGGAGATCTACACCATCTGGCCTGTGTTCTTACAGTGTTCGGAGTTTTGGATTACAAATCGCACCAGTTCCCTTTAAACATCTGATGAATAGGGTGGTGTCAGGTTTGCAAGGTTGTACAAGTGCTGTGTATTTAGATGCTGTTTTCTGTAGTCAAACCTGGGAGGAACATCTGGGTCACATCAGAGCATTGTTGGATCATCTGGCGAAGGTTAATCTTACTGTAAATGTAGCCAAATGTGAATTTTCACAGTTTCAGGGCACAGTCACTCATCTTGGGCAAGTAGTTGGATAATCATATGTGTCACTTAGATTTTTTTATTTTTATTTTTTTTTACATATTCCTGATGCACTTTTTTCAGGACCCTCTGTTTCATTGTTAGTTTGAACTGAAATGAGTTCAAACGAACGTGTGCGTTTGCACATCTGATGGTTTTCTTTGCTTTAGTCCACAGAGGCAGACTATGATCGTGTGCCAGTACAGGCATATGGCATGGCCATGCTGAAGGGAATGGGCTGGAAGGAGGGCGAGGGCATCGGCCGCACCTTCAAACAGTAAGTGTGTGACACCTTAGAAAACCGAATTTCTACCCTTTCTGAACAGCAGTTTAAATCCCATACTGTTATTGTCGGGCAAGAACCTTGGATCTCCCAAATGGAAACTTTCCAAGACGAGACTAGAAAAATTTGTTTTGCTCAGTTTATTGTGAAATTTTGACACAATGTAAATGGCTGCAGTTTACAAATCCTGTAAAAATGTGGAAAATGACAAAAATGGAGATATGAGGTTTTGGTCCGACAGCCACAATATAAAACATACTTTGAGCCGAGTACTTTATGGATGTCAGATGATTGTATTCTGTTGTTTCTGTATCAGGAAGGTTTACCAGTGAAGTGTGAGGGAGGTGAGGTTCTAGGAGGAGCTTGCTGGCGTTAGAGCGAAGGTCGTCCTCTCGAGAGTTTTTTGTGTTCATCTTAGGATATTCATACAGAGAAGGAGCATTAAAGACCAGAGATTATGTTTCCATGTCACTAATTCAGTAAGGAATTATATGGGTGTGCCAGCAGGATTGAAGCCTTTAGAGGCGGCAAGTCCACGCCCTCTTTAATCTCATACGCATAAAACCCATCTGTGCTCACACAAACAAGCCGAAGGGCAGGCTGCTCTTTATGAGGGCTTATTGGGAGAGGATAGTGGAGTTTGGTATTTGTTGCTATATAAGTGGTAAGTGTGTGCATGTTTTTCTCAATATGTTAGTCTCGTTTTAATCTTTTTTTTTTTTTTCTTTTTTTTTTTTCTTTTTTTTTAGCATTTTTTGTAATTTTGCTATACATTCAATTTATGCTATTACATGTCCCCAATCAGCCATAACATTAACACCACCTGCCTAATATATGTTATGGCTGATAAGTGTACATTATAACATATTCAAATGTTTCACACATTGCAGTGCACTGAAGCCAGGAATAATCCTGCCTTTTTGTAAAGAAAAAGTTGTCCAGTGTTTCAGTACGTGATCTGATGTCATGATGTAGTTTCTCAACGATGAACATTGCTCGTTGGATGGGTCGAATGCCCCACTCCCTCAACCCCTTGCCCTTATTTTTCAGTATGATGCTAGCCGACACGAGCATTTGTCAGCTGATGTTTCTCAAAAAAGGGATTGTTGTCCTTCAGGCATGCTGAGCGCTCCGGTACTGTTGAGTAAGCGGCAGTCCTAAAACATGCAGTGTGCTTTGTGTGATTCAGAGGGAACATGTGCGAACGGTCACCCTCCCAGCTTGCTAGCAATACTGTAAAGAGTGGGAATTGTCAATGACTCCTGCTCTCTTTCTTTTAGAGATATCAAGCCTATTGAACACCAGTTAAGGCCTAAGGGCCTGGGTCTGGGGGCTGATCGCTCTGCTATTAAGGATCTGGAGCCCTCTGGGCCTCGGCGGCCCCCTAAGCCTGGGGAAGAGAGAGGGAAAGATGACGAGGCACTGGTGTTCGGACCCGGAGGGTGCGTGCAGATCCAGGGTGGGGCACATAAAGACTTGTATGGAAAGGTGAGAATGGCTGTCCCACATATGGTGTGCATGAATCTCATATTTTCGGATATAATATGATAATGAGTGTGAACAGAAGAAGCATCTTATCAGATCTTTCAGTTACAGACCACAGCCTTATCTCCGAGCTGTTGTTGCAGTCAGTGATCGCGCACTGATGGTGTCGACCAGAACAGCAAATCTCATTTTAGCACTTTGTTCTGCTGCCTAAATATAACCTAACCTCTCTTTCTTTCTCTCTCTCTCTCGCTCTCTCTCTCTCTCTCTCTCACTCTCTCCCTCTCCCTCCCTCTCTCCCACAACCTCATTTTTCTTATAGATTGAAGGTGTAGACCCAGACAATGCCAGAGTGGTGGTGAAGCTGGCCATTGGAGGAAAGTCTTTGACAATCAGCCAGCACTCCTTACGCTTGGTTCCGCAAAAAGAATATGACAAATACAGCAAAGACCTCAGTAAGTCTCAGGGTTGTTCGATCAATATCTGCGGCCTCTCCACTGGTTTTATGTAAAGGTCTGCTTCTGTGTAAAATCTCATTTTCCCCTTACCCCAAATATAGACGATCAGCCAAGATACGTCTGCTTCTAGTGTCGCATGGGAAATCAGGGCTATTGTAGCTAACAAGTAAATTGTAAACCGAAAACAGAAAACAGAAAATCCCAAACTGATGCAGGGCACATGAACTCCAGGACCAAATTTGAGAGGATTGACATGCCTGCTAAATATTTCATGTCTTTCTGGAGTTGAAATTGATGTTAAAGCAAGCAGAAAGGGCAAAACTGTGAAGCTCCAGGGTCCAACCTTGGTACTGTATAGAGGTGGCTACACTGAGAGTATAAGACTGTTGTCTAAGCCCATCGTAGAACTGGTTCTTCTATGACGGATGCAGTTTTGGGTTGGAAGGAGGCCTGTTTGTTTTCACTCAAAACAGCAGTGCATCATCTTTTATTTTAGTAATCACAAACAAGGTCTGGAATGCAACCTTTTATCATATCTGAGAACACAGAGACTCGCTTAAGAGCCTTATATCAAAGACCAATTGCTGAGAAGAAGTTTTGCTTCGAATTCGCTGTGATTCTATAAATACATGGATGTTATAAATAGCACAATAACTCCTGCAGACTGCGTGATGGAACAATATCAGTAGTACTAGGAATATACTAATAAATGTTGTGATATGCCTTGTAATAGAATACATGCTTTTGTTTAGATCAGAAGTGATACATTTGAAAAAATCGAGAATTCCGAACACACACGGCCTATTTTATTTAAAACCACATCACAGAGACGTTAAGTATATCTAGCAGTTTTCATTTCTGCCAGAGAGGGCACAAATCCATCAGGCCTTTTCAGTCTCAGAGCATTGATCGGAGCCCAGAGCAGTGGAAAAGGAAAGAAACAGTGATAAATTATTATTAAACTAGAGATAACAGCTCTCCTTATTAGAGCATCATCCTAAGCCCAGCTGGACGCCCCACCTTTCTCAAAAAACAAAGATCAACATTAAGGCTCTTCTCAGTTTTGGCACCTCAATGGTGTAATGAACTTTCTCTATCAGTTAGAATCGCAGAGTCCCTTACGGTCTTCAAACGACGGATGAAGACCCACCTCTTCACAGAGCAGTTAGGACAATAACTATGTGTCCCAACAGAACTAACAAGCTTACTACTAACTATACATAAAAAAAATCATTTCTGTGTAAAGGATTAGCATCAGCTCAAGTAGAATCTTGCTTGTCTAGCAACTCTTAATCCAAGTCTAGGTTAACTGTTGTAAAAGGTTTTATTTGTATATTTACGTCGCTCTGGGTAAGAACGTCTGCCAAATGCTGTAAATGTATATTCTACTTTCCATAATGTTCCTTGTTTTTGTTGGACTACTTGGATACCCTTGATACATCAAATCACCCACAGAAGCACTCATCTGGAGCTATGGTCAAGTTGGTCAAGATGCTTTCAGCACATAAGAAGATAACACTGACCGCCTTCTGGCACCTCTGTGTTACAAAGGCCGGTATCATGCTTTGTCCCTCCCTCTTCCAGGCCGCCTCAGTAAAGCACACAAAGAGAAGGAGAAAGAGGTGGAACGAGAAAAGGAGAAAGAGCGAGAGAAGGCGAAAGAGCGAGAGAAAACAAGAGCACGGGAGCAGCCGAGGCGAGAGGAGGAGTCGAGATCGAACGGCAGGGACGAGCGAGGGAAAGATCGGCACTCGGAGCGGGAGCGGGAGCGCCACCAGAAGAAAAGGAAACACCGGGAAGCGAGTGCAGACAGGTAACATTGCCTCCTGGTTGAATGCAGTGAGAACAGCAACAGTGGCCCGGTGTGTGAGAGACAAATAGAAACGGATCTAAAAAATTTTAACTTTTAATTATACACCCCTTCTACTGTCCAGCCCACACCGTCGCCTTTTGTAGTGGATTTCCCTGAAGCACTAAACCTGAAAAGAATGTGATGGTTTTGTACGGTACTGTAACTCTGAAATGTTCACTTTAGGGAGAAGCCTCCTCCTGTGAAGGAGTCACGGACCTCTCCTCCTGCCCCTTCCTGGCTCCAGAGGGATCTCCGTGTGCGCTTCATAGATAAAACCTTCAAAGGAGGCAAATACTACAACTCTAAGGTACAACTCCATGCTTGTTGCTAACACTGCATCTGGTTTGTTTAGATCATTTAGGAGCATAAATCTCAGCCCTCACTTCAGTTTGATTACAATTCTATAAAACTGGCTCTCAGACTCTCCTGTATCCTTATGCATTGTGAGTTAGTTTGCACCAAAATGTGGACCGGCTGGGGGTCCCTGAGTAGTGGTTAGAGAAAAACCACTTTCTGTGCTTCTGTGCATCATCAAATCATTGTAGCGTTAGGAGTCTTGCCCAAGGACTCTTATTGGTTTACCATGTAGTGCTTGTCCAGATGGGGAATTGAACCACATCAGAGTTACCTTCTACACAGGTAATACACTAATCACTAGGCGGGCGGGCAGTCAGGTGAGCGGGCGGGGGTGGTGGACAGGCAGTGATTGATTACATGCAAACCCAGTTCAGATTGGAAACCATGGGATTGGAATTTACATGCTTTGAAGGTTAGCCATCAAAAGAAAGGGACCACAGGACAACTGTCTTTATAGACCATTCAGCACAGTAGAACTACCAGCTTAGTTGTATTTTAGGGTTTGCTGGTCTAGTATGAGTGTTTCAGACACAGCAGCTGGACAGGAGACCTAGAAGGTGGCTCTGCCTGCAAAATAACTTAAATGGTAGGTGTACCTGATAAAATGGCAAGTGAATGTCAGTATAAGGTTGATATTCCTGCTTGTCTGGGCACTTAGTTGGGAGTTCAACAGATATGGATAAAATTGATTTGTATGTTCTTGTATGTTCTGTTTAGATGAGAGTTGAGGACGTCCTAACCCCACACATATGTGTGTGTCGAACAGATGAAGGACGACTTCTGGATGGTAAGAAATGTTCACGTTCAGCACATTTATGCTTAAACTTAAGCCCCTTTCACACATTAAGTAAAAAGCAGGAACATTACACAGAAGAGGAATATGTAAACGCAATTGTCCCTGGACATTAAATGGATTTTACCCTGCCAGCATGCTAGTACAAACTCACAAGTGGGTAATTTTTTTAATTAGAAGAATTAGATGATTGGAACAAAACCAGAAAGAAGACAAAAGGTGAAGAAAATTTGAAGGTGAACATCTAATTGAGATTAGGGAGCTTGTCTGTAAGGACAGATGCCAAAATTTGCAAACAAATGCCATTAACAGCAAGAGACAACGTCCACATGCCAAACAGGCTGTGTTACCACTGAACCGCAAACAAAAAGCATTAAGTCACAAAAGTCAGAACTCCAGCATGCTCTGGCCATACCCTGCCACTAACCAACACAGGTTATTTCCTGATTGAGAAAACATCCCACACTGAAATTACCCAGCAGTGTGCTACATGTGAAAAGACAACTTTGTATGAAGTCCAGATTGTCCAGATTTTATGCGTAAAAACGGCTTAGGAGAAACTACATAGTGAGGTGAACCGTGTTAAAGCCTTTTCTTTTCTGTCAATTTCCTTCAGATGTGAAACAGTCAATGCTGGAGACGATTGTGCCCAAATCCGATACGGACTCCATTATGGTGGTGCTGGGTGGACAGAGAGGACAGGTAAAGCCGGCCTTATACAATATAATACTCTGCAATTCTAGTAAACCTTCCCTGTCAGGACAAAACCTTGTATATCTAAAATTGATCTCTATACACTATTTTCCATTTTTTCTTTTTTTCAATCTCTTTTTCAAGACTGAATGGAACTTAATTTTCCCAAGTATTTTTTGGACCATTTCCATTGGTCATATTTTTTTCCAGGAAACTTGAAAATACTTATATAATATATATAATATAATATAATAAATATATATAAAAAATGTGTGTGTGTGTGTGTGTGTATATATATAGGTTTTGTTCTGACAGTGATGAAATATTGCTATTATATAAGGTGAATTTTTTTGAATGTTAAATAAATTACTCTTGTGTGGGGGGAGGGCAGGTGGGCCGCATTCTGAAGCGGGATAAGGAGAAGTGCCGGGCCATGGTGCAGCTGGACCGCTTTGAGGAGCAGGTCTTTACTCTGGACTATGATGCCATCTGCCATTATGTGGGTGGAGACCACTGAGAAACCAAGGCCTAATCCACAGAGCAACCCATTATCAGTTTTGCAGTTTGGATTTTTTTTTTTAAACCAGTGACCACAAAACCACCTGTGCTTGTCATGACTAAATTCATTCAGTCAGATGTTACTCCATGGTCGGGTGGACCCTGACTGTAAATAGCTTTGTCCTCCACCGATCGCGGACATTGATCGTGTTCTAAATGCCACGTTCTTGTTGGCTGGAGAGACCGCACATACTGGAAAGACCATGTGGATCATCCTCCTTCCCTGCCAGCTGTGCATATTGTGCGCACTTCATCCTGAAAATGGTATTCAAAATGAACTGTTTGTTGTAGTCTGGATTTTGTATACGTGAAATAGGAATCTCTGAAATGTTGGTGTTATCTTTTTATAATAAAAATCATGATTACATGAAATACCCTTGGTTGTTAAACAGAAGGGTTCGATGTCGGTGTGTTCAGCATCCCTGTGACTAAACAGGTTTCACCCATCTCTCATATATTATTTTTATTATAAGGAAGAGCACCTTCAATAAAAAAAATGAAATGACTATGTAATATTAAAATGAAAGCCTAATAATTGGTTAGTTTTTGCATGGATGACCTATGTCAGATTTCATAAACTCAGTTTTTTTTTTGCATTTTAAATCAGGTTCACATTGTAATCCATGTATGACGTGCAGTCAGTGTACGCAGGCTAAAATGCTGGATTCATTTTACATAGTTACATCAGTTTTTCTAATATTTATTGTAAACCTTCACCTTATTTAATGCAATTATTTAAGCAGCCACTCCAATGTCATACACCAATACCGGAATAATAATTCCACCTGCCTAATATTGTAAAGGTCCCCTTGTGCCACCAAGACAGCACTGACTCCTCGATGCATGGTCTCCACAAGGCCTCTGAAGGTGTGCTGTAGTATCTGGTGCCAAGACATTAGAAGCAGATCTACGAGTTGGAAGATGGGGCCATCCATAGATCATTCTTGTCCAACACATCCCACAGATGTTTAATCTGATGGAGATCTGTCAAAATTTGGAAGCCATGTGTCACCGGGTTCACCAGTCGTCCTTCCTTGGATCACTACTTAACTACTTACTACTGCATACCTGGAACACTCCACGAGACCTGCTGTTTTGGAGATGCTCTGACCCGGACTTCTAGCCCCTATATATTTGACTCTAGTCAAGGTCACTTGGATCCTTGGATTTGCACATTTTTCCTGCTTAGAACATCATCTTCAGGTGCCATTGTAATTAAATAACTGGGTAGTCAACGTTATTCACGTTACTTGTCAGTGGTGTTAATGTTATGGCTGATTTATATTAAATATTGTAAAAATTACATTCTGTTCAGATCTGCACTTCAAACATTTTCCATTTTACTTTGTCAAATGTTAAAAACATGGGAAAAACAAAGGACAGGGACTCCTGAGTGGCAACTAGTACTGGGTCATTGGGCAAAAACGTTGATATCATAATCCCATCCCATGACAGGTGCCACTTTTATGAGAATTTTGTGTAATTATTAGTGATTTTAATGTTATGTAACAAAGTCTTTCCCAAGAACTTTTTTTGTATTGCAGTACATGAAAAACAGGGTGCTACATTCTTACTTGCACTCATCAGCTGTATTTCCAATATTAGACTCAATGTTTATCTGCATATACTGGGGCCTGATTTTATACAACAATAATGTTAATGTATTAAATACATTTATATATTTATACAATGCCCTGAGCTGCCAAATTTGCTTTGGTGTAATTTTGGAAGTATTTTTAGCTGCTGCATTTTTGTGGCCGTCACTCATAATTCAAAGCAACTTTTTCAGTGCTGCAGCTCACAGGACAATTTTAGCGCTGCATCCACAAAGGCTTTGAAATAACAGCAACACCACACCTCTGTGTTCATAAACCCAGCGCTAGTCCCCAGGGAGGCGGTGTGCCTTTTCAGATTCCGGTCTGGCATTTTCTACAACTCAATAAATGACCTACATTGATGATTTTCTTCACGTACAAAAAAACGATGCGTTTATGCAAAAACAGATTTAATTTGCCAGGAAAAAATAACATTTCCTTTTTTAAATCAATATCTTTCAGAACATTCCAGAACACAGTTAAAAGAAGCACTGCACTGTCTTACTACAAAACGTATAATACAACGTATATTTACAAATGCACTGAATATCAAAAGGGCAACCAGCAAGACGCTATCAACATGGCACATGAGGCAGTGTGGCATGTTAATGAAGAACCAGTGAAAAATTGTTAGATTCTTTTTCCCCTTAGCCCTTTTAAGAACCTTACTAACAGTTTCAATGACATTGAATAAGACAAATTCAATCATCAACTGTTCATAACAAGCCTGAGATTAAATAACCCTTTTCTGCAAGGCCAATCAGAAGCTCTACTGGAACGGTGGGTAGGAGGGAAATGACCTGCAAATGGTAAGTAAACCAGTGGGAGAGACTATGTGGTACCACCAATGGTAATGCAAATCCATCAGTAATATATTCGAGTTCAGCTTTTCTTTGCTCCTAATGGCATCACGCAAGATCATTTGCATAATCACCTGCACAGCTCCTGTAAATGGTAAATGGTCAGGTTTCTCCAAATGTGATGTTAAAATAAAAACCTTTGTCTGCTCGCAAAGAATGCTATTGTTTATGCAAAGGTAAGGGATGTGAGATATGATTTTTATAGTTCCATAAATGGTTCTAAAGGTGGTATGTGTTTTTGTTCCTGCAAAATGATGTTGCCCTTTACTCATTATGTTGTTACAAAGGTTCTATATATGCTGTTTCCTGCTCAGTCATCGTCATCATCCTCCTCCTCCAGGCGTCTGGTGAGCTCAGCATTGGCCCTCAGCACAGCTCCAGGGCTGGGGTATGGCCTCTGCTGAAACAAGGGTCCGGCTGCAGTGGTGTCCGCTCCTGTTTTAGCTTCATTACGCTTGGGTAGGCCAGTGGACCACGAGCCCCTGTCGACATAAATGACATGGGTTATGTAAAGCATGTGTGATAACTCAATTAAAACTAATTACACTTTACAAAAAAATGCATTGATTAGAAGTTATGACCTCTATGAATCTGCTTAGAGATTACTTTAATAATTTTAAAGAGAAACAGGAATTAAGTAGTCTGAAAAGGCACCACTAGGGGGAGCTATCAGCGCTCAAACACAGGAAACCCAAATCAGAGGGAACCAACTATTACTTTAGTTACAAATGTCATGTGCTTGTAGAATAATGACATGCTTGCTGTTAGAAATTGTGTCTATAATATGACAGCTCTTGCATTTAAAGATTGTTGGCACACTGCTTAAAATGTTTATTCTTACCTTGGAGCATCTGAGTACGCACTTGGATCCATAGGATCCATCTCTTCCTGCTTTCGGCTTCCACCTACATAAAGAGGACAGAGACAGTGTTCATGCACACATTCTGAGGAGCTTAGACTGAACCAGAAGTTTGATCTAAAATGGCTAACATAAATGCTATCAGGCACCAGTCAGCAGAACCTGATTTTTATAATGGTAACAATTGGTAACTAGCATTCACTGATTTTCAGCAATGTCATAAATGTAAGAATTTTTATAATGCTAACAAGTGTTTGCTAACATACATTCATTGTCAATGGTCCCTACTAGCATTAATGTAATTGTCAGTAAAGAAAATAGCATTTTCCTTAATGGTAACTGATCTCCACTAACATGTATTTATATGATAAACCCTGGTAGAATGTTATTTTGCTCCATGTGATTAGAAATGCAATTGTTACCTCTCTTTGATTTGTTGTATGGGCCACTGTCCTCTCTCCTCAGTCGTCTGTCTCGGTCTCTGTCCCTTTCCCTGTCTCGATCCCGATCTCGGTCTCTGTCCCGTCCATCATCCCTTTCTCGCTCTCTATCCCGTTCTCGTTCTCTCTCACGTTCCCGGTCACGCTCTCTCTCTGACTTCTCATAGTGACCATCCCCCCGTTCATCTGCAATCTCCACTAAGGACATAAGCATGAATTATAACATGTGAAGTAAGAAAGTTAGGAGATTGTTTACAGCGTAGATTGGAGTATTATAAAGTAGACGTCAAGATTTTTCTTTCAATATTTCACAATATTTCATTTAAAGCCATTAAAAAAATTAAGTTAATTTTGAGCAGTAGTTAACTTTTGTTTAACTGGAAGAAATTATGAGCTTTACAGTGATCACACTCATGCAGGTGTTTTTGCAGCTCTGTACCTCTCGGTTTCTTAACAGCTTTAGTAATGACAGCCGCAGGATCATTGGGGGATAGCCAGGACACCAAGTCTGTCTCCACATTCCAATAGTACGGGAGGCCGCTAAGGACAAACAAAAAGCACTGTCACAAGATACTCATATTGTTATAATACAAATGAAAAACTCAAAACAAAATGAAGGCACTGGAAACATGTCAGAGAGCTAATGTACCCCCCCCCCTTCAGAATTTAAGGAAATTCTGAAAATCCTAAAAAGTTATGAAGATTCTGCATATACAGTGAAAACTACTACAGTCTTGAACCACTTACCAGGTAGGGTCCAATACTTTGTACCAGTTGTTGGGTAAATTTTCAATCCTTGTGGCTTCGTAGTCTACATTGTTGTCATCATAGTCCTCAGCAATGATTTCCTCTTCGGTATCTTGTTACAGGAAAAGCCACATAAATCCAGTCAGTCACAAGCAAAAATCAGTTGGTACGTTGTACGTAAGTTAAAAAGTACAGTTGCTTAACCCGTAAGCTGACATCTTACCATGCTCTGACTGCTTCAGGATTCCTCTCTTGGCCAAACGAGCCAGGAGAGCTGGTGGCAGAGGCATCTGGGAGGCAAAAATAAAAAAAAAAGGACCCATTTTGTTTAGAGAAAGCTACTAAACAAAATTGGTATGGATTTTCTGCCTGGTGTTATATGACAGTTTTCATATAGGGCCTTAGTTTTTTAAGCATTCATTGCAGATTAACACTTGAAAAGTGTCCTCAGGCAAATTAGTACCCAAAGAATACCTTTCCCCAAGATTTACCAGTATTTTACCATTACAAACACATATATAAAAGGTCACAAGATGAGTAGATTCGCTGATCATTTTTAGATAATAAAATCAATTGTTGTATTTGCACTGTAGGTATCACGATCCCTGGTTCCGATTACCACGACTACAAACAGCCAATTCACATCAAACCACTAACGGCCTTGTTTACAGATCAACGACTGAATTAATCAGAAAGGCTAAAATACACTGTAAAACTTTAAGCGGAAATTCGCTCGTATATCTTTTAAACTATTTGTTACTACTGTATGTGAACTGTCAACCAATTGCTGCTCTTATTTGGGTGTTAAAAGTTAAAGGTGGTACTGTGCAGAAACAAAACAGCCGTGTAACCAATGCTAGCGTCCTCGGTTAGCCATGAGTTAGCTCAGTTAGCTTCTCCGGGCTAATATTAAACTTTCATGCAATTTTACTGCTAGATAACTGCACAAACTGATATTTAAATAAATGTTATATATACACAACGTTTGAAAACACAATGAAAAAAAGACTGGATTACTTTATTCACCTTTATAACAGCTTCACACTTATCGTTTCATTCAAAGCAGACGAACAGCTCCTCTCGTCGCAAAAAAATGACGTAACGTACCGCCGTCCCCAAGCGGCCAATGCTGGGTTCGTCACAGCGTCCGTTGTGGTGCGGATTTTCCCGACTAGGAGAACATTTCGTGGTATTTGTATATTTTAGTTTCAAGTGAATATGAAAAGTAAATGTGATTTGCTGCAGATGGACAATTTTGTCTTTGGTGGACTAGTTTGTCGTTCAATTGGAAAAACAAGACAAAAGTCCAGTCCCGAACAGCAGGGGGCGCTGCAACTACAACTCGGCCCGGCGCGTCACGGCTTTGACGTCAGCAGTTGATCATGGAGGAATATGCCCGTGAACCTTGGTAAAGTACAACTTACGTGAACGCTTTACTCCTCGAAATGTCACGCCGACAAAAACACATGTTATTAGTAGATAGTCTGCGGACGCGTCCTCCATGTCCGCGCTTGCGGCTCCTCTGTTTCCATTAGCTAACGGTCTGTACACACCCAACCCGGTGCTCGGTTAGCGAGCCTGATTAGCAAACAGTACACACACTGCAGGGCCGATGTAGGGCCCTTGGGTCGATGTGGTTGTACACAGACAGGGGGGTTAGTTTATTGAGCAACATTCATTATTTAGACAGATAATTTAATCCTGATTTTATAGCGACTTTTTTTAGCGACACTCACTCTGAATTCAGTTAATAATTATGCTGCAGTGAAACGTTACATTATCCCTGTCTTCAAGCTCACTCCGTTTGCTGTCTTTATCTTCTTCTGTCGTCTGTTTTTCCTACACCCCCGTTCTTTATATCTTTCTTTTTTTGGTCTGTATTTCTCTTTATTTTTTAATGCCACTTACTCTTTCTGCCTTTTTGCTCTTTATATCTCTTTATTTTTCTCTTTAATGCCCCCTTATACTTTGTCATTTGTCTGTATTTCTTTCTATTTCTTATTTCTTCTTTCTGTTTTCCGTTTCTTCTCCACCCCCTTTCCTCAGTCCGTGGAGAATAGTAGATGACTGTGGCGGTGCGTTCACGATGGGGGCCATCGGTGGGGGGGTGTTTCAGTCCATTAAAGGCTTCCGGAATGCACCTGTGGTACGTTTTGGTGCCTGAACAAAAGCTATATTATTATATTGACTTTTTAAATTCGTTTCAAATTGAGTTATTCTAGATTCTGAATAATTGCATGTGTTTGTCAGGGTGTTCGACACCGACTGAAAGGCAGTGCAAATGCAGTGAGAATCAGAGCCCCACAGATTGGCGGTGAGTTTCCCTTTTGTGCACCTTTTTTGTTCCGCTGCCTCTTTGTTCTGCTTCTGCACAGAGTTGCAGTGTCACTGACAAAGAAGAGCACAAACTGACCTGGATTCTGAGAGCACATTGGTGCATCCCTCTACTGAGTACTCCACCCAAAAATAATTGTGGTACTAATAATGGATTGAAGCTGGCAGGTGTCAGTGTCGCGCAAATGAGGCCATGCCACTCAGTCATTCATCATGTGAAATATTCCTCTAAAGCCTAAGGATACATGTAGTATTAGATAGGCAGGACTGACGGGAGGATACAACAGGCCCTGCCTGTGTTCAGGATTGTTTTTGTGCAACTAGCGTATGTTAATGCTGTAGCTCGAGCACATTTAACCTCGA
Organism: Arnoldichthys spilopterus; assembly: GCA_037974385.1. Classification (NCBI taxonomy): domain Eukaryota; kingdom Metazoa; phylum Chordata; class Actinopteri; order Characiformes; family Lepidarchidae; genus Arnoldichthys; species Arnoldichthys spilopterus. The sequence continues at coordinate 3,270,728 of JBBPDA010000019.1, read as the reverse complement.
CTGGAATCCTGAGACTCAAGTGCATCTAACCCCACTGCAATCCAGTGTTTTGAGCACATTTAACCTGTAAATGAAATCTCAGTACTTAGGCACATTTTACCTTGATTGGAAATCCTTTGAATCGAGCACATTTAACCTCAACTGGAATCCTGTGGCTTAAGTATGTTTAACCTTTAACTAGAATCTCATGAATCAGTGCCATGTTTAAGATGCAGTTTCAATACTGTGTATTGAATTTCTAAAAACCTTTTAAAATTCCATACTCTGTATCAGTGCAGGATAAAAAGTTTTAGCTCAGTTAGCTTGTCTAGGCAGCATTGGGACACAGTGATCAGAAGCTATGTGCCTTCTCAGTTTCTACAATTAAAGGTTAACCAAGCTGGCGAAATATATACATTTACTTAAATGTTTATTAATGTGCATTTTTCCTGTAAATCTTAGTTAAAATACATTAAAGGAAGCCCTGATTTGTACTGAAATATCTGTGTGCCTTTCAGGGAGTTTTGCAGTATGGGGAGGGCTTTTCTCCACAATAGACTGTGGCTTAGTGAGGCTGAGGGGGAAGGAGGACCCCTGGAATTCCATCACCAGCGGAGCCATGACGGGAGCCATCCTGGCAGCACGCAGTAAGTGGGTAAATGCATTACAACAGCACTAGTGACTACAGACAAACTGTCTATAACTACTTGCTGAGGAGGTGGACCAATCGCTACTTGCCCAGTTTTGAACACCTCACAGGTAGTTTCAATGGCCTAAGAATACTCTTTAAATTTTAGCGAACATTAGAGCATCAGCCTGGCAGACAAATAGCAAAAGCTTATAAAGCATATAGGCAGTGGTGGCCTAGGGGTGAGGAATTGCCCATGTGATGAGAGGATCGCAGGTTCAAGACCCTTGACAGGTACCACCCAGGCACCCTTGAGCAAGGTACCGTCCTGCTACACTGCTTCCTGGGTGCTGTTGAGAGCTGCCAGCTGCTCCAGATGTGGTTGGTTTAAATGCAGAGGTCACATTTTGTTGTGGTGCCCCCTTGTGTGATGGAAGTGAATACCATTGCCATTTTTTTCCATTTTTTGTTTAATAAAACTGTAGTTACACCACGTAACCTGTTTGATTGACAGGTTAGATCAGTTGTTAGACCAATCCATATTTTTAAAATCAACAGCACTCCCTTATGTCAACAAAAAACTAGAATCATAAAGTTTCCCCCACTCACTTCTCTTATTGACTTTCACTAAGCAAATCCATAATGCTGGGATAACTGTGAGTATTGACGCATGGCCGTACTGGTATCAGTAGGATCACAGGTTTTGGCTGTGACTTCATTGAGATTTGAATTAGTTTTAATTTTCCTCCTTCAGAGCTATACATGTTTTATTGGCCTTTTTAATATGTTTAACTTATTCTATATTGCATGTGTGTGTGTGTGTGTGTGCTTGTCTTTTCTCAGGTGGGCCTTTGGCTATGGTGGGCTCTGCAATGATGGGGGGGATTCTGCTAGCCCTGATTGAGGGCTTTGGCATCCTTCTTACTCGATACACAGCGCAGCAGTTCCAGAACCGTGAGTCTAACACCACCTCACTTTGCAGGAAAAGAGAATTGTGGCAGGTTCATGAGCGTTCTAAAGGGATCTCATCTCTGGTGGCGTGTTTGTATACAGTACAGCTCAGAGCTACATGGTACTCGAATATTTATCACATTTTTCATTAAACATGTTTTTGGCATCAGTCTGGCCTCGTTCTTGTGGGTGTGGTTAGAATGATGGATCAAATGAGAATTCAGATTCACAGTCAAAGTCATGGCAGGCCGTTTTTGTCAGGGCATGTTTTATGCTTTTCAGTTCATGATAGATAGCCAAATGTGATGAAATGTTTTGTTGCCCTGTGTAGGATTTTACTATAGAAAGCTATGTAAAGCTGTACTAGCTGTACAGTTCGTAGCATCTGTCTTATTTGCTCAAACTTGATAATGTAGTTTCTTCCACCTTTTCCCCTCCAGCGAGTCCATTTCTGGAAGACCCTAGTCAGCTTCCTCCTAAAGATGGACGTCATGGGCAAGACAATCGTGGCTATGGACAGTACCAGTAGAACTACCTGTAAGCCATGGTGACTGTGACTCTGCAGATGGGGAGACTTTATTATTTACAACCACACAAGCTGAGGTGGACTCTTGAGACCACTTGCCTCTAGAGGATCTTCACGTTAGTCTCCCTGAAGTCTGCATTTATAGTAATTGCTCAGGGGCAGTTAGTCATTTATATTATTTATATATGAGCTGTGATATACACTCCAGTATTTGTTCTCAATGAACAGGAAAGTTCCAGCAGCATTTGTATGCTAAGATGCGTAATGCAAGCATTATTATTATTATTATTATTATTATTATTATTATTATTATTATTAGGATGATTGTGTATTTGAAAACAGTTCAGACATGCATTTGCATAAAATTGATTTTTCTCAGAGTTTGTGTTTGGAAGTCATCTTTTTTTTGCTTAGGTCATCAGTTGAGTTTCCGAAAGGCTGCTTTACATTACAGCCCAGCAAATTCCATTACCTGATAATTAAAGCTATTAAAATAGTAGAGGGAGCATCACTTCAACCACCATTGTTTAGATTATGTTGACAAAATTATGCATAACTATTTTGTCAATTCAATAATTTAGTCTTAAGCAAAAATGGTAAATGTTAATAAATCAAAACACTGCGCACTGTGTGAAATGTACTGTCAGAGGGTGATGATGAATTTACACTAATTTTATACGATAATCTACACCCTAAAAAAATGTATCTTTTCTCAATTTCACAGCTAAGAATTGGTTATTTAAAATTTGGCTGCTTATTTTACAGTTTTACTGTACAGTCTGTTCTTCATACATTCATTCTAAATATCACTCTCCATTCTGCCCTTCATTTGTCTTTGTAAATAGATCCTTAAAGGAAGGGACTGTCTTTGTGTAGTTTTTGTCAGTGTATTTATTTATGGTGCACTATGAGAGAATGTTAATATATGAATAAAGTATTTTATGGTTGAATAAACTGGTTTCTTCATGTGTTTGTTCAAGTAACAGACTGTGAAAAGCATATTGATAGTAAGAATACATATAAAATGTACATAATAGTTTACCACAAAAATTCTGTGTAGTCTTTGTAGGTGCCTACACAGGTTTAGGCTTTGGTGAGATGTGGGTGTAAAGAATTTTTTGGAATTACACAATACAGAATTCATAAATGTCCTCTATTCCCATCACAACAGGTTTTTTACACAGTCTATAGAAGTAAAAAGCCAATGCCACACTGCACAGGATACCTCTGTATATCAGGATGTTGAGTAGCCGGCGTCAAGGGAATCCAGGGGCATGGTGTTTTCTAATTTACACTGATCAGCCATAACATTAACACCCCTGAGCTGGTAAAGTGAATTACATTGAATATCTACTTATTTCATTACAATGGCACCTGCCGGGGGGTTGGATATATAAGGCAGCAAGCTTACAGCTCTTGAAGTTGATGTGCTGGAAGCATGAAAAGTGAGTGTAAGGATCTGAGCCACTGTGACAATGGCCTTATTGTAAAAGCCAAATGACTGAGTCAAAACATTTCCAAAACGGCAGGTCTTGTGGCATGTTCAGAGTATGCAGTAGTTAGTACCTACCAAAACTGAACCAAGGAAGGCCAACTGGTGAATCGGAGACAGGGTCATGGGCATCCAAGTCTCAATGATGCATGTGGGGAGTGAAGGCTAGCTTGTCTGGTCCGATCCAAAGAGGACCTCCTGTTGCACAAAATGTTAATGCTGACTCCGATAGAAAGATGTCAACACAGTGCACCACAGAGCTGTTTCAACATCATGAGGGGGACCTACTCAGTATTAGGCAGGTGGTGTTCATGTTATGGCTGATCAGTGTAGCTAATAAGAATAAAACATATTCGAAACATTTCTAAATAGGTTAAAATATATAACTACGTGACTGAAATTAGGCATTATGTTTTGATTTAAAACACTGGCTGCAATTGTGTAGAAATCATTCAGTCCAGTCAGCCGAGCGCATGGCATTGCATGCTGGGTATTGTAGTTCTGCAGGGGTGTCGAAAATGGTGGACGTTCAGCCTCCGCCTCTGCGAAGCCTGGATGATTTCCTTTGGACCTCGGCCCGATTCTCCGCGCCAGATGTTCGCAACTTAGAGAAATGGAACAACCGCATAATTAACAACTTGCTGTATTACCAGACGAATTATTTTGCATCTGCCTCAGCCTTTCTGCTCCTAGTCGGGTGAGGAAACACTCGTGACGTGTTCGTCCATTCAGTACCACTGCTGTGTTGTGTTGTGTTGTCCAGGGGAGGACAAACTGGATTTAGCTGTTTTAGATTATAGTTAAAGTTTTGAAAATGCCAAAAACCAGCAATTTATGATTTTGTCAAGCAAGCATAGGTGTAGGTCTAGGCATTTTGTGGTCATATTAGCATTAAGCTGTTTTCTGCTCTAGGCAGTAGACTTCAGTGAAGAAGCAGCTGGACACCTAATGTTCCTTGAAGGTTTGGGGGAAAGGTTTGAATGGGAAAATACTGTAAACTCTTTTGTTGATGTCTTCTATGGTTTGGAGAGATCCATATACAAAAAAGTAGCTTAGTTTAGAGCTGGACATGTAATTGCTTTCACCTGCTCACAGTGAGGCCCTGTTTTACTGTAAAAGTGACCTTACATGACCCACTTTAGTCTTTGCTTTTCCTCTGTCAATGTGCTGTCATCCATTTATTCCACTCTCATCCTACCCCCCCATGTTTACTCTTTATCCCCTTACCTCGCACAGGTATTTCCAGCCATTGCAGCTCTTCCTAGGGGCGACCGTGGTGATTCTGGTGTTTCTGGGCTTTGTGTGGGCTGCGGAGAACAAGGCTGTGGTCAGACGCTTTAGAAGGAACCACCCTTCCATCTGTCTGGTGGCTATCCTGGGTTCCAGCTACTTTCTGCTCTCCGTGCTGGGAGGGGTGGCCGTCTTCCTCTTTGGGATCACCTTCCCCATTTTTAGTTAGTATCTCCCTCATTGCTGCGGTGGTCTGCTTTGTTGTGGATGCTGTTAAGTGCACTTGTCGACTGCATGTGAAGCCTTTAGGCAGCAAAGGTACCAAATTGTTCAGGCTGCATGTTGGGCACTGGGCCTGATAAACTTAGACATAGCACAAGCTGTGATTCTTCCATTTTCAGTATGCGTTTATGAAAGATGACTGTGCAAGACCATTAGCTTGTGCCTTCCTATATGAATATTAAATATATTGTAGTTTTTTGTAGGGGTGTAACACTGAATCAGTCTGTATCAGTACATTGATCAAAATAGCTCATGATCCAGTGTGTTGATATGACATAATTGATGTGTGTGTTTAATCCACAATTCATGTCACTGTGGACAGAGTTTTGTACTGAAAAGATGCTTTTACTGATGACTAGACTGCTGTATTTGACCTGCTCATATTATAATTTTGTTTGCATGTGTGAGTTCATGGAAATCTAGCAGACTGTAAGGCATTTCACCATACTGCGATACTGCAAAGCTGAGCATCAAACCAAATCGCATTACTGTTAATTTTAAGATATAGAAGATCGAAGATTATTGTCTAAAATAATTGCTGCAGGATCGAATTATGTTTTCCAAATTCCTCTTGAGGAATGATTCCCAGTCCTTCTCCAGAAGATCCACTGCCCTGCACATTTTACATTTTCCTGCTTTAACACTTCAGCTCAGTGAGGGTTAGTTCTTGAGATGATTAGCTGCATGAGATGTTTTAGGAGCAGGGGAAATCCTAAAATCTTCAGGGCAGTGGGCCTCCAGGAGCAGTATTTGGAAACACTGCTCTTAAGAATTAATTAAAATTTTCATGCTTTCGCTCGGGCATCCATTCTTTCATCCAGTATGGTCTGTTTTTATATACATCTTGTTGACGTTGACTCAAAATAGTTTGTCATTGGCAATTCTGTGGTGTGAGAAGGTATTAAAGTCCACTGGTCAATTGCTTTTCTTTCAGTGATCCTGATCCACGCCTCACTGAGGCTGAGGAGCTTAAAGAACAAAGTGGAAAACAAGCTGGAGAGCATAGGGCTGAAGAGGACTCCCATGGGCATGCTACTGGAAGCACTAGGTCAAGAGCAAGAGGCAGGATCATAGTCTATGTCTCTTACGTAAACCAGTCTTCAGTAACCTTTCTCTAAAGCCTGTCGTGATCAACACTCTTCGTGGTATGTTTTTACAGTGGTGCCAGTGCTCCACCATTAATTCAGGGACGGCCTAGTGGAGAAGGTTATAAGTTTGTTGGAATGGATGGAACATGGTTGGGAAAGAAGGTGGGGGTGCTTTCAAATGAAGTATAATGGACATACAATGAGTTTTCATGGAAGCAAGAATTATATACAAAACTACGTTACAGCAGGGGTGCACAACTCTGTTCCTGGATAGTCGGTGTCCAGCGGTTTGGTAGTTCTTATTCAAACACGGCTGGAAATGAACAGGTAAGCTGAATCAGTAAATCAGAAATTACCCAACAGCTGGATACCAGCCCTCCAGGCTCATAGTTGGGCACCACTGACCTACAGCATATATTTAAGATTCTTTTACTGCAGATTTTGTTTAGCACTTGTGATTTTACTGCAGTGGGTCATGTGAGGGAAATCATGAACATGATTTTTACATTAATTGTTAAGTGTTTCGCCTTATAATCATATTTGTCGTTCTTGATGCACATATACAGCTTATGTCTATAACAGCCCACAGTGCATTACTCTTTTACTTTAGTGCAACTATTCAACAAATTATGACGTTTTCTCTCAAATTGCACATGACCAATGCCTCCAACATTACCACATAATGGAAGTCATGTCTTGTATAATGTTTCTCCTGATGTACAGTCAATAATGATTTAGAAAATACTTATAATCAAGTTTCTCTAATCATTATAATGAAAATGGCGTAGACCTTAAGTTTGCTGTTGATGAATAACTTTTCAATTCTTTTTGAATTGCACACTACATGTTTTTACACATTTTGATTCTTTTGGGTTGAGCTGATCACAGATTGTCACAGATTGTCCTTTAAACTCTTAATGAAGTATTTTGTATAAACCAGATTGCACTGCACACATATTGTGATCTGCCAGTATGTTTCTCTGTGTTCAAATGCCAGTACGAATTTCTTTCTGTACTGTGCAAAAGTCTGAGGCATCTAAGAAAATCATTTTTAAAACTGTTTATCTGGGTAGGGGGGGGGGGGGGGGGGGGGGGGGGGGGGGGGGGGGGGGGGGGGGGGGGGGGGGGGGGGGGG
>JBBPDA010000019.1:3218659-3263407 GCA_037974385.1 Arnoldichthys spilopterus | reverse complement strand
TAAGAAAATCGTTTTTAAAAATGTTTATCTGGGCAGCCCCCCCCCCCCCCCAAAAAAAAATAAATAAATAAATAATATTGAAATAAATGGAAATAACATTAATACAGTAAACAGTGATGTTTCTCTGTGTTAATGTGTTGGCTTAACAAGATCTCTCCTTAGGGAAGCCCAGTATTACTTGTAGTTCCAATCACACAGCTTGGGTTTCATTAGATGAAATCGCTTGCTGATGGAGCTGTACACATTCCTGCAATGAATGGAGGCATGGAGGAGAAATCTGGAGGCAAACCTGTTCTTCTAACCAGCTCATACGTCAGCAGTTACTGCTTACACACAACAACTCCTCCTTTTTCTTTTCACTGCTTTCCTTTACTGTTTGTTTGCAATGATTCTAATGTGAACTTGTGTTGTTTTGGTGCCAAAAGACACTCACTGCTCAGATAAATGGCTTTGATGGATTTGTACTGTATTTGATGCCTATCTTTCTTCTTCAAAACACAAGGAGATAGATGTTTATATAGAAATTGTGATTGAATCTGTTTAACTCCTAAAGCACTATCCCTTCATATGTTAGGGACCACAGTAAGAGCATGTAATCATTTGACCACAGTACAGGACTGTACAGACTGTTACATGGGGAATTCCACAAATTTTTCAAAGTTTCTACATAATTCAGTCAATGACGTGAGCAAAGTCATTCAGAGTGAAATGTGAAATGATGCATTGCAGATAAACTTGAATTCTTTTCTGTGTTTGTAATGGGAACCAGAGGTTGTGACGTTTAGTAGAAAGACCTTTTATTCATAATCCAAAACAACCGATGAACCCAGTCATGTCATCTGACTTTCTATATGTAATGATGATCGTTAAGTGGTGGTCAAACTGAAAAAGTCCCATTTTGTCTGGGGCATCATATTCTCTACCACTAAGTGTAATATTTAGAGCTGTTAAGCGCTTTGGATATCTGGTTCCCATTACCACCATTGTGAACAATTTTGACTCTAGAATGGCACAGTTCATATTAAAACACTCAGAATTATTTTGTTTACATTTTGAGTTATCCTGAATTTATTAAAAATTAGTAGAATTCCCCTTTTAGGATTAATTTTTGGCTCTAATTAACTTTGCTGTATGAAGATTTTGTGCCTACTCATTTTCGGTTTTGCCAAGTCTGCCTAAAGAATTGTTAAAAGAAAAGTTTGGCTTTTCTTTTGTGTATTTTGTCATGTATTATGTACTTAAAGTTTACATGTTGTCATGAATTCATGAATCTGTTCCAGTGATTTTAAATATACTGAACTTTCAGACATTCACAGTCTGTGTTTCTGTTTGTCTCCAGAAGGGGGCACGTTGCTTCTTCATACAGACGTTATTGAGACACTGCCTACTGTTAAATTGACACTGCAATATTCAGATACACATCCTCCTTTATTATATTTATGTACACAGATCAGCCATAACATTAACACCACTGACTGATAAAGTGAATAACATTGACTATCTAGTTATTTCATTTCAATGGTACCTGTCATGAGGTTGGGATATATATTGGGCAGCAGGTGAACAGTCGGTTCTTAAAGTTAATGTACTGGAAGCAGAAAAAAATGCCACTTTGACAAGGGGCTCATTGTGATGGCTAGATGACCGAGTCAGAGCATCTCCTAAAGGACTGGAGTGTTCCAGGTATGCAGTAGTTAATACCTACTGAAAGTGATCCAAGAAGGGACAACTGCTGAATCTGCAATTGGGTTAAGACTCACTGATGCATGTGGGGAGTGAAGGCTAGCCCATCAATTCCGATCCCATTGAAGAGCTACTGTGAATTGTGGGTCAAAACTCACAGTGCACCACAGTCAGGGCTGTTTCAGCAGCACTAGGAAGACCTACTCAATATAAAGCAGGTGGTATTAGTGTTATGACTGATTGACTAATTGGTGTGTGTGACTGTGTTGACCTGAAAATGATATCTTAATTTAACTCTCACATTTAGAAAAAGTCTTCACTATATTTATGTCTCCCACATTGGTTTACATTTAGAATGAAAGGGCAAATCAATAAAATGCACATTCCTCAGGCTTTTCTAATGGATTCACTGACCAGCTAGATATTTCGTCCTCTCCCCACCTCCCTGTAGGAGATTTCAGCATGGTCATCCCTGTTAACCGGCTCAAATAGGCTAATCTCTTACACAGAGCTTAGCCTACTACAGCGAATTGCTGCAGAGCCTGAGGAAACTGTCTTCACAAGGCAGTGTGCATTAAAAAAATCTTTTCATCACAACTATTACCTTCTCTAGGTTATTCAGTAGCTTTAAATTTAGGGAAGCATGTAAATCCATCCTGGCTCACACTTGTACTAATGGAGAAACTTTGAAGATTCAACACCTGTTTGGTTAGTATGGAGTGGAACTGAACTGGTATGTTTATGGTTCATGGAGGAGATCTAAAGAGCTTCAGTTTGCTCCGCTGGGAGGTGAAGATTTCACAGTGAGGGAAAGTGCAGTTGGTCTTCTGACGAGGTGACCAAGCTGAAGAAGAAATGGACGCAACGGCTAAAGGTGAGCTTAACCTGTGCTATTGTAGTGCACCTGTACGGGGATGTTTAGACTCAAATGACATTTTTCTCCCTATAATACAAAGTAAAACTTTATGGTGAACCATGGCCTATTACAAGTTATAAATAGTCCATAAATCCATCCATCCATTTCCTAAACTGCTTCTTCCTTTTTGGGTTGTGAGGAAGCTGGAGCACTGAAGGCCAACCATTTGCATACTCCCCATAAATCTTTTTTGTAATTTCTTATTTTTGCCTTAACATATGCTTTCAGCTTTACAGAGTCACATACTGTTCTCAAGGCCATCAGTGGCCTTTAGTTTTGGAGCTTTCTCAGGTGCTCTGAGGCTGGTGCAGTTCTCAGAACTAGGTCACATCTGTCCAATCCCATATAAGGCACCTTTCAGTACAGGTATCCAGCCCCAGGCCATATGTCTCCTTCACCTGCCAAGTCTTATAGCCTATTTCTTTGCATCTTCAGTTCATAATCTTAGGATGTGACCTCCCTAGTCTACACTAAGTAGTCCATGTCATGACTAGGTTGGGGGCAGCAGTAGCAAATGGTTAGAGAAGTGTTTGTGACCAAAAGGTATCTAGATTGATTCAATGAACAGCACCCTTTCCTCCCTCTCCAGCCATGGCTGAAGTTCTCTTGAGCAAAGCACCCAACTTCCAAACTGCTTCCTGCCCACTGTTCTCTGTGTATGTCTGTGTATGTGTACATGTATTTAACTACTTGTGAGTACTGATTGCCCTCATAATGACAGGAATACAGGAAATGTGTGCATTTTACTGGTCCTCACCATGCTGTTTTCTCCATAAATGCAAAAATGGAAAATTAAACATCAGAAAGATTGTCTTTTGTTTACTGAGGTCAAGGTCAGTGTAGTGTTACAGATACAATAAACAGGTTAACATCATAAACAACACAATCAAGGACTTTCCAGGCCTAGTTTTCAAATTCAAATTCAAGGACCCAGCACGGCACAGTTTGAGACACATTAAGGTTAATTACCATAACAAGACTGTTGACCCTGAATCATTCAACTTCAAGCTCTAATGCACATGTAGCTTTCTTCAACACCACCAATTTCTGTTCTTGCACAAAATATATAAATTCAAGCATTTTCAATGTCTGTTCGTCTATTTTAGGCCTTGCTGTTTTATCATTAATAAATGTTTAAGGATTTCAGAGACATGTGGGAGTCACGAGTAAAATGCAGATACAAATTTATCAACGTATGTTCAGGAGTCCCATGTACATATACACACTCGTCTTTAACTGAATCTAAATATTTGACACAGCGGAACTTTAGGTTGAATGTGCTGGATTCTGTTAAATTTAGCCCTAAATTTAACCTAAAGACTGAGGCTGAGCCTAAACCACAGCTTAAGGTTGTAGATATTCTCCAGATAGTTTGCGAACAATAAAAGCCTCTGTTGATAATGTAGGCAGGAGTCTCACCCACATTAGACATCAAAGTTTGGAATCATATTGATAGTTTTTATTGTTTTATTCAATATTTCAAGCATTTTGGGAACAGTAAGAAGGTATTTCATAACAAATTATATAATAACACAAATACTAAAATAAATATAAATTATATATTTACAATCATTTTTTGTCAGTTGATGCCTGTCACTTCTTTTGAAATATAAAATATTCTTGATATTATATTATAATTATCAATTTTAAATGTATTTTCAATTTTGACTTATTTTCTTTATCTGTAATTTGAAAATGGTGAAGTTTAGCAGTGATTATTATAATAGTACTGTAAAACTGTTTGCCTGCCCCAGACTGATTCTAAAGTCAAAACAGTTGTGCTGACTACATTACTGGTCTTTTTACTGGTCTCGTAGATGGAGCTGCAGTGGGGCTTGTGGGGGACCTCCACAAGTCTGATACTCTCAACTCGACAGGCTCGGGAGGGGGCCGCAAGAGAACTGGAGGAGCCAAGAAGCAGATGCAGGCCAACAAGTCAAAACTACGAGCCCCCAGAGCACTGTGCTGCCTCACCCTCAGCAACCCCATTCGCATGGCCGCCCTCGCCCTAGTGGAGTGGAAATATCCTTCATCCAGTGTGTGGTTGTGTGTGTATGGTGGGCCAATATCCTACATTTTTCTCATAATTTTTTTTATCAAAGGTGCCATTTATGCTGGAAATGCTGGAGACATGTTTCCACCACTGTTTTATAGCATGCAAGTGATTTTTCTGTGCAATATTTTGTACCTTGTTTCTTGTGTTTTTTGCTTTAGATCATCTGCTTATAGCTCAGACTCACTGAATATTTAAGCTCAGATTGTTTATTAGGTTTCTGATGTTTTTGCCTAGTGGATCACAATGACTGGTGATAAAGTATCACTGAATCTGACATGAAGTTTCAGGAGATTTTCCTGCCTCTCTTGTTAATAAACCCCTCCACTCCAAACCCCTTTAACTCCCTGTAAATATGTGATCCTTAACCACAGCTGTTTAAGCCCTTCGACATATTTATCTTGTTAGCCATCTTTGCCAACTGCGTTGCTCTCGGTGTGTCGAGACCTTTTCCTGAAGATGATTCTAATGCCACCAATCACAATCTGGTAAGTGTCTGTTAATTCATGGTCCGTCACTCCCCCTATCGTTTAACAGATCCAAGAGTTGCTCATTCAGCATCCCTCTTCTGGTCTCTACTCGTTAAAGGCAATGGTGACCTCTCAGTAGTCCAGCTGTGACATCTGGCTAAACTGAGCTGCTAGTTTGAGCTGTGAAATCTCTGCCATAGGAAAAGTTAGCCAAGGAAACAGTTTAATTCTCAGCAGTAGGTCTGTTTTTGCCAGTTTATGCACTTCATTAGAAATAAAGCATTAATAAAATTAGGAAAAGATTCACAGTAAAGATTTTTTGTCATTGTTGTAAAAATTGATTAGTTATGGATCACATGGTGTACCTGATTTAAATTTATGAAAGATTGCTTGACGTACATGAGACACCTGAGAAATTAATGTAAATATTCAGTATTTAGATATTTCTATTTCAAAAACGACTTAAATTTACAATAACAGTTACCCAATAATTATAAATATAACTAATATTTATCTAATATTAAAATCTTAAAATTAAAAAATACACACACACACAAACACACATATGTACATTTGAATAAAGGCATGATATATGTCAGTCTGTTCATAGCTGTCATCTAAAACATTGTTTGGACCAGTAGTTCATTGGTCATTAAATCAGGTGTGCTGCTGATGAATCAAGGAAAAATCCTTTTAAAAAAACTTTTATTTTCCTAACCAGTATCAACTAAGATAAAGACATTTCATTCTTATTAAGGGTTCAACAGTGCCCATGGCATAGGTGACATACATTTATATGAAGGTACCCCTGATAAGAATGAATATAAAATAAAAGAAAAGTAAAAATAAAATTAAGAAATAAAGTATATATATATATATATATATATATATATAAGAATATATATATATATAAGAATATTTACAAATATATACAGAAACAATGGGAAGGGCACACTGTGTAGTGAGCTGTGCAAAAGTGAAAAGTGAAAAAGTGACCAATAATATTATAATATTATAATAATACCAAACATGTAATAATGTATGGTCCATCATGAAGGGGAGAATCAGACAGTAGTGACCATGGACTGCTGAGCATGAATGGGCAAAAACATCACTTGCCTAACTGCAGTAATTAATATCCTTATTTCAACAACTTTCTGGAAATGGGGATTGTTTGTTTTAATACAGTACTGTGTATTTATCAGGTGTTTTCAGGAATTTGGAATTTTATAGAAATCTGGAATCAAACCTGCATTCTTCTAAACAATTCAAGATATCAACAAACAAAAGTCTTAATACTTTTTACTGCGTTTGTTTTGCATTTTGTTATTCTAATATTAACTTATGTCTTTTGCTGGAACAACACTCACTCATACACACACACAGGCATCTTTATATATCTATATTTACATACACACAACATAATTGTACCTTTTTGGAAACCCCAGCTGCTCTTTACATTGTGTAAAATGCATGATTACATGAATGCACCAATAGAAGTGGTACAAAATAATTTTTTTGTATTAACCACTATTATAAGTTACAAATGTTTCTTTCCTTGTCCAGTAAAGTTACCATTTTTGACACTTTAGTTGCAACAGTAATGATAAATGTATGTATACATATTCATGTTCACAGCCCAAGGTGAATGTTTGTTCACTGCACTAATGGCATTAGAAAGAGAAAGTGCTCTAAACTCTCAACAAGATCAGTGTGTTCACCATATGTCCTCTTTCCTATCCAGCCCAAGCCCCTCTTGACAGTCAAGGTGCAAAAATGGTACAAATCCTCGCATGTGTTTATCTGTTTAAGACTTCTAAATGAGTAAAGAAAGTGATTCTAAATCTTTGTCTTGGATCTTAAAGGAAGAAAGGAAGCACCGGAGTACAAACATAAAAGCACAGATCATTCTAGTCTTTAATAGAGAATCTTACTTCTAAAATGGATAACTTTTATTTACACCCATCACTACAGACAATTCTGCACTGAAAAACAAGAATAGTGAAATCAGCTGAAACATTGTCTTCAGTATAAGCTTCAAATAATCTCAGCCACTGTGACCACTGTAAGTAATGCTTTAAGGAAAAAATACATAATTCCCTTATTAATATGTGTCAAATATAAAAAAAATACTGTAAAAGTATTTTACTTTAGACGCTTGTATTTAACAATAAACACACAAAAGTGCTAAGAGATGTACAATGTACAAGGTCATATTATTTTTAAGGAATAAACTATTTCTTTCAATGTGGTAAGATGTAGGCAGTGTAACTCAGGACAGTAAATTCAGACACCTGCTACTGATTCTAAGGTTCCAGCAGTTAGAGGTTGTCAGCATAGTGAGCATTAGCATTAGCATTAGCATGAGAGTTGCTGAGAGTACCTTCAGCTTTTTGCACTATCCTGGGTCAACAGGGCAACAAGCTAATAAGCTCAGCATGCATGCTGCACGTGAGAAGGCGGGAGTATGTGTGTGTGTGTGTGTGAGAGAGAGAAATAAAGAGAAGTATTGGGGAAGTGAACAAGTAACAAAGTAGCATAGTGCCAAGACTTTTGTACAGTGCTGTTTATAATGTGGATGAGGTTAAAATCTGAAAAACAGGGTTTTCACTGGGAACTTTTTTGCCTCACAATGCCCTGCATATACTTCTATGCCATGAATTCATATAAAATATGCAATATCATATGTTTTAGGCCAAACCCTTCATTCATTCTGAAGCATGTGAAAAATGAATTTATTTCATGTAATTCTTGCTCCTCAGGAACAAGTAGAATACATCTTTCTGGTCATTTTCACTATTGAGACCTTCACGAAGATCCTGGCATACGGTCTGGTCATGCACCCCAGTGCCTACATCCGCAGTGGCTGGAACTTGCTGGATTTTGTCATCGTCATTGTTGGGTTTGTGTGTTGCTCTTTAGAGAAACTTTATCTCTTCTATATCACGTTCAAAGTTCAAGACTTAAGGGTTCATTTATGCCATGCTATGAAAACCTCAGAGCCTGTTTTTTAAGTGAGTGCTTGTAAGGTCAAGTCAAGTTTATTTATAAGGCACTTTTCAAACACAAACTCAATTCAATTGGCCTTACATAAATAAAAGCATAAAAACAGCATAAAACATAAGAAAATTCGATTGATGAACTAGATATACACTGATCAGCCAATAATATCGATTATCTCATAACAATGGCCTGGTCAAGGGATGCGATATATATAAGGCAATTGGAGGCAGGAAAAATGTGCAGGCTTAAGGATTTGAGTGAAACCTGAAGGATTTACCTAGACATCTGAACTTCTTTAAAACAGCAGGTCTTAATGGGGTGTTCGCAGTATGCAGTGTTTGTTACCTACCAAAAATTATCCAAGGAAGGACAACTGGTCAACCTGCAATAGGGCCATGGAAGACCAAGGCTCACTGATACATGTGGGTAGTGAAGGCTAGCCCACCTGGCCCGATCCCACAGAACAGCTGTTGTAGCACAGATAGTGCATAACAACCTGCTGCATATGGGGTTGCATAACCACAGACCAGTGCGAGTGTCCATGCTGACCCCTGCCCATCATTACAATGGGCACTTGAGCATCACTGGACCATGAAGCAATGTAAGAAGGTGGCTTGGTCTGATTAATCTGATGAATGGCTTAAAGGATATACTACTAAACTTCAGCATACCTTCAAATGTGTAGTTAATGTGTGCAGTTTGTATTATATCATTATAATTGTTATATATACAAATCAACCATAACATTATGACCACCTGCCTAGTGTAGTGTAGTTCTCCCTTATGCTGCTGAAGCAGCTCTGGCTGTGGTCTGTTCTGACATCATTCTGTCAGAGTCAGTGTTCACATTTTGTGCAGCAGGTGCTCCTCTTTGGTTTAGACTAGATAGGCTAGCCTTTCACTCCCCACATCCATCAGTCGATTGACCAGTTGTCAGTTGTTCCTGGGATCAGTTTTGGTAATTACTAACAACTGCACACCTAGAAGACTCCACAAGACCTGCTGTTTTGAAGATGCTCCTACTTAGTTGTCTAACCATCACAATAAGGCTCTTGTTAAAGTGGTTGAGATCCTTACACTCACTCATTTTTCTTACTTCTAGTACATGAACTTTAGTAACTGACTGTTCACTTGCTGACTAATATGTCACCTTGATAGGTGCCATTGTAATGAAATAACTAGATATTTAATGTTAATCACGTGGTGTTATAGCTGATTGGTGTATATTTGGTGTATATTTAAAAAGTCCAAAGTCTAGACAGAAATACTGCTACACTACAAGCTGACCAGTTACTAGTGTGTACGCAGTTTAAATAGCTACAATGCACTGGTAATTGCTTTTTACAGGCTCTCTATAGCTGGTCAAAGTATGTGTTGTTCAGTTTTTGGAAAGTACTGGCAATACCTGTAATACACTCAGAAAAGTGTGATGTAAAATTATATATGATTACATATCGTACTGTTCACCACTGCTGTGCTTGGTGAAAGGTCAATAAAAGGAGATGTAATGGGTTCTTTGTGTGTGTGTGTGTGTGTGTGTGTGTGTGTTTGCAGGCTCTTCAGTGTTGTAGCAGAGATGGGGGAAAATAAACCTGATGCTCATCATTCTGCAGGTAAACCTGGAGGTTTGGATGTTAAAGCCCTCAGAGCCTTCAGAGTACTCCGACCCCTCCGTCTGGTCTCAGGCGTGCCTAGTAAGTGTGTGTGTGTGTGTGTGTGTGGGTATATCTAGCTAGGGGCTAGAATTGAATCATGATGGGGCATCTGAAAACTGCAGATGGTGCAGGAGTTTCATGTGGAAAACTGCAGTGTATCAGTACAGTAATACAAGACAATGCATACAGAACAAAGCTAATAAAGACTGATGACATCATCACTATTCCTCCGGTACGGAGATTCATATCTAAGATGATATATGACATATAGAAAGCCATTCTTTAGTGCTGCATGTGAACCTTGCTCTGTCAAGTTGGCTAGTGGATGTAAGGCCTCTGCCACCCTGAGCAATGATGTTTTATTTTAGAAATAAAATAATTTCATTTATTATTATTATTATTATTATTATTATTATTATTATTATTATTATTATTACTATCTTTATATTGTGTAGTTTATCTGTGTGTGTCTGGTGTGTGCAGGTCTGCAGATTGTGTTGAACTCTATTATGAAGGCTATGGTGCCTTTACTGCACATCGGTCTGCTGGTCATGTTTGTCATCATCATTTACGCCATCATCGGCCTGGAGCTATTCATCGGCAGGATGCACAAGGCCTGCTTCTATGTTGGGACAGGTAACACGCACACACACACACAAACAATTTCTGTATTTTATTCGGTTATTTATTGTAATTGTTAAGCTATTAATAATAATAGTCCTTGTGTGTGTTTGACTCTTGTTTGCACAGTGTTTAACAGACAGTAAAATAAATATGAAGATGTGCAAAATAAAAATGTGCATATAAACCTTATTTTGTAATTTTGCTTTGCATTTACATTTTAAAATCATTTAATTTCACATATAATCACCTTATCAGTTACATTTATGACTGCATTAAATTCAGATTTCTCAGTTTACAGGTTTGGGTCTACACTTTTTAATGTGTTCTGTTCAATAGTCAGTAAGATGAAAAACAGCAAAAAATGAATGACTTAAGATTTTTTCTCCACAGAAAGTTTAAAACATTAAAAAAAAACCTCCTACTTAAATAGAAGCAGTATCAACTGAAAGCTTAACACTTTAAAGTTTGTCTCTGAATATGATCAGTAAATAAACTACACCCTGTCCTGGGTAATTGAGTGAGTAAGTGATTATTTGTCATTGTGAACACATCACAATACAGCACAACAAAATGAAACCTCTGCATTTGACTCATTCGTGTAGAAGTTGCGGGCTGCTGACATGGGCAGTGCTCAAGGAGGGTCCCTTGCTCATACCCCAGTGTTACTTGTATGGGTCTGAGATTTGAACAGGTCAGGTCACAGGGGCAACTCCCTAACTGTTACACCACCACTGCCCCTAATGGTGGGGATATCTGTGAGTAAGGGTATAATGACTGTAGAGTATGGATACATACTATAATGGACATACTACCAGTGGCTTCTTTTATTGTCACGTGTGTATATATAAGAAAATGCCTGTATCCATGTGTACAGATCACCCTAAAGCCATCAGTATGCTTGGTACATGTTTGCTTTCTGTCAATACTATAGTAAAGAGGCAGCACAAAAGCACCTTTTTCAGCACATATTATTCTCTCCACTGTGTCCTGCAGAGCTGTATGTAGATGATGACCCCACACCCTGTGCATTTGCGGGTAATGGGCGTTTCTGTGTGGGGAACAACACTGTGTGCAGAGAAGGCTGGGAAGGTCCTAACGGCGGCATCACCAACTTCGACAACATATTCTTCGCCATGCTCACTGTCTTCCAGTGCATCACTATGGAGGGATGGACTGATGTTTTGTACTGGGTATGGAACTTCTAACTACTCTCCAATTACGTCCATCAAATCACTGGTTTGGGGTCAATCAGTGCGTCATTATATGAAATCATTTGCTGATGGGGCTTCACACACATTCATGCAATAGCTGGAAGTATGAAGGAGAAATCTCCCAGGTCCCAAACCCGTCTTTATCTAACCAGCTCACAAAATATCCAATACCTTTTACAAATAAAACTAATTCTCATTCTTTTCACTGCTTTCCTGTTTGCTTGCAAACAGACAGACACACAGACAGACAAATTCATTATCTCCACTTGGTACCACACATCTGTACAATCACATTTTATATCTCGTTTTCTCTCTTTCTTTCTCTCTCTCTCTCTTTCTCTCTCTCTCCAGATGAATGATGCTATTGGTTTTGAGCTGCCCTGGATCTACTTTGTGTCTCTGGTCATCTTTGGCTCCTTCTTTGTGCTGAACCTTGTGTTGGGTGTGTTGAGCGGGTGAGACGCTTCATTGTTCTTCTCTGTTTTGCTGATGATACAATTACTTCTATTGTGCAGTAAATGTGTCTGTTCTAGAGCTTTATTCACACCTGAAATTTTCCTAAACCTGTTTGACTTAGCCTAACCCA
This sequence comes from Arnoldichthys spilopterus, assembly GCA_037974385.1. Lineage (NCBI taxonomy): Eukaryota > Metazoa > Chordata > Actinopteri > Characiformes > Lepidarchidae > Arnoldichthys > Arnoldichthys spilopterus. Next base: position 3,251,206 of record JBBPDA010000019.1, on the reverse strand, counting down.
ACTTGAACTACATCACCAACTTTTAAATTTGACACTGATTCAAGCTGTCATCCAACATTCTGAATGAATCCTGACAGGTCAGCGTCTGCTAAATTGCTGTACAGGAGCAAATCTACCCATTATTAGGTCATACATAAATACATTAAAAACATAGGACAAAATATTACATAATTATCAACTTTAGTATTAAATAAATATCAACTTAATATTTAATGCATTAATGCGAGTGTGTGTGTGTTCAGTGAGTTCTCTAAGGAAAGAGAGAAGGCTGTGTGTCGTGGGGAGCTGCAAAAGGCCCAGGAGAAGCAACAGATGGAGCAGGACATGGTGGGCTACATGGATTGGCTCATTGAGGCTGAAGACATGGATGAAGATGGCAACAAACGTGAGCCACACACAGGGCCGGATTAAGGAGGGTGGGGGCCCCTGGGCAAATGCATTTTCGGGGCCCTACTCACGTAAAAATATGTACACAAAATGTGTTTTACACATCAAGCTTCATGGCTCGGAGTCACAGAGTTCAGTTTTTGACTACACAGTTTGTTTGCTTATTAGAGATAAAAATCTCTGTTCCATCAATGACTTAAATCTTTAACTAGCCATTGCCATACAGACAGTATAATAAGCCAGAAAACAGACGACATTGCAACCATCTTTTTAAAGCCGTGTGAAAGGTACATTACACACCATTTCAGTGCTGTGAGGTTTGCACTGAAAATGACCAAATGACCAGATCATCATTAACCAAGCTTTCAAAGCAATGAGCTGTAGAACTGTACAAGAGCAGCACAAAAAATCACTTAAGCCGTACTGTATATTAGCGAAGATCGATGCTTTTAAAAACTGTATTTTTCAGCATTTCTTTGCAGCAAATTCCTTAATTAAATCACAGAAATCCAGTTTCTCAACCACACCACACTCAAATGGCTTCAGACCTCTGCTCTGTTTTCCCAGTGTTCAAAAGACACTGTGTACCTAAATTTTTTTCCTACCAGTAGCATAAATCTAGAGAAAACATTGTAATTTCTCACAATATTTATTACAATAAGAAATGAACAGGGATTTTGATAAACATATACATGCATACTTTTGCAAACTGTAGGTACTGCAGCCCTCGTCAGTTAATATAATAAAAGAAAATAATGAATACTATTCTAAAATCCAAGGCTAGCAGCGTTCAGACGGAACTGAAACACACACGTACACTCGCGCATGCAGACACTGAAAAATGTATGGTACTGGACATCAGCCAAGTTCACATAAAATAACGGCGAATGACTCGGTGGCACATGCGCAGTTAACTTTGGTAGGACATTTTCATGGGTAGGAAAAAATGTCAGAACACAGAATGTTAAACTTGTGTACTCTGGTTTTACTGTTGAGTGAGTCTTAGTTTAACATCGTGTCATGTTGTATGTTTGCGTTAGAACTATGGATTACGCAGAGCTGTTACATTAGTTCGTGCCGGTAAGAAAGATGGTGGTCCTCCTACTGCATCATCACTCACAGGTTTAAAAACCTCACGGGCTCCAGTTTAATCCCGTCTCTCTCAACACCTCTTTCTCACCCCTTACACACCTACAGGACAGGGCCATGGGCTACAGTCCTGATAAGCCCTTCCTAAACCCGGCCATGGCCAGACATATACACGTTCACACACACAGCTTAGTTGTGAAGTGGTGGTTTAACCAAAAAAGCTCATTGTTCAAGACAATTTGTTTGCTGCTTGAAGGTGAAGGTTTTCTTTTTGTACTAGAGCTACAATACTAATGTAGCTAACATGTGAAAGAAGCCTATAGTTGCTAGTGAGCTTATGCAAACTGGAGGCCTAAATGACACAACTCGAGGAGATGGAGTGTGTTGCATAGTTTAAAGAGGGCGTAGCCATAGTCTTGAAGATCTGAGTACTAAGTCTTACATGACTAACTATATTTTCATCTGAAGGTGCTGTGGTGGCGAAGAAAAAAATGATGAAGAAATATGGCTGGTATAAACACAGTGAGGATGGAGGTACTGTGAAAACTGTTTATTCTCAACTTTAGTGTTATAGGAGATCTGCTGATTCTCTTGGGCAAATCTACTACTACCTTTCCAATTTGTGGAAAGGTAGACCGAGTCAAGACCAAGACAAAGTCGAGACGAGACCAAGACTGAGACCAAGACCAAAAAACAAAGACTCCATTAACTTGTGCTGTTGAGGACTGACCTGAAGGGTACTGACTGGTCCCAAAGTCATCTGACAAAACAGCTAACACCTCCAACAACTGTCTAAAGAATGGAAAATATGTAACTGATTTCAATTAAACTTCATTTGTAGATGAAATCGTAACATTAAATTAAAGATACAAAATTATAAACTTGAAATTGCATCATGTCCAATTGTAGAAGTACTAGCCACTGTCCACTGTATGATATCAACTTCCCTGAAATGTATTAGGCCTCTTAAGTCAACACAATGTGATATGCAGATGTTATTTTAAAGGCAATGGTCACATTTATTTAGTCAAACCATTTTAAGTAAAATACTGTAATCAAACAATATAAAGACATGCACACACGTCACATGAATTAAATTCAAATTGCAAGTATTACATACCAATACAAACTGCACATCAAACTGTGCATTAATAAGAATAAGTGCTTAAAAGATTCTGACATCTTGATGTCTGCAGTGGCATGTGATTACAACACACTGCCAATGATCAAGCCTGTTGTTCAGTAGGGCAAGAACAATAGAACACATACATTATGAACAAATAACAGATTGATAAACTAATACAGCTAGATGAAATACTTAAAAATGGAGAGAGAGAGAGAGAATGAGCACATTTTAAAATAGTGGTTGGTTGCACTTCAGGAAAACTAAAGATTGCAACATCTTATAGCCTAGCCGTGCACGGTGGGGTCTCATTAGAATGCCTCCCCTACTAAAAACTCTTTCAACTGGGGCAGAAGAGGCAGGGACAGAGAAGACTTTCAAGGCAACACTGTGCAGACTGGCTTTTAGAGCCGTTGCTTTTGCGCATGACACATCACTAATGTTGCATTATTGAACGTTACGTTGTGTGTCATGGATACTGTTGGCTCCAAATCTCCCGACCACTATGTCAATCTGAGACAGCAAGACCAAGACAGCGAGACCAAAGGATCCGAAACCAAGACAAGACCAAGACCAAAAACCGTCGAGACTACTTTTATGTGGTCTTGGTCTCGAGACCAGTCTCGAGACATCCAACTCTAGTGCGCACGCATGCATGTGTGTGTGTGTGTGTGTGTGTTTAATTTATCATATAAACAGTAATGTTCCATTACAATATGGAACTTAAAGAATTAAAAATCAGTTTAAAAATCAACAAAATGTTTAATTTGACTGGGGCACCCAAACATTTGCAAATGACTGTACTTTCTTGATGAGTAGTAACTGATTATCTTCATTATTCATTTGCTTGAAACCCCAAAAATGACCAGTCAAGTCATTGTTTGAATGAGCATAATGGACACAATTTTTTTCACAGAATCGGATTCAGACTCAGAGTTTGAAGCTTTCTTGGATGATGACAATGGCTGCTGCGCCTCTATACAGTAATATCAAACATTTATCGTATTATTTTACCTGATTTGTGTGTGTGTGCCATTTTTTTGTTTGTTTGTTTTTTTGTTTATTTTGTGCTGCTATGTTTTAACAGATCTGAGGAGTAATTTTTTGTTGTCTTTCATCAGGGCAAAGCTGATGGCTATAAGTTTTTGGTAAGTCAGGTGTCTTTCCTCCATCTTCTGTTTCACCCTTCATTTTTGACATCAAATTCTTCTTTTTTATGCGATTGTCTCCTTTGTTGTTGTCAGTGAGCAGTTGTATCACCTGAACTTAGTCATGAGGAAGAACTGCCGAGTGGCGGTGAAGTCCAGTAACTTTTATTGGCTGGTTCTGCTGCTGGTGTTCCTTAACACAGCTGCGAGCGCCTCCGAGCATTACGGCCAGCCCCAGTGGCTCACTGACATTCAAGGTGTGTGAAAACCCGTTAACACACCTGTCTACACTACTACCCTGTACACACACATACACAGAGCAAAGGTGGAGCTACTGTTATCCATTAAAATAAGCAACATTACTGTTCGATTTTCCTCAGAACGAGCTAACAAGATCCTGCTGGCCTTGTTCACCTTGGAGATGCTGATGAAGATGTACAGCTTTGGCTTCCAGGTCTACTTCATAGCCCTGTTTAATCGCTTTGACTGTTTTGTGGTCTGTGGTGGGATTCTGGAGACGGTGCTAGTGGAGATGGATATAATCCCACCCATCGGGATCTCTGTGCTGCGCTGTGTCCGCCTGCTCAGAATCTTCAAAGTGACCCGGTGAGTGTTTCACGTGTCACTACATGATCATGATCATGTTCATACTCAGAACTGAATGGTTTCTGTTTCAAATCCTGCTTCATGGTGCATCCTAGATGAATGTGTTTGAACATTACTTGTCTGCCCATGTTTGTTGATACTACAGGCAGTAATTTAGACAGGCAAAAGTGGAATGCTTTTACAGTTTTGCTATTACCTTGTAAAAGTGAGTTTTTAACTTATTTTGAAAATATTAAATGTCATTTGATTAAATAGCCAAAGCAATGAAAAAACTGTAAATATGTAGCTGCCTGAAGCAAGAACCAGAACCTGAAGGCAAGAAAAACATTCATTTGTGGGCAACATGCCCACCCCTGCCTGCCTTTAAGCCTGATCAAGAGCTAAATGAAATGAAACCCAATAATAAATTTAACAGAAAGCAATAGTTCACTGAATATATTGTCCAAATGCAGTCTGGTAGCCGGTCTGGATCTTTAACTTCATATACAGCATCAGAAAGATTATGAGAAAGTCTGTTTGAGATTGCTTAACAGCTCAAAGGCAAATTTTTGATAACTTCCAGTACTTGAAAGCTACATTAACCTAGTAGCACCGGTGCAAAACTACAAAAGCAAACTTCACTGGCTATTAGGCAGCAATGGCCTAATGGTTAGAGAAGAGGGCTTGTGACCAGAGGGGTGAGAAGCAGTGAGTGAGTAAAACAGCAACCTCCCCCTTAAACTTCAGCCCACATCCGATGGCTGAAGTGGCCTCGGGCATGCACCTAATTCCTGGGTGCCATTGGTGTGCAGCCCACTGCTCCTGGGCCTGATATTTGGAGTAAAATGGCTCAATTAAACAGTAATATTTCTGGAGAGAATTTCACCATAATTAAATTGTTAAGATGTAAACATTCAGGCTGGTTTAATATGAAATTCAGTGTTCCAAAGTCAGAACTATTGACAGAGGTGTCCAAGGTGTTTAAAGTGAGACATAGAAAGGTATTACACAATAATAATAATGATAATAATGATAATAATAATAATAATAATAATAATAACCAGCCTGAATAACGTTTTGTACATGTCAGTACTTGAACTATGCTGAATATTTCAAATCAGTCTGACCCACTTTGAGTTCATCAGAGCAATCAGCAGCATTATAATGCTTCTCTCTCTCTGTCTCTCATACAGTCACTGGGCTGCTTTGTCAGATCTGGTCACTTCTCTGTTGAACTCAATGAAGGCCATCTGCTCTCTGCTGCTGCTGCTCTTCCTCTTCCTCATTATCTTCGCTCTGCTGGGTATGCAGCTATTTGGAGGCAAGTTTAACTTCGACGAGACCCAGATGAAGAGAAGCACCTTTGATACCTTTCCCTCTGCCCTGCTTACCTGCTTTCAGGTAACCGCCTTTGTTGCCACACATCAGCATACATGCTAACTGTTTTAGCCTGGAATTAGCCTACATCAATACATAAATTAGAATTCATAAATTAGAATTTGGGCTACATTTGATGTCAACTGCTTAAATTTTCACAGTAAAAAATGTTTAAAAAGACAATAAATAAAAAAATGTTTATAACAATAACTTGCATTGTTTTACTGCAATTGTTTCTGCTCCAGTAAGTGAACAACACATATAAAATGATTTGAATAATTTCACAATGAGCTGTGAACTGTGAGTGAATCTGTGTCTGTAGATTCTGACTGGAGAGGACTGGAACTCCGTGATGTATGATGGCATCATGGCGTACGGTGGGCCTGTTTTCCCCAACATGATTGTCTGCATCTACTTTGTCATTCTCTTTGTCTGCGGTAACTGTATTCTTTCCACTACTGCCTGGACCGAGAACTTAGTTTATAGCATGATAACATTGCATTATTTTTTTTTTAAGTAAACCACATAGTATTGACACAAGTGGCGTTAAACCAGTAGTCAGCATTTGCTTGACTGATAACACTCTTATGAAGCATTATTTCCAAAAAATACACTTTATGAGACAGAAGCCTTGACTTGCTGTGTTGCCCAGACATCCTGCTGAATGTCTTTTTGGCTATCGCTGTGGATAACTTGGCCGGAAGTGGCAGCAAAAAGAAAAAAGAGTAAGTGCATTAGCACATGTACCTTTATAAGACAATTAACCTGAATAATGTATAGACTGTATAGACTCTACAACATTGTATTTTTACACCATTTGTTTTTTGTGGCTCTTTTGGTTATTGCTGACTAAGGTGTACTTATGTCTGTTATTTGCAATTTTATGTGAAATAATTTAAGCAATATTAAATGTTATTTTTGTGACTTCATTTCATTTTTAAAATAATTACTGGTTATTTATCATGGCTTTGCAAATTTCAAATTAATCAAGATGGTCTCTTTTAAAGAGAGACAAAACCAGAAGAGGAGGAGTGGGAAGATGATGAAGACAGGGAGGAAGATGATGCTGGAGTAAGACCTCTTTCTTTTTCTATGTCTCTGTTTTTCTGACTGCCTACTCCCTATGCATTGCATAACCTTACTGGAGATACAGTGCATCACTAGGGCATAGAAACCATAGTGAAGGCTTAGGAGTTAGGAGAGACCTTGGTGCTGCTGGTATCCAAATGCTCCTCTTCAGTGCTCAGTCACATGCATTTCTCAACCGCATTTAAAGGATCAGCATTCAGTGACACTGAGTAAAGCATTCATTCAAACCCAAACACGACCTGAGTACAATGTACTTCATGGAAAATTGGGCCCAAACCCAGCCCAAAATCTCGTATTTTGTTGTGCTCAGGTTGGGTAGCAGACTAATTAAATACCTGCTTCTATCCACCCATTACTGCCGCTTGAACCCACCATTCCTCATGAACATATTTTACACACCCACAGCACATAGTGTACTATATAGGGAGTAGGGAAGGAGGCAGTTGAGATTTAGCCTCTGTCACTTTTCTTTCTTTTTCTGCCATTGCACTTAGCTGCAGACAGGTCTCATTTTAAGCATTTCTTCCCCTTTATTTTCCTCTTTGCTTTCCTGCTCTCTCTCGTTCCTTCTCTCCAGAATGACGCAGATGACTGGGAGGAGAATGAGGAGCTGAGAGCGATCGAGGGACTAGAGGGTAAATTTAGTCAGGCTTTAGTTTCTGGAGCATGGTTATCTGTAGATGTAAATGGTGGTTAATTCTGGGCAGATCAGAAAAAAAACAGCACAGATAATTTGATTGTCATTCCTAATTTAACATCACATTTTTGCACTCTACAGGTAGCGTTCCGATGAAAGTGGAAAGTTTTCAGCCCAAAGAGAAAATCGTTCCCATTCCTGATGGCAGCTCATTCTTTATCCTTGGAAAGAAAAACTGGTGAGAGATCTGATATAGCAGTGAACAGAAATTTCAATAACTATCACCAAAATATGAGTTTGTGGTCACTGACCTCCAATTTGACTCATGCCTTAATTTCATGTGCGCCCAGCCTCCGAGTGGCCTGCCACAACCTCATTTACCATCCATACTTCACCAACTTCATCCTCATCTTCATCATCCTCAGCAGTTTCTCTCTGGCTGCAGAGGATCCCATCAAAACTCATTCTGTCCGGAATGTCGTAAGTCAACGAGAGCTTGTACAAGATAAGGCAGTGTAAAAGCCGGCTTCAGAATTTTGTTTTGTTGATGGAAGGCTAAGTAGAAAAGAAAGACATTCTAACTAGTGCTCATGGACGGAGCTTGATGGCCTTATATTAGCAACTGAAGAAAGATGTTCAACCAGTTTACTTAATAGCATTATACTAGACTCTTTTCCCACACAGGTCTTTTTTTCCAATATTTGTGGATGGATTGGAGTATTAAAATAGTTATTTATTAAAAATAAGATCATATTTACACAGTGTTTTCTTTCAAACAATGTCAAGTTTTACACTAGAGCTCTAAGGCTAAAATAGCTAGCAGGTGATATACACTGATCAGCCATAACATTAACACCATTGGCAGGTAAAGTGGATAACACTGACTATCTAGTTATTTCATTACGATGGCACCTGTCAGGGGGGTTGAAATACATTAGGCAGCAAGTGAACAGTCAGTTCTTGAAGTTGATGTTCTGGAACCCAGAAAAAGTAAAAGAAAATCTGAGTCTGAGCATCTCCAGAATGGCAGATCTTGTGGAGTGTTCCAGGTATGCAGTATTTAGTACCTACCCAAGATCCCATTATCCAAGAAAAAACTGGTGAAGAGTCATGGGCACCCAAGGCTCACTTATGCATGTGGGGGTGATGGCTAACCCGTCTCCTCTGATCCCACAGAAGTGCTACTGTGGTTTAAAAAGTGAAATAGATAGAAAGGGGTCATAACACACAGTGCACTACAGTCAGAGCTGTTCCAGCAGCATGAGGGACCTACTCAGTATTAGGCAGGTGGTGTTAATGTTATGGCTGATAGGTATGCCAAAAATAAAAAACAATTTCAGGTTTTTGGACAATTGCTTTGTATTTATGACGTACTTTTTCCATTTCTATAAATTAAAGTATTTGTTAATTTGCCAAGTTATGGCCTTGTAGCTCAAGTGCAAAAAAAGAAGCAAACATCAGACACAAACTTGTCTTGGCTAAATGACTACATTTAGCAAACTGAAGTTTTTCATTTTTTGTGATGTCATTAAAGCTAACACAATTGCTTGGTGTCATTATCTAGATGCTGGGCTATGCTGATTATGTCTTTACTACTGTCTTCACCATTGAGATCATTCTGAAGGTAACCCTTGCACAGTCAGTGTCATTATTTTTGTGTCAGCTAAACTGAAAGTACATGTGAAAAATGTTCTTTAAAGTGCAAGTTTACTAATTTAATGAGTAAATGTATTTTAGGATTGTGAGGTATTAAATCTGAATGACCAAACAGTGTTAAAACTTCATGTGCTCTTGAAAATAGCAGATTCTTGCATTAACAGTTGTGTTTTCTGTTGGTGGTAGATGACTGTGTATGGAGCCTTCCTTCATCCTGGCTCTTTCTGCAGAAATGCTTTCAATCTGCTGGATCTACTGGTCGTCAGTGTATCTCTCATCTCTTTTTTTCTGCAGTAAGTGCTGCACATTGATTCATTTATCTAATCATAACTTACCTTAACTACCCATCCAGCATCAGTTCATGTAGCAGTCCATGCATTCAGCACTAGTACATCCATCCATCCTCCTTTCAGTATCCTTCCAATCTTTCCGCATTGATAAATCAATCTATCCATCCATTCAGCATCAATTTATCCAGCTATCTATCATCGATTTGTATATCCCTCTTTCCACTTAGAGTACAGCCATCTATCCGTCAGTACAGTTAGCTGTTCGTCAATGCAACATCTATGCATCCAACATATGCTAATCAATCCATCCATCTATCCCTATAGTGCATGTCTCCATTCATCAATCCTGAATCAATGTCTTTATCTATCCATTCATCTGTCTACCACCTATACATCTATTTATCCATCCCACCCTTTCATTCATTTATCTATTCAATTTATTCATTCATCCACTCACTCCTTCTTCTATCCATTCGTCTACCACCTATACATTTACTCATCCATCCTACCCTTGTCAGCCATCTATCCATCCATCTCATCTACCCATTCGTCCACTCACTCCTTCTTCTATCCATTCATCTGTCTACCACCTTTACATCTATTCATCCATCCCACACTTTTCATCCATCCATCTATCCATCCATCTCATCTACCCATTTATCCACTCACTCCTTGTTCTATCCATTCATCTGTCTACCACCTAAACATCTATTCAACCATCCCACCCTTTCATCCATTTATCCATATGATCTATCCATTCATCCACTTACTTCATCTTCTATCCATTCATCTGTCTACCACCTATACATCTATTCATCCATCCCACCCTTTTCATCCATTCATCTACTTATTCATCCACTCACTCCTTTTTCTATCCATTCACTGATCAAATGGTCCAGCTGTTCCATCTATCATGTGTTTTGCCCTGTGTCCATCCACTCCTGACGTCTTTGGTCTGCTGATCTTTGCTGTGACTCTTTAGTTCGAGTGCTATTTCTGTGGTGAAGATTCTGAGAGTGCTGCGAGTGCTAAGGCCCCTCCGAGCCATCAACCGAGCAAAAGGACTAAAGGTAAAACACCTTACTCATTGCTATTATTATTATTTAACATCACATTTCCCCCCTTCTTCTACTTTTGAGATATCATTAGTGTATGAACAGTATGCTCTAATATTGGTAAAGTCTCTGATCCCAAATGAATCAATTCAGCCAGAACATGTTTGGTGTTTGAAGCCTTTGTAGTTTTGTGCTGGAACCTTGGGGCAAATGTAATTAAAAAGTAATGGAGACGTAGAACTACCATCATACAAACTGCATCTAGTGTAGTTGTTAATCTCAAACAGAATTGCTTATTTACTTTCTTTCATAAGTCATCTCTTAAGGCCTGAATTTATGTATGAACCTTTGGCCATATTTATATATGCTTCTTGGTTTGGAGCGAGCATAATAATGCAAGTTTCTGTCTCCAGAGCGTGATCCAGTGTGTGTTCGTGGCCATCCGCACTATCGGCAACATCCTCATTGTGACCACTCTCCTGCAGTTCATGTTCGCCTGTATTGGGGTGCAGCTATTTAAGGTAACATTAATATCTCACACTCCACTACAGACTCACAAACCCTGCAGCTCACCACAGCAGAACTAATGTAGCTGCTGTTTGCTGTTGCAGGGCCGTTTCTATCGGTGCACAGATGAGGCAAAACACACCCCATATGAGTGCAAGTATGCGTATACACTGGTCATGTCATATTCTTCTCACATATGTCAACAGAATGCTTCAGCTGGGTATATGTGTGTTTGCAGGGGCACTTTTGTGGTGTATAAGGATGGGGATATGAATCACCCCATTGTGAAGGAGAGGTTTTGGGTGAATAGTGACTTCAACTTCGATAACGTGCTGATGGGCATGCTAGCTCTCTTCACTGTCTCCACGTTTGAAGGCTGGCCACAGTGAGTCCATTTTTAGACTGAACTGTTCACTAGACTGGAGTGTTGTACAACTTTCATGTTGCCTAAAGAATCAAGTCATTGTGAAATCACAGATTTACATTCATTCATGCAGCTTTTTGAATTATTCATCATAAAGCCCTGAAGTGACTGCCATGCTGGTGTCAACCATATTTAAAACTTTCTGAGTGCATCGCATAGTCTGGCCAAAGGGTGTCCAAATCCGTTCCTGGGGGCCGTTGTCCAGCACAATATGGTTGATCCCCTTTGTAAAACATACTCACTACATCTGGTAATTAACAGGTGAGCTGAACCAGGTGTGTTTGAGCAGGGAAATCACCACATTGGACACCCTTGGTCTAGCCAGTCTCCTTACTTGAATCCTATTGAACATTTATGGAGGATTCAGGGGGATCTTTTGACCTTTGGCAATAAAGTACAGTTTGCCAAGAGCAATGGGTTAAAACGGAACCACAATGCAGCAGAACGTTGTGTACTTTTTACCGTATTTCAGAGCTGAAATTATGAGTTGCAGAGTTTATATGTTATTAATTTGTAGTCCTCTATTGGTCGTTCAAGTGCCCTCCTGCTACACTGCTCCCTGGGTGCTGTTGATAGCTTCCCTCTGTGTGCACATGTGATGAGTTAAATGCAGAGGTCACATTTCAATGTGGTGCACCTTGTGTGATGAGAGTGTTCACAATGACAAATAAGTCACTCACTTTCACATGCCGTTTTCATAGTAGTGTATACTATATTTTTCATATTCTGGGAATATCTGATTAAGCTAGAGACTCTTTTCTGGGATTTGCATTCTGAGTATTTTGGTGCAGACGGCCATGATGCAGAAGGGAACTCTTTCACAGGTTCTTATTTCCTATAGTTATCACTCATTTTCTCCACACGTGCTTTATTTAGCCTTAATGGTGTGCAATGCATCTTATCACCTACAGGCTTCTGTATAAAGCTATTGATGCCAATGCTCAGAACAGGGGCCCCATCTACAACTACCGTGTCGAGATCTCCATCTTCTTCATCATCTACATCATCATCATTGCCTTCTTCATGATGAACATCTTCGTGGGCTTTGTCATCATCACGTTTCGTGAACAGGGAGAGGCTGAATTCAAAAACTGCGAGTTGAACAAAAATCAAGTTAGTGTGAATCACTTTAAAATGAGCCTGGAAAGGATTTGAAACAAGATGTTTATAAACAGCTTATTGTAAAGTTTTGTGGCTTGATCATGTGCAGTGTCTTTGAACACCTTGCACATTATAGCGTCTGTGCCTGAAGTAGGGCTGAACGATTTGGAGAAAATATCTAATTGAGATTTATATCTAATTGCGGTATTTATATTTTAATTTAGCTGTGATTACTTTCTTCATAGGATTTTTTTCTATCCAAGCCATTTTTCACCAAAAAAGTATGGTTTTTTTGGAAGCTTCAGCTCTATATGTAATGTGCCAGACCCCCAATTTACAAGCTCTGTGTTATAAGACATAATTATTAAACTGTCTCAATTAAAACTGGTCCGTAATGTTGGATATTATAGCATATAATAAAAATTGCTGTCCTTGCGATTCAAAACTGAATGTGGAAATTCAGATTCAGAAGATGACATGTATAGCACAGATGGTGTGGAGTTTGTTGATGTTTATATAAAATCAATGAACTGTTCAGCCTTAGCTTGAAGTGACTTTTTTTTTACTTTCTCTGTCTCTGTGTCATCCCCTCCTCAGAGGCAATGTGTGTATTACGCTCTGAAAGCTCAACCTATAAAGATCTACATACCCAAAAACCCTTCGCAGTTAAAGTTCTGGAAGATCATAAATTCCTCTCAGTTTGAGTACATCATGTTTGTCCTAATTCTGCTCAACACACTCACGCTGGCTGTACAGGTGTGTAGTACAGACGCACACTCACTCATGTGCATGTATTACAAGGCTTTACCAGAATGATCATAAAAGCAGTCATATGTTTTCAAAAGCTTGCACACCCAGGTTTTGTTCACTTTCTAAGTGAAATTAACACATTTTTAACAAAGTGAAACATGTTTTTTTTATTCCTGCTAGTTTTAGAGCACATTTTCTATTTATTTACTCAAACATATTGAAAAAAAAACAAATAATACATGTATATAGAATTTGCCACAACGATTGCACAGGATGCATCTTGTGCTTTGTGTTATTGTCCAATATGTTAAATAAAAAAATTTAATTATGGTGCCTTATTTTGTGCAGAAATGTGTTGTCTGTAGAGGATGATTACTTATTTTCACTAAGGAAAATCAGCTAAACATGTAATTTGCCTGGAAATGTCCAGATTTTGCATGCACTCTATGTAAATGTGCAAAAGTTTTAGGTACCTATTCACTTGACATGTGTGTTTATATATATATTGTCATTTGTCTTTGTTCTAATTTTAGTGTTTTTCAGAGCAATTAAATGCTTACTGTCCAATTAAAATGTAGACACTAATATGGGGGAAAAGTAGTGTTGTGTAATAAATACATTGTTTATTGATCACTTTTGCAGTCTGGGCCTTTTGCAATACTCATATTACAGTTATTTCATTGTCATTGCCTCAACAGCACTATGAGCAGTCCACTCTATTTAACTTTGTCATGGACATCCTGAACATGATCTTCACCACGCTCTTCACCATTGAGATGGTCATCAAACTGCTCGCTTTGCGGCCATATGTAAGACAAGCTTAGCTTGTTGTTTAATGTCATGTTTGAAATACCTGTTGAATTTAATCTCCATGTGGTCCAACGACAGTAGAGTAGACTTTCAGTGACGTTTAAGGTTTTTTATCCACTCATTTTTCCCTTATGTTCTGTTTCTCTCTGTGTTGTAGCACTATTTTATAGACGCCTGGAATTCCTTTGATGCTCTGATAGTGGTGGGGAGTTTAGTGGACATTATGATTGGAGAGTTAAGTGTGAGTATTACTAGCATGATACTCATTATTTAGACTAGAACATTCTGTTTTGTTTCTTTCTCATCTCTTTTCTCTCTCTGCTACGTGTTTTCTGGAACCTTATTCAGGGTGATGAAGACCAAGAAGTAAGTAAACACAATGTCTCTGTTTAACGTGCTTCCCCACATGTTCAATTTCTGCTTCTTTAGTTTAGATCTGTAGCTACAACACTAACATTGCTAACACAAATTGCAAGTCAATAGTCACCCAAGTTCTATCTATAATTCTGTCTCCAAAGCTCTTCTCAACTCTTCCATTTTTGTGAAAGCCGGTCATGTTGTCTAAAAACATACGTGTAGCATCCAGGTGTGATTTTGTTCATTTTATAGCTCACAGTAAGTCACATTGTGTCTTAAATCTTAAATTTAAAAAAATTGTGTCTGTACCACCTCAATGAAGAGCTGGATGCAGTTTGAACTGGATGAGAGTCCTTGGGAAGAATGTATTTATGGATATGACTTGGGTGACCAGTGTCTTTTAGTATTTGTTAGCAACATTAGCCTGGCAGTTCCACTTCTGAACTAAAAGAGAAAATTTAGGCTCTAATCATGTCTTGGCTGACTGACTAGATCTGGAATAAGTGAAAAATACACAAAACCCTTGTTACTGTTATAGTATATAGTAAAGGGCAGTGGTGGCCTAGTGGTTAGGGACTAGCCCATGTGAGTGGAGGGTCACAGGTTCAAGTCCCAGGCCAGGTACCACTCCTGATACACTGCTCCCATTTAGCAAGGTACCATCCCCCAGTTATCACAAAAATGTTCATATTATGTGCATCATGTACACGTGTTTGTCTGTGTTCAGTTTATTTCTCCTCTTTCTCTTTCATAGGGGAAGGGGGATGGAGAAAGTTCTAAGGTGTCCATCACTTTCTTCCGTCTCTTCCGAGTCATGCGATTGGTCAAGCTGCTCAGCAAGGGGGAGGGCATTCGCACTCTTCTGTGGACTTTTGTTAAGTCCTTGCAGGTCTGATTCAGTCTTCAGTCTACTATATGCACTTCACGCTGTCCCTGACCTTCCTGGAAATTTTAACTGTTGCATATTTTTTGTTGACCAGTATTGTATTTTGCCACTGTAATATATATTGACTTTTTCTCTCTTCTCTATGCAGGCCTTACCTTATGTCGGCCTTCTGATTGCTATGATCTTTTTCATCTATGGTGTAATCGGGATGCAGGCATGCTTATCTTTGTCATCCCTTTCTCTTTCTCACCTCTTTTATTGCTCTGTTTATGTTTCATATGTTTTCATGAAGTTCTTGTCCCTTTAACGCTCATTTCCCTGTGCTCCAGACGTTTGGAAAGATTGCTATAGACGAAAACACGGAGCTCAATCGGAACAACAACTTCCAGACTTTTTTCATGGCAGTGCTGCTGCTCTTTAGGTGAGAATAAGCAGTTCTGCTGAATGTGGAAAATTGTTTCTAGTGTTTTTTTCTACATAAAAGTTAAAACGTAATTTTATGCAGTTATTACTTATAATTACACTGTAAACCTTTTGGAAGTATATGTCAGGTCTTCACTCACTCAGAAGTACATAACTTGCTTATTAGTTTCATAGTAAAAATGTAATATAAAATAATTGAAATCAGAATTCTAAGCTTTTGTGAAACTTGATATACACGTATATGATCTTAGACCGGTTGAACTTTGTATTCTGTGCCATTACATATAAATATGCCCAATAATAGTAGGCAGTGGTGGTTAGGACCTTGCCCTTGCCCACAAAGTGAAAGTGAAGTGAAAATTGAAAAAAAAATTTGTCACTGTGAACACACTTAAGCACCACAACGAAATGTGATCTCTGCATTTAACCCATCACACGTGGACACTCGGAGCAGTGGGCAGCTATCAACAGCCCCCAGGGAGCAGTATAGCGGGACGGTACCTTGCTCAAGGGTACCTCAGTAGTGTCCGGGCCAGAACCTGTAACCTTTAGTTCACAGGGGCAATGCCCTAACCATGTTCAAGTCCTGGTCAGGGTACCACTGAGGTACCACTGCACTGCTCCCTGGGTGCTGTTGATAGATGCCCAGTGCTCCATGTGTGCACTTTGTGTAACAAATAAGTCACATTCACTTCACTAAAACCCATTGTGCTGTAAATGGAATAATGTTTGACTATATTGCTGCTTCCCTGGACCACCTAGACCCCAACCTTTATTTAAACTGATGGGCTTAAAGATGGGTATCAGCCTAAGCAGCTTTTATATCATAGGCTTTGAGCTGAATTACTTAAACTGCAGTATTCAATGATGGGTACTGGAAACTATATTTCTTGACAGAAGAACTGTTAATCCTGATTATTATTATTATTATTATTATTTTTATTATTATTATTTTTTTGAAAAATTGTGTAATTGCATCAACACATTTGATCATTTTTTAATATCTTTAATTTTATACAAGCAATAATTCACTCAAGGCCATGTGTTGCAATGAATTTACCTAGGAAAAGTGAGTTTTGAGTACTCTACTTCTAATATAGTGCTTGGCAGGAAGTTTTTTAATAATAACTATATTTTTGACCACCGGTGTATTTTGTTGCTTTGTGTCTAACATTACCCCTTAACCATGATAAATCCACTGTAACAGGGTTAATCACTGAATCGCTGACAGACTAACTGACACACTGGCTCTCTTTCTAATTTAGATGTGCAACAGGGGAGCAATGGCAGGAGATTATGCTGGCAGCGCTACCAGGGCGACGGTGTGACCCTGAATCAGACTTTGAGCCTGGAGAGGAGTTTAGCTGTGGCAGTAACCTTGCCTACCTGTACTTCATCAGCTTTTTCGCTCTCTGTGCCTTTCTGGTGAGTGGGAGAATGAAAGTGAGCGTGAGACAAGGATATATGTTTTCTAATTATTGAGAGTATGTGAATTAAATTGAAGGGTGAATGGATTCATTAATGAGTTATTTAATAAAAAAAAACAAATCATTTAGTTTCACAGAATTTTTCTTGCTTTTTTGACATGCGATTTGTAAAAAAGTTAGAGACTCACAAAGCAGCTTCCCTTTCAGTCCATATTACTGTCTGTATCTTTACTTTGTCAGATCATCAACTTGTTCATTGCTGTCATCATGGACAACTTTGAGTATCTGACCAGAGACTGGACTGTTCTGGGCACTCACCATCTTGACGAGTTTAAGAGAGTGTGGTCAGACTATGATCCAGAAGCAACGTAAGGAAAACATTTTCAACAATACATACGTGACAAGAAGTGGATGTAATCATCTGTCGTTCTGACCCTCATTGATCCTGCCACTTTACTGATCTGGCATCACTAAAATAAAGCAATGACATGAAATAAAATCAGTCGGTAGCTCATGCAAAAGTGCAAATTTGGCTTTTGTTTGTATATTTGCTTACAGAGGACGAATTAAGCACCTGGATGTTGTGACCATGTTGCGCAGAATTCAGCCACCACTGGGCTTTGGCAAACTCTGTCCTCATCGAGTAGCCTGTAGGGTAAGCAGCACTGCTTAAATACAGCTTAACAGTGGTACTTGAAAGTTTGTGAACCCTTTAAAATGTTCTATTTTTCTAAACACGGCCTAAAACATTGTTAGATTTTTGCACAAGAAAAAACGAATTATATATTAACTAGATACAAATATAATAATCGTCATTCATTTATTGAGGAAAATGAGCCATTATTTCAGATCTGTGAGTGGCAATTGTATGTAAACCACTGGGATTAGCAGTTGAGTTGAAGGTGAGATTAGAGTGAGGTGTTTTCAGTCAATGGGATGACAGTGATGTAATGATAATCCTCATTACACAGTTGTGGAGGTGTATCATGGCACAAACAAAATTTCTTGTTGATGCTCATCAGGGTGGAAAAGGTTACAAAACCATCTCTATAGAGTCTGGACTCCTGCCACTCATAGTCAGACAGAATGTGCACAAATGGTGGGTGGGCAGTGGTGGCCTAGTGATTAGGACGCTGCCTTTGGGACCTGAAGGTCAGAGGTTTGAGTCCGGCCCGGGCACTGTTTGAGCAAGGTACCGTCCCACTACACTGCTCCCCGGGCGCTGTTGGTAGCTGCCCGCTGCTCCACATTTGCACGTGTGATGGGTTAAATGCAGAGGTCACATTTCGTTGTGGTGCATGAGTGTGTTCACAATGACAAAGAGTCACTTTCACTCCTGAATTCAAACCATTGTTACCCTCTCCAGGAATGCTTGACCACTCCAAGAGCACGGTGTTTAATAGTCTAAAAGGTCACAAAGGAATGCAGGGTAACTTGTAAGCAACTAAAGACCACTCTCACATTGGCTAATGCTAATGTTCAGAAGTTCAGCATAGCTGAAAGGAGAGAGCCACTGCTCTCCAAAAAAGAACATTTCTGCCTATCTACAATTTGCTAAGGATCATGGGGGCAAATCAGAAGACTATGGCAAAAATGTTATGTTGACAATGAGAACAAAATGGCACTCTTTCTTGTAGAAGGGCCTGAAGCAAGCAATTTATGTGAGGAAATCTGTCAACATCCCAGAGTTGGAGTTGTTCTGCCCAGAGGAATAGGCTAAGAATTGTTTAAGCTGATATGTTGACCAGCAGTTAACTGGAAACTTTTAATGAGTCACAATAGATACTGAAAGCAAAGGTTCACTTTTGCCACACACACACATATATGTAATATTGGATAACTGTCCTTAATATATGAATCACCAAATATAATATTTATGATTTTTTATCTACTTATAGGACTTCTGATAATGTTCAACACCACATTCATTTACATTTGCATTTATACATTTGGCTGACACTTTTATCTGAAGCAACTTCCAAGACGTGGAGCAGTGTAGTGGGACGGTACCTTGCTCAAGGGTTCTACAATAGTGTCTGGGCCGGGACTTGAACTTGCGATCTTCAGGTTCCAATCGCAATGTCCTAACCACTAGGCCTCTATTGCCACATATTCATGCAGAAAACTAGAAAAATCTAAAAGTTGCACAAACTTTCAAGCACCCCTTGTCAGGAGGTGGTGTAGAAAGTATATGCAGCGGAGATTGTTTTTAAGGGTTATTTATTATGAATAAACAAACGAACACTATATATAAAGACAAAATACCAAAAGGGGAGAGAGACATACAAAGACCAGCAAACACAAGACCAAAAATCAGAGACTAAATAGAGAGGACAAATTAGGAACACCTGACAAGGGATGTGATGGCAGGAATCAGAAGCAGGTGAGAGGCGGGGCTGGGGCGTGGCTAGGAGAAGACGAGGAAACAAAAAAGCATGACAACCAAAACAAACACAGACAGGACACGTGGGGCGTGACACCCCTGTATTAAAAGACCGTAGTATCATACATTAAGTGCAGTTTCACTTAATATTGTAGTTTACCTTTCACATATGGGAGAATGAGTGTGTGTAACAAGAGACCCAACAAACAGGTGACACATTCACTCTGTCAACAGTATTTAGCTCTCAGTGTCCTCTTCCTGCCTCAGAAATCCTATTAGAATATATATCTCTCTCTCTCTCTCCCCATCCCATTATTCCTGCAGAGGCTGGTTGCTATGAATGTGCCACTACATCCCGACGGCACAGTGTCCTTCAATGCTACCTTGTTCGCTCTTGTCAGGAATTCACTCAAGATTAAAACTGAAGGTCAGTGTACATATTGGCCTAGTCATGGAAACACACACACATATTCACACCCATATACACACATGCACACTTTAATTGCATTTGTTCATGTAGCTGCTACAGCTAACCTTCAGGATGCTCACCTTTGCCCTGCACATAAAGATGAAACACATGCCCAGCTACAAATAAATGAGGACATATTGGCAAATACAGATCAGGCACATTAAACATTAAAGCCGATCATCAAAACCAAATAACCTTGGCTTTGTGCGACTCATTTTAACCGCTTAATTGAATTTGTGCTTGGTTGTAATGCCTGGTTTCCCTCAGGACCGATTGACCAGGAGAACGAAGAGCTGAGAGCCATTATTAAGAAGATTTGGAAGCGCACCAAGCCTAAGCTCTTAGATGAAGTCATACCACCGCCTGCGGGTAAAAACAAACTACATTTTCCATCATGCACAAGTTCAGTAACTTCATTTAGAAGGATTTAGAGAGTTTGGTGGTGGTACAAAAAAGCATTTTGTAAGCGTATCCTGAGTTTGTCATTATTAAAAGAGACTTAGCTTTTTTTACTACATTAAATGCCTGAAAATATCTTTTTTTGGAGATACTAAAGTGGAAAATTATGTCTGAAGACGGATTAAACTAATTCAGTGGTCCTGTGGTCCCGAAACTGACCAGTGATGAAAGACTAGAGAATGGTAGAACTAAAGAAGTTAAAGAATTTGTTACTAATTTATTTTAAAGCATATATATGATGTTTAATTTTCAGCCAGATATTTTTTTAATAAAAATACACATTCATTTATCCCATATTTAAATTTTTGTGCATTGAATTTGATTTCAAAAACTGCAGCAGCCCTGTATATCTCCTCACTTGCACCACTCGACTATCTATATTTTATCATCTCCTTTTTTTCTAGGAGATGAGGTGACTGCTGGGAAGTTCTACGCCAGTTTCCTCATCCAGGATTACTTCAAGAAGTACCGTAAGAGGAAGGAGAAAGAGAAGAAGAAGAAGGGCAAGGACAAGTCAGCCTCACTACAGGTGCACAGTAAACCCATGTGTGCTCAGTCTGCCTTAGTTTCTTCAGTATGATGGACTCTGGAGTCTGGTCAGATTGGAAGTAGTATTAGTGTGGATTGTCCAATGACTACACATTGTATCTCCTCATAATGAGATTGGTCATGTGACATACATTCTTTACCTTCAAAATTAGCAACCTGATTTTCTATGAGATATTATTTCAGAGTATGGTTCAATAATCTAATTAGTGCATGGTTTAAACACATTTGGCTGACGCTTTTATCCAAAGTGACTTCCAAGACGTGGAGCAGTGTAGTGGGACGGTACCTTGCTCAAGGGTATCTCAGTAGTGCCTGAGCCAGGACTTGAACCTGCAACCTTCAGGCCCCCAGCGCAATGTCCTAACCTCTAGGCCACCACTGCTCATACACATAAAGAGTATAGTGTAACAAGGTCTGCTGGCAGTGCAAAACCACTATAGGTTTTCTTGCTCTCTACATGTCCCGCTAACCCCACTCTGGTGCTGCTGGTGCAGGCTGGACTGCGGACCTTGCAAGATCTGGCTCCAGAGATGCGACTGGCCATGGCGATGGAGGAGGGGCAGGAAGAGGGGTTTGAGGGAGAGATGATCGAAGAGGAGGAGTTCTTCAGGGTGAGTTACATTTTGCATTGCTTAGATTTTCTCTGCTATGTCTTGCATGTGAAGGAAAGTTGAAATAATTTGATATATATCATTATGTTACATTGCACAATGTATTTATTACACTGCCTCGAAAATGTGAAGAATTTTCTATAAAAAAATATCAGCGAAAAATGCAGGGGTTACAACATCAGAAATATATATATAAATATATCATTACTAGTTTACAGTAAATGGTAATAATACTGATAGAGCCAGTGTCTCTATACGTGTTTTATAGGTCTTTAGAATTCATTATTTTTTCATAAACAACTTTTCTCAAGCTGGGCCTCTTTCAGTCTCAGAGCATAAGTCGTTTTATCCCACCTGGAATATTTCCTGTACAATAGCAAGCTACCGACTTTGTTTGAAGATTCAAATTTGATCCAGTTTTAGGTATAAAGGCTTTATTTCTGGTTATGATAAATATCCTATGATAAATATCCTGTCCTCCTTCGGCACAACCAAGTGACTTATGAAAGTGACTTATTTGTCATTGTGAACACACTCAAGCACCACAATGAAATGTGATCTCTGCATTTAACAGTGCCTTGCTCAAGGGGACCTCAGTAGTGCCCAGGCCGGGAACCTGCGACCTTTAGTTCATAAGGGCAAAGTCCTAACCACTAGGCCACTACAGCAACATATTGCCCAGATACATTATACCTTTCCCAAAACTGAACCAAGATTCTTTTAGCATACAGTACCTAAGGTTGTGGATCTACTTTATAAGATGCGTCATTTTCATCAAAGTGTTGTTTCTATTATAAAGATTTTTTTGCATGAATAAAGATTTAACTTTTTTTCTGTTCAAACTGTTGTTTAATGTACAAAAACATAATATTTTTTTCTTTATATTTGCCCAAACATTGCTTAAAGATAAAAAAATAAATAAAAATAAAAAAAGATTAAAAATAACCACTAGAAAAGCAGATAGTGTCACAACACTACAACTATCATGTTATATCAAATCCTGCATTTTCTACTGACTGCCCACAGAGTGACAGCGTGTTCAGCGATGCACCTTCCATGTCCACCCCAGGGGGCACACCTCTGCCCCCACATCTGGACGAGGTGATGGTCAACATCGAGCCACAACCCAAATTCCTTAACGGGACCCTGATGCTGGAAGAGGCTCTGGATGACTTGCGGCCACCCTCAGCTCTCTCTGATATCGAGGTGGTGATGGAGCAGCCTCTGAGGCGCTCACCCCTGCCCAGAAGGTGGGCCGTCAGTCACTACAAACTCAACTCACTCTGGGCACTAAATACCAACTCAAGGCAAGCACAGTAAATATGAGGACAAACAAGCAAGCAGAGGCATTCAAATTAGAGGCTAGCATTCAAAATTAGCTGCTGCTAACTCTAGCACCATTTTGCTTCACAAATATGTTATCTAAAATGCCAGTGTTCTAATAAGGGATGAAAACTGGTGACAAATGAGATCATCCTTGCAGATCCTCACTAGTTTTAGTCACTTCTTAGCAATGCTGGTATTTTTGGGTGATGTATTTCTTTAAAGCTGTGATTTCTGACTGAGAGCTTCAGTACTGGAGAGTTATTTTTGGCATAAAATCCAGGCGTTGTAATTGCTGTCATTTACAACATCTGATAGTGTGCAATTCTTTAAAGGTCTGTACACTCTCTGACTCTCAGATGCATGACCATGTTACAGCTTTAAGATCTTTTTAAGTAAAACCTAATCAGCTGTTAATTTTTAGGCAATACTGGACAAGTTTGTGTCAAATTCTAAAAACCTTAAACTCTGTTAGCTATATCAGCTAGAAACAAGAGTTCGGCAGTGCTTGCACAGAATGCTATGAGATCTGCTATTTAGACACTAAAATAAGTTGTATGGTGGCAGCTGGGTGGGACCGTTGGGAAAGATATCACTCTAACATTGGATAACAGGTGAATCATTCAGATTACATTCAGATATTAGAGCTTTAATAATCTAATGTACTACTAAAATGCAGTTAGTTTTACTTATTCCTGTGACACATTTCTTACTTAATCGTATTACGCACTGTGGTAAGGATATATGTGTCAGGTATTGATTTAGGAAGTATTTGAAAATAGAACTGATTTACACAATTTATTTCTCAAACAATGAAACTTATTACATCTAGGAACAAACTGAACCATAAGCAGGACTTACACTCACACTGGATGGAAACAAAGACATGGACAGTGACTACAACAGACACCAGACAAGAGACAAGGGCAAACACAAGGGGATAAATACACATCACAAGCCACAGCTGAAGAGACTAACAATCAGGGCAGGGCAAAGGTGGGGCTACAGACCACATGGCAAACCAAACAAAGACAAGGGAGACATGAATCTGAACATGGAACAAAGACATGACTACACAGACAGGGAAATGGCTAAAAGAAAATAAAGAAACAGAAGCACATATCATGGGCCTAACCTGATAATATGTATATGTCAAAACTTCTGACTTCTTTAGTAAGGAATTTTCATATCAACAGAGGAAAGAGTAAATGTGAAAGAGTGATTCATAGTGATTGTATGATTGACAAATCCATTTAAGTTGAAAAATGTTGGGACAGCATAGATATGTGCCTCACTTTTCATTTCTGCATTGTATCTAAAGGAGTCTCCATGCATGTCAAGAATCAAACAAAAGCTCAAGTGCAGCTTGATCAGTTTAATACGAAAGTCCGGAAAAGCAGCGAAAAAAAAAAACCGCTTAGTATGAATGTCTGGACAAGCAATACTTCACAACATGTGAATTTTTACTTCCAGTTTAAATAATCAGTATTCAGGTGACCCTGATCTCCTTGATTGGCTGCCTCGACTAAATTCTTGGATCTTGATCCATTTCCTCCTTTTCTCTTGGCTCCCGATTCCGATTCCTGGGTCTCACGATGTAATCCAGGGACACTGGATTATATCATCCTCATGTCCTGGAGGGCCTCAGCTCTGCAGAGATGAGCATTTCCCTCCTCTAACACTTTGAATAATTCTGAACTCTGCAGTGCTGTGGCCTTCCAGAGCTGGAGTCTGACTTCACCCTTGTTCTCTAGGCCGCCCAGTGCTGAGATCCCACCTCCTCCAGTTGCAGCAGTGGAGGGTGGAGGAGGTGAAGGAGCGTGTGGAGGAGAAGGTGGAGGAGGAGGTGGAGGAGAAGGTGGTGGAGGAGGAGGTGGAGGAGAAGGTGGAGGAGGAGGCGGAGGGGAGGTGACAGGAGGAGACGCAGTGGTGATGAATGCAGCAGACCAGAGTCACATGCAGAGTCATGTCAACATGGAGACTGAGAGCACAGTGTCACATGATAGGTAAGGAAAGCTCTCAGTCAGAGATGGCGAAAGGTGGAAAGAGAGAGAAAGGTCATTGCTAAGATTGGTTTTGTGGGAGGAGCTTGGGTAGGCAAATTGATTGTTGCAAATGTTAAGGGAAAAAAATTATTTAAACCTCCAACCTAAATCATGTCCTACGTATACATTCTCTCATCTATAGACAATGGTGTCCAGAAGTCCCGCCCCGAGAGCTCATCACACCCTCTCCAGTCCCCAGTGTAGGTAATGGCAGCATTGCCCCAGAACAGCCAGGTAATATCGCCACACCCAGCAATGGTCACCAAGCCAATGGCCAGCCTGCAAATATCTACAATGGGAACACTTACCCTGCCAATGGGTACAATGGGAACACTTACCAAAGCAACAATTATTCCGGGAATGGTTATTCCAGCAATGGTTACAGTGCCAGTGTGCACAGCACTAATGGTTACAATGGTAATGGGCAAAACGGTAAAGGCTATCAAGCTCGGCGGCGCCTCCTTCCTCCGACTCCTTCAGGTGAGGAAGCCCTTACTTACCATACAGTGTATCGTTATTACTGATTCGCTTTTTGTAAATAACATGTCCCAGACATGTACCATACATTAATCACATAATGATGATGAATTCACTTCCTGGTTTAATTCTTTACCGTGTCTCTGACTGTGTTAGGGCGCAAACCAAATTTTACTATCCAGTGTTTGAGGAGACAGGACAGCATTGATGACATGCCCATCCCTGGCACTTACCACCAAAACTCCCCTCCCTGCAGAACACAACCGCAGGTAATGCTTCAGCAGCTTAGTTTACTTTAATTACGGTTGACATGAAACCAGCATTTTACTTGAGTACACACACTGATCAGCCTTAACAACCTCACTTATACTGAGTAGGTCCCAGAGCTGCTGAAACAGCTCGGACTGTGGTGCACTGTCACGGTGACAGAATCAGCATTAACATTAGACCATAGTAGCTTTTCTGTGGGATCTCTCCCCATATGCATCAGTGAGCCTTGGGTGCCCATGACCCTGTCACTGATTCACCAGTTGTCCTTCTTTGGATCACTTTTGGTCATCACATTAGGCCCTTGTCAAAGTGGCTCAAATCCTTACGCTCGCCCATTTTTCCTGCTTTCAGCACATCAACTTAATGAACTGACTGTTCACTTGCTGCCTAATATATCCCACCCCCTGAAAGGTGCCACTGTAATGAAATAACTAAATAATAGTTTTTCACTTTACCTGTAAGTGGTGTTAATGTTATGGCTGATGGGTGTATAACTGATTTTTAATATATGTGATTATCCAAAGAACCCCAATAATATTACGTATTGTAATATTTCATATGCAGATATCATATATGTAATATGTCTGCATTGGAACACTATATGACTCTGTAACACTGCCCTATGTACACAGAACCCACACCTCTTGCAGACTCAAAACAGTTACGACTCTCGGCGCAGCAGTGTGTCCTCTGCGGCATCATCAGCCTCCTGGGCGAACGGCCAGTCGCGAAAGGGTCGCCTGTTCTATGCCCCTCTTATCCTGGTGGATGAGGTGGGGGGCACTCAGCCCACGTGGGGCGACCCCAACAGCAGCGCCAGCCTGCCGGCCTCAGCTAGGGCTGGGTGGAGCACAGGCCAAGGCATCCCCATGTCCCAACAGCAACAGCGGACGTACACCACCCTGAGGGTGCCTTCCCAGCACAGCCCTAGCTATGTGGAGAAGGGAAGTGCTGACAGCCTAGTGGAGTCGGTCAGTACAGCAGTTCAAGAAACATTTCCATTAAAAATCAGGTTTACGCAGATTCCTTCATGCTGCAAAAGTAGTCAGTCAGCCAAGACGTGGTGTTTACTTTTGCATTGGAGCTATGAGGCTAATGTAGCTAACAAGTATGGAAGCTCACATGCCCTAAGTAAATGCTGTGCAAGCCACAGGCCTTGATAATTACTTACTTGCCTCAAACTACATGAAGCACTCAAGGTGTCAAGATTTGCTTATCCTCCAGAGACCTGCTGCTTCATTTTTGTTCCTTGTTGGGCACATGAGTCTTATACCTACAAGTCAATCTCCATTTATTCAGTGTGTTTGAGTCCTAATGTACTATGCACATGCTGGGCTTTCTGGTGAAACATCTGTGGGGGGGTGTCTAACAGAGTACATGGGCTTTTCCATGCTGAAGATGGTGGCGGGACTAACCACATGAAGGTGCAGGAGAGAAATATGCTAACACATTTGTCGTGTAGTAAATATAATAGGCTTTTGTGAATTTCAAAGACAGAAAAATGCTTCCTGTTGTAACATCGCATAATCTGTTGTTAGTGCTGCATGTTATTTAACCTAACATCTGCAATGCAATTTAAAGACATTCTACTCTGAGATGTGAAGGAATTTTTACAAAAATCCACATGAAATTGACACAATATCATTAAGTTTCATCATTACATTCTGTGATTAAACAAGACGTGATGTCCAATAGAGGGGACATATGGTAAATAATATTTTTTAAGATTTTGTTATTTTATATTAACATTTTTTGTTTGTTTGTTTGTTTTTTGTGTTTGCAGAAACACTTATTTAAACCACAATACTTATTTTAAAACATTAATTATCTAACAGAATTTAAATATAAAAAAGCTTTTTTTTCTTTTGGGCCTCAGGAGGTTGTATTTCTAAGCACCAGTGTGAAATACTGTAATTTATCAACATTTACAAAAGTGAACCACATATCTGAAATGAGTAGTGTCCTTCTTGAAGCTAGAATATTTTGGACAATGTACAGTGCTAAAACCTCTGTTACATGCTAGATACATTATTCTCAAAGTTCAGCCACTTAACAGGTCTTAACTCATCAGCTACATTTGAGATAAAAGGAAACTGCAACATAAGTTTTTTGACATATTCAGGTGATCATATGGACACAGCTGTTTATTCACACTGTTACTCCAAGTTATATACATGTTTTACTAAAAAATTGAATAACTTCTAATTATGTTTGTGTGGATTGTGTGAATATCCTCTTGGACTGATCTGATTGAACTGTCTGTTCTTCCTCCAATCTTCATCTTCATAGATCCTAATATCTGAAGGCTTGGGTCTCTATGCGAAAGATCCAAAATTCGTAGACTTTGCAAAGCGAGAGATCGCCGATGCGTGTCACATGACCCTGGATGAGATGGAGACAGCTGCAACTGACTTGCTGAGTCGAAGCACCTCAAGGCAGCCGGTCAGACACTTTGAGGAAGACCTGTCTGATGAGATGAACTGCGTGATTTCATACTGAGAGGCATAACTTGTAAGGGATTTGACTGACTGATCCATACAGGGTCAAATGCATGTGGTTACCTTCTGCATATTACTGCAGGCAGCCTGGATCGAAAGGTCATAGTCTGAATGTTCACAACAGCATCCAACAAGCAACACACTCAGTAACAATAGAGTGCACGGTTGTGACTATTAGCAGATTTTGTTGTTCAGATCAGTTAGATTTGAGCAAGATTACTTTTACTGGGGGAGATCCAGGTTCAGTACTGGTGAGCAGAAATTTAGTCCAGAAATTTTACTGTCACTGGTTGAAGCACATACAATGCAGACTTGAAGACGCTGTTTTCATATTCCTCCTCTGGTAAAACAAACCCATCTTGAATTGAGCTTTAGAGACAAAGAGAAAGGCAGATCCAGGCAGGGACAGCAAGAAAGCTGAAAAGTGGCTAAAGTGGACTTTTCCTGTTTCACCCTTGTGTCTTGGCCTGTGCTTGTTCAACACTCCACTGATGATTCCATTGCTATCACTGAGCAACATCAGGTTTCATGAATGGACCCACATCTGGTTCTGACTGAAGTTATAAAGCCAAGCTACTGATTTGTAGGAGCTAGCAGAGTGGAATGAAAATGTAGAAGGTTTTTGCCAAGTTTTAGAACAGGTAAGGTTTCCACTGTGGTTTAAGCACAAAAAAGTGAATAATCAGCCATTGTCCATCATTATGATAACAATGCTGTTTGACAGATTTTGAACAAAGACCTCTGATATGCTGACCAGTACCTGGACTGAAAGAGGCATGAGGAAAATCTGCAGACTATGTGCTGTATAAGGTTTTCCAATACACTACTGAACGTTCGTCAAATTTACTGCATTCGTTTATATCATCTGTTCACATCTGTTTACTCCCAAAGGCCCATATTTCGCTGTTTACTGTGCACTGTGTTTAACACTGTTCAGTGTCTTTAATACAGCACTGCTATAAACATTTACAGAAAGCATAATCCTACTTTTAACTACACATAATCAGTATTTACTCATATTCCAGTATTTATCAATCATAAAAATAACTTGTATCTATTATGTAAGAAATTAATGCCCAAATAAGCAACATGAGTGTTTTAGTATTACATTAATTTAGGTCTTCTGAATATGAATAGAAAAATGATCAAATACACATATCTCTTTTTTTATTTCTACAACACAAAATACAATAACAAACACAAATGTTTGGCAGTAGCTCTGTCATTGTGTGTTGATACTCCTGGGTTTATGGGGTAATAAAATGTTACATTTTTGGAAATTCCTGATTTCTTTCAAGCTTTCTCTTCTTTGTCTTTTATGGACATTGTTTGCCTTTAAAAATGATTAATTTATCCTCATTTTGGCCATTTCTGTTCTACCCTAGAACTTCTCACACCTGGGCCAAGTCATCAGGGCTTAATTAGCTTGGCCAGGTGTGTTCAGATGCAGGACAGAAAAAAAAACTGAATTGGCTGTTAGGCTCTGGATCAAGTTGAAAGCATCTTCTGTGTCCATATTTATTATTTCTAAGGCCATGTTTTATTTATTTATTTACTTCATAACATTGCCATTATGGACAGATTCTGAAGCAAGCCAAAAACTGTAGCGTGAGCATGCCTGAGGCCTTGCATAAAAGCTTTTGACTTTTTTTTCCCAAGAAGCACATGACCGTGATGCTGCAGGGGCACTCTCTTGTTTTCTGAATCAACAGAATGTAGCCAGTGTTTCCTTCCTATATTTGTCCAACACTGTAATATAAGCATGCTGAAGAAACGTGTTTACTGCTTATTATGACATATTATATAAACAGAGAGAGAGAGAGAGAAAGAGAGAGAAGCCAGCAGGCTCTGGTCTCCCTGCTCGGACAACGTTATGTTTGTAGACTTTTTCCATCCAACCTTGCCAAGATGTACTTAATGTCTTTGCTGTATTTGCAGAGCCAGATTTTCAGCAGCATCGGGCAGTTAAACAAATGAGCTACAAAGGTCCTGTTTTCAGAGAAAGAATAAGATGGTAAACTTGTACTTGCACTATGAACCGAGCTCAAGCCACTGCTCATAGACAAACACATTGTCTGTGTATGAGATAAAGCTGCTTTTGGGAATTAGCAGTGAATAAATTAGGGGGGAATGTCCAGACAACCATGTTCATGTTTAGCTTTAGAACTATTATTTGTCTAACCCAGGTGCGCCATGGTGGTGCTGGGTTCAATTCCTGACTGGAGCAGCCAGGATCTTTTCTTTGAAGAGTATGTATGTTCTCGCAGTGAGTTTCAGGAAATTTAGCATGTGTACATCAGGTGAAATGGAGATCCCATGCATCTGTCCGTCTGCCCTGTGATGGACTGGTGACCTGTCCAGCGTGTTTCTCCTCCCAGTTGCAGAAATAAAAAGGCCACGTACTGCAGTATGTGCTCACCTACGAGCACACAAAAAGATATGCAGGTGCATGGCAGCATCCTTAGACTGTCATCATGGCGCTCACTTTGAAAAAGCCAGCCACAGACAGTATGTTATAGGGAAGACTGTATGGAGATCTCATTTACATTACTACAACTTTTTTTGCAATTCAAGAGCACTTAATTCTGTTTTCTCAAATGCAAGACCGTCTAAAAGGACACTTCTTTCATTTTTTCATCAGAAAGGCACCTGTAGGGAACCACAGGTTTCTCCCATTGTAAGGACACCTATATGGCATCGCATCACATTTTCTCCAACGGAGGGATATCCATTATGTTACTACCTACACTCTCAGGCGTGTAGCACTCAATCATATTCTCTACACTGGAGAGGAGTTTCTCCATTAGAGGAGCACCTAATTGTTCATGATGTTTTCTCACCTATAGGAGTACCCTGTACGTATACATTAACATTACGACCAACTGCTTATATTGTGTAGGTCTCCCTTATGCAGCTAAAACAGCTCTGACTGTGGTGCACTGTGTGCTCTGACACCTACCTCTAATAAGCAGCATCAGCATTTTGTGCAGCAATAGCTCCTCTTTGGGATTGGACCACAAATCACTAAGCCTTAGGAGCCCATGTCAACAATTCATCAGTTGTCCTTCCTTGGATGACTTTTGGTGAGTACAAACAAAGGGCAGTGGTGACCAAGTGGTTAGCCTTTGGGACCTGAAGGTCGCAGTTTCAAGTCCTGGCCTGGGCACTATTAAGGTACCCTTGAGCAAGGTACCGTCCCGCTACACTGCTCCCTAGGTACTGTTAATAGCTGCCTGCTGCTGCATGTGTGTTGGGATAAATGCAGAGGTCACATTTTATTGTGATGCTTGAGTGTGTTCACAATGACAAATACACTTCCACTGTATACCTGGAACACAAGACCAGCCAGCAGTGGCTCAGATCCTTACATTTGCCCAATTTTCCTGCTTCCTGACTGTTCACTTGCTGCCTAACGTATTCCACCCCCCACCCCCCGACAGGTGCCACTGTAATGAAATAATTAGATAGGCAAGGTGATTCACTTTACCTATCAGTGGTTTAAATATATATGCCTGATTTAGACCATTGTAAAGGTACTTATAGGGCACCGCATCATGTTTTCTCCAGTAGAAAAGGCACTAATTAACACATGCCGAATTTGCTTGCCCTAGAAGGCACATCATTATAATTTATGGAATGAAAGGGCACCCTAGAGGTCACTTAGTTATTTATTTCCCATGTGAAGGGCAGCCAATATGGCACTTCCTTTTGTTTTTGACAATCTAGAGGGCACTTCAGAGACACTTTTTTAACCATAGGGGCTCTCTGCCCCCCCAGTCACCCCTGTCTTACTCTAAGGGATTATTGATTAACACTGTTATAGTTTTGATTCAGTTACACTGAATTATTCGACTGGAGTTTAACTCCCTGGAACACGTTCCACTGAGACAGATAAACTCAAGACTACAGGCCTTCTTCACATCAGTGATTCCATGCTGGCATTTTTTATGTTAAATCCTGTATCAATAACTTCATAACATCCTGTGTGGTAGCTCATCCATTTTAGGCACCACACACACATAACTCTACAGAATGCTTCCCTTCCCACCATAGACTGCAGACTAAATGACCTCTATTTTACTACCTGCCATAGCAGTACAGGACACACCCACTTTACTACACAACACACCGACTCTACTACATGACACAGCCATATCAGTATAGGATACACCCACTTTACTACACAACACACCAACTCTACTACATGATACACCCATATTAGTACAGGACACACCCACTTTACTACACAACACACCCACTCTACTACATGATACACCCATATCAGTACAGGACACACCCACTTTACTACATAACACACCCACCCTACTACATGACACAGCCA
>JBBPDA010000019.1:3195893-3210360 GCA_037974385.1 Arnoldichthys spilopterus | reverse complement strand
TCTATCTATCTATCTATCTATCTATCTATCTATCTATCTATCTATCTATCTATCTATCTATCTATCTATTCATCCATTCATCCATCCATCCATTCATCCATCCACCCATCCATCCATCCATCCATCCATTATTTGTTTTTAGATCCAGGGCTGTTCAGTAAACCTTCAGGGCTGTAGCCCCAGATGCCTAAGCCTAACAAGGCCCTTACTTGTGGCTAACACATTAAAAAAGGCCTTGTTAAACACTTGGAAGGCTAAACTCCACTGTGCCAGTCTAAAGTGCCTGATATTGTAGCACAAAGCACATTTACAGGCTCTCCCACAATAACAATACCAAACTGAAGTTTTCTGGCCAAACTATTAATGTTTGTTTTATGAGAATGGCTTGATTCATCCATCCACCAAAATCTAGGGAGGAATCTCTTGCTCTAATTCAGGCTGTGCACTAGGTAGGAATGGAAAAACCGGCACCCAAATAGTGAACGTTATGTCTAACAAATAGCCATGTGTCATCAATTCCATACTGGAGACTTTTTTGAGATATAATATTATTCTGAAATTTAATATAAAAATCAAAGGACTCTGTGTAGTGCCAAAAAGGTCTTACACTTAACAATAGTCGAACATCTTTTGGTGTTGCATAAAACAAGATTTTTCCTAAATTTTCTTCCCGGTTTTGTCTTCAGTTCCCCCCCCTTAACCTGGACTCCCCGGTCACATGAGAACCTCCAACACTGGGAGTCACTAATGCAACATTACTGGACAGCACAGCATGCTTGTAGGAGAGCATTGAGTGTATAGAACCACTTCAGGTTCTCTGTTATGGATATACACATTAATATTATTGTAATTCATTTCATATTGTTATAAAAAGGGGTTTGCTCTGTGTTTGTGTGTGTGTGTGTGGGTGTGTGTGTGTGGGGTAGAAGATAGTACAGTACACATCACAGTGACAGATGGTGAAGCACCTCAGTCAGTTTAATAGCCGGATTTTCCATTCAATCGGATCTGCCTGCGGGGAAGGAGGGAGGGGGATGGTAAATATAGGCTGACCGAGTAATCTGTGTGTGTGTGTGTGTGTGTGTGTGTGTGTGTGTGTGTGTGTGTGTGTGTGTGTGTGTGTGTGTGTGTGTGTGCTGTGACTGGGGGGAGGCAGGCACGTGCATGTCACTGTCTCTCGATGAAAAGTACGATAGATAATACGATGCAAGCGATTACAGTAATACGCTGATTCAAGTGACTTTATCACACATATACAGCTTAAAGACTTAGCAGCCATCGCAACAGGTGCAGCACAGTAACCTGTGGCTGCTGCCACATTGATTTGCACTTTTGTGCTCACTGTTAGATGAGGGTTTTGACTGGTCAGAAGAAAGGGTGGGACTAGTAGCATTTTCTCCCCTTATTACATGGTATATGTTATACAAATTGTTACACAATGTGCAAACACTTAACATTAACACCACCTGCCTAATACTGGGTAGGCCCCTTATGCTGCTGAAACAGCTCTGACTGTGGTGCACTGTGTTATGACCCCTGTCTATCGGAGTCAACATCACTTTTTAAAGCGCAGTAGCTCTTCTGTGGGATCAGACCAGAGAGGCTAACCTTCACTCCCCACATGCATCAGTCAGCATTGGATGCACATGACCCTGTCACTGATTCACCAGTTGTGTTCCTTGGATCACTTTTGGTAGATACTAATTACTGCATACACTCCACAAGACCTGCTGTTGTGGAGATGCTCTGACTCAGGTGTCTAGTCATCACAATAAGGCCCTTGATAAAATGGCTCAGATCCTTACACTCACCAAGTTTTCCTGCTTCCAGCACATCAACTTCAAGAACTGACTGTTCACTTGCTGCCTAATATATCCCTCCCCCTGACAGGTGCCATCGCAACAAAATAACGAGATAGTCAGTTTTGTTCACGTTAGCTGTGCGTGGTGTTAATGTTGTGGCTGATTGGTGAAAACCCAAGAAAAGTAGGTTACGTTCATTACAGTAATGCAGGCCAAACTTACTACTGATGTCCTGCTGTTAGTGCAGCTGTGCTTTTTTAATATATTGCATAACTTGCAATACGTAGCAACAATCACAACACTGGTACTTTCCAATATCATTCAGCCCAACAGTAAAACTATAAATATCTCAGTGGTGTTAATGTTTTGGCTTATCAGTGTACAGTCATATACAAAAGTTGAACAATTGAGAATAAGTGAACACAGTTATAGGAAACAAACCTACATTTTATTGCAGATTTCTTTTATTTTCTACATTATTTCTAAAATATAGCTTTTGCTCAGGCCACATTTGATGTTTTATTTGTCCCAATATGTTAAATTCAGTAATTATACAGTAATTGTGCAGACAGGTACAGGTGCGTTCTCTGTAGAGGGGGTGTTAACTTACACTTTGAAAATTTAAGTATATTTTATTAAAGTATATTACTTGACTAGGGGTCCACAACTATTTGCATACAACTATAAACAGACCCAATAAAATGCCTAAAAGTGTGTTGAAATGTTTATTTGGTTTTACAATTACATTGAATTTATAAATAATATACCATCATTTTTTACTCATGGTCATGTTTCCTGCTAAGAATTAATCCTCACTTTTGCAGCAGGGAGCGTTCTGTACATTAGTGTTGTAATATAGCTGTAGCAGAATGGCTTTATAATATTTACATTGATCCCCTGAACAGTCGTGTGTATGTTAACACAAATCTCTGTTTCTCTGTCAGTTTTTTGCCATCTTTGCGTTCTCCACCTGCGGCTCTTACTCCGGAGTCTTCCGGATGAGTGTGGAGTGCAAGAACCGAACGGAGAGTGACCTTAACATAGAGGTGGAGTTCGCCTACCCGTTCAGGTCAGCAGCGTGCCTCCGTCACTCTTCATCCCTTTCGGCCACAGTAAAACAACCATTAATTACTATTGACCTTCTGCCATCGCTGAATCATTATGCTTGATTCACCCTGTTTTCAAGCAGCCACATAGGTCAGTGTGAGGTACGGTGAAAACCCTGCATCTCATATCCGCCAGGCTGGAGGTATATATGTTCTGGTGAATAGCTGGGGTATAATTGGAATTGTTTTTATTTTGGTGACTAATTTTAGTTTATTTCCAGTTTAGTCAGAACTTTAAGAGTATGTTCTTAGTTTAATGTAGTTTTAGTTATGTTGTAGTTTAGTGTAACTTTATTTAGTTTCAGTCTTGGGTTTGGAAACCAGGAAAGTTTTAAGAAATATTTATGATGTCCTAAAGACATCACTGTTTCCTGTATATTTATGGTTTGACAGTCATTACTAGGATTTTAAGCACTAAAAACACAAAAAATAAACTATGTTAAATTATTGTAAACTTATTGCAAAATTATTTATATTTTTATTGCAGTTATTATAATAAGGGTCTGAGGAGGGGATGGATCGAGGTCTGATGGGGATGTATCGATCCCCCCCCCCATCTGCGCCCCTTATCTTACTATATTATGTGTTTAACAATAACAACTAGGTATTAGTGCCTCACAAAATGCAGATAGAAGATTTTTCCCCACTTTTCCTGCATCATTTGGCAGAAGGGAACTTTTGCAAGTTGGAAGAGGTTTTACAAAACGATGCTCTAGATTAAGTTGATAATTAAGATTGAATTATAAATAAAATGAATTTTTTTTTAGGTGAAAGGATGAGTCAGTGTAGAATCTGTAACAGTTACTACATTATTTGTAGTACACTATGGTCAGAATTCTTTAAGTGCGAAATTCTTTAAATTTAGTGTCTTTGCTTCCTTCTCCACTGGAAATGAATGTGACCGAGTTTCCCATAAAGTTTCTGTGATTGCATAATTAGGTGGGACAGGTCTTAGGGTAGAAGCCTGACAAAGTGCAATCCAATTACATGACAAAAACAGTTATCCAGAGCAACCCCACCCCACCCGACCCCACCCCTTTCCCGCCTCTATTGCCACCATGTGCCCCCCTCACATTTCTGTCTGCCCCTCATATATGCCTGTCTAGAAACGGCTATTGTTGTCCAACCTCCCTTAGTCCCTTAAAATTAAACTGGTCGTTTTGTTGCGAAAAATTATGTATCTAGAACTGATATATGTAAATAACCTCTGTTCTGATTGGCTGCTTAGTGTTTTGTCAAAATACAAGTACAAGCAGTCCTGGCTTGAAAAAATATTTTATTTGATTTTATTAATATTTAATTTCATTGTGAATGTGTCTAAAAGCTAAATTGATTGATATATGTAAATGTGCCAGTTTTTGTGACATGTGACATCACAAAAACAGCTAATTCCCTGTTAGTTATATGAATGGACTGTATTTATTGATTTATGTATTGAGAGGCTTTATGTTTAATGCCTACAAATATTGTTTAGAAACTATGTAATTGTACAATTAATAGAGTTTACGTTCTGTACGGACAGGTATGAGTTTACACTTCACAGCAATACACTATACACTACTCAGTATCCTCTACACACAATAACTCCTCATTAACTTAAAATTATAATCAAATGTTTCCTCTTCATCTTATGAACATAAACATGTCATGGCAGAATTTCTCTGCGTTATTTCTCGTCTTAATCTGAAGTGAAAGTGACTACTTGTCATTGTGAACACACTCAAACACCACAACAAAATGCAACCTGCATTTAACCCATCACATGTGCACAAGCGGGCATTGAACAAAGTACAGCAGGGGAAGGAGAGACACACAGCAGTGTAATCATGTTCTCTGTGCTTGCAGGCTTCACCAGGTGTGGTTTGATGCCCCAACATGCAAAGGTCCAGGGTCGGAGCGGCTGTTTCTGGAGGGAGATTACTCTTCTTCCGCCGAGTTCTTTGTCACCATCGGCGTTTTCTCCTTCCTCTACTCCATGGCAGCACTGTCTGTCTACTTCTTCCTTATGGAGAAGTACCGCGAGGGCAACCGTGGTGCACAGGCTGTAGGACTCTTCTCTCTTTCTGCTCTATAATTAACACACGCTCTAATTACTGAACTAGTATTTACTTCATTTATTTACTGAAACATATATAGCCACACATCGATCAGCCATAACATTAACACCACCTGCCTAATATTGAGTAGGTCTCCCTCATGCTGCTGGAACAGCACTGTGTGTTCTGATACCTTTGTATCAGAATCTTCCATGGGATCAGACGAGACGGGTTAGTCTTCGCTGCCCATATTTATCAGTGCGCTTTCGGTGCCCATGACCTTGGGATAGATTTACCAGTTCTTTTGTTAGGTACTAACTGCAGCACTCCACAAGACCTGCCATTTTGGAGATGCTCTGACTCAGTCGTCTAGCCATCACAATAAGGCCCCTGACAAAGTGGCTCAGATTATTACACTTACCTGTTTTTCCTGCTTCCAGAACTTCAAGGACTGACTGTTTACATGCTGCTTAATATACCCCACCCCCTGACAGATACCATTGTAATGAAATAACTGCATAGTCATGGATAGTTGATTTTAAATGAGCATGCCACTATTTCCCAAAGCATTTTAGCGTGTGACAACGTTCTGGTGTGTATTTGGTGTGTGGTGTGTTCTATGATTACGTTTTGTTTCGCTCTTTCAGGATTTTGTGGTCACAGCTCTGTTCACCTTCTTTTGGCTGGTGAGTTCGTCAGCGTGGGCTAAAGGCCTCTCGGATGTAAAGAAAGCCACAGACCCTGACGAGGTCATTAACATGATTGCTGCCTGTGACCACAACGAGAACCGCTGCCGAGAAGTGCACGAGCCTGTCGTCTCTGGCCTAAACACATCTGTGGTTAGTGTTTGAAAGTCTGTCCAACTGTTCTACTCACCTACTACCTTAAAATTACAGGCCAAAAGTACAGAGCCTAGCTGTCTGTTTCCAAGGTATTTTACAGTTATCTTTGTAGGCCAACATCCAACATAATGTGATTAGTTGAGCCAAAGAAGTTTGTTCCAGAATATTCCATTAGTATGATGGTATCTTACTCTTGGTTTTTTCATTTTCTACATTTTTACAATGTACCATTGTTTATGGAAAAATCCACATGGGCGCTATATGGGAAGTATGAACAAATACTTTGATTAATTCACCTTTATGCAGTAGGTGATTTCATATATTTTTTAGAACGGGGTGACTCAATGGCAGCCCCCTGCACGCACAACACAATCCCCACTAACTAACACACATTATGTAATGTCAGGTTAACAAGGAGGATGCATTTTGTTTATATTGCTAACAAGGGAGATGGCATCCCTCTCTCAAATGGACACACCAATGTGAGAAAGTAGTTGAATATGTGGCCAAAGTCTGGAAGCATTTTCTGAAAAGAGAGGATAGTCACGTTCAACATATGCAAGTCTGATTTAGCATTTTTATAAAAGAGCATTTTGATGAGCTGAAACGAAAATGTCGGTTTTGTAGCAGCTGAATGCTCAGTAAATAGTAACTTTCCTTAAACACTTAGTACAGCTAACATTACTCTCTGAGGACACACAGCTTACAGTGTAAGTGACTTTATCAGAAGTAGAATTAACTATTACACTAGAAATGTTGTTTTATGAAAAATATATGCTCATTTTGAATTTGATGCCAGCAATACACATCAAAAAGGTTGTGAACATTGTGTAATACTACATGTCAAGTAGAACATCTCACAACTAAGTTTAATTTGCAACAGGTTAGTAACATGATTAAGTATGGAAAACCACTTAACCATTAAGCCTTGGACTAAAACCACTGAAGAACAGCTGCTATATAACACATAGTGTCATAAAATCAGTAATACCTGTATATATAACATGTGTGGGTGGATTCACCCTTTTATAGAGACACAAGGAAGTAAAAGATGCTACCCCTTGTTTAACCCCACTCAGTCACATTGGCTTTTTCCTCTTCACCTCTGCCATTTTGCAACTCCCTTGTTTGGTCCTCTGTTGTAGTGTCTATACCTCAGAATTGCTAACTTCAGCTCTAATGGGTGGAGCAATCATGCTCTTTATTTTAGCCAGAATGGGAGTGTGAATGGCTACAGTATTACAGTACTGGCTTATTTTACAATAATCAAATAATGTTTTGTAGCCCTACATCCCACACTTCATCAACATCAATCACATACATAGGTTTTGATTTATTTTTTAAATCCCAGTCCAGTTCATCAAGCCTTCAAGAACTTCTAAATATGAGAATCAGGTGGATCTGTAAAAATACAGTTTTGTTTTATATTAATACACACGTTATTGTCTGTTATCTCTTCAAAAACCCATAGTTCATTTTCCACTGTGTTGTATCCGGGGGAAATGTTTGAACAGTCATTAGTCTGTGTATTGTTTGCAGACCAAATTAAATTTGTAGAGATGTAAGGTGTTGATGTTCTCTGTGTCAACTGCAGGCATTTGGCTTCTGTAACCTGGTGCTGTGGGCAGGAAACCTCTGGTTCGTCTTTAAGGAAACCGGCTGGCTCGGCGCTTTTGCTGGCACCTATGTTCCCTCTGGAGAAAAGCAACCGGCACCAGACTCCTTTGGGCAGCAGGGTGTGTTGGCTTTGAGTCTGGCTTTGGTGATGTTCTAGTATTTTACCTTTTATGCACTGCTGTTTGCAAGTTAGCTAGCTTGCCAACTGCACCGTAATGGAGGATTTTATTTAGTTGACAATCTCTCTTTGGTTACAAGTTCACATATATTTGTTTTTTACTAGGTTGTCTGTAGTTTTAGGCCAGTCTCCACACTATGTGTATTATCTGCACTCAGTTTTCCTGGGTAAAAACCCTTACCCTCTGCATTAACCAAATGTTCATCTGTTAGACAAACCATTTGACTGGTGGGAACATTGGCATAGGTGGTCTTAATTAGCTGTTTTTGGCCAAGACAAAAAGCTGATTATACCGGCACACTGTTAATGTAAAAAGTTTCACATACTCTTTTATGAAATCATGTCATGTATTGTCATGCCAGGCTATGGACAGGACCCTTACGCTGGATCCCAGGGCGGCTACCAGCCCGATTACGGCCAACAAGGAGGATATGAGGGTGGGAGCTATAACCAGGGAGGCTACGATCAGGGAGGTCCTACCTCCTTCTCCAATGAGATATGAGCCACTCCACACAGGATGGCCGCTCTGCACAGGTGAGAGAAATGTTCAGATGTTTGCTTTTGCCATAATTAGATTCTGATCAGACAAAAAGTGCCAATACATTTCACAAGTGGAGCAGCCATCTAAGCATTGGCTTACCATCGGAAGGCCGCTGGTTCGATTTCCAGTTATGCTGCAGCCATCCATGGTTGGCAGTCCAAGTGAAAACAATTGGCTTTGCTCTCTGGGTGAAATGGATGGGCGCTCCTTTTCCTGTTTACTTAGTGCAAAGCAAGTGGGCATGGGTGTCTCTTAGCTGACATAGCAGTTTGGCAGTCAGTGCTTTCCCCCAAGTGTGCCACACTGTCCAGTGATGTTTTGTATGCAGTAGTTAAAAAAGACGCTGTGGCTTGTGGGAGTTGCAGGAAGCGCGTACTAGCCCTCACCTTCCCAGTGCTGGTGGTATTATGTGAGGTAGTCCAAGCAAGTGGATGGAATGGAAAAAAAGGAAGAAAAATCAGAAAACCTGGGCCAAAAAAATGCCAATACTTGCGAATATCATGAGCCCAGTCATGGAGCACAAAAGCTCTGAGTGCTATACTCTGTACCGTTGAGGCAGTACAGAACAAATTAGAAACTCATCTAACTTATGCTAAACTAATAGGTGGGGCTTGAGAGAAGTGGAGAAGCAATATGCAGATGCTTTCACTTGGACAGAGAAAAACTAAACCTCAGGTTCTGTGCCGTACATTTTATTTATTTGTTTGTTTATTTATTTATTTCACTAATTTCTCAGAGAACAGAGTCCAAAATGAGAGAGAGAGAGTTGATACCTCCAACAAATACATATGCATTTATCCAGGATGAGCGAGCCCAGAGGCAACCATAACCAGTTATATCTCCCTGAAATGACATAAGGAAAAACCATGGAGTGCAGTGGTGGCCTAGTGGTTAGGACCTTGCCCTTGTGAACGGAAGGTTGCAGGTTCAATTCCTGTCCCAGGTCACACTTATGTACCCTTGAACAAGATACTGTCCCGCTACACTGCTCCCTGGATGCTGCACATAGCTGCGCTTTCAGCCAGATACAAAAGGGAAATTATAAATAACTGTTTACTAGAGGGTCAAAAGTGCAAATTCATCATAACACCTGAACCACATCATAAAGCCGCTGTGTCTCATGTTAAAGGAAATGAATTGTTTAAATTAATTATTAATAAGAATTTTTTTAAAAAATGACTGTTTGTGTGTGTGTGTGTGTGTGTGTGTGTGTGCATTTTCCACCTACAGACCACAAGAGAGGGCAGTTATGTGACCAAGGAGTGCAGAGCCTGACTATTACCCACAATTCCACACTTCTGAGTTTCCCTGTATGTACAGTGAGTGTACAGTCTGAGGGTGGGAGGGGTGGGGAGGGTGGGAGGGGTGGGGAGGGTATGTGTGAGGGTGTGTTTGGGACAGGGCTGTTACTATCATATCCAATGGGAACTGTGTTGGGCTTAGGAGAAAATCATTTAACCACGCTCTCTACTTCTGTTCTGGATTCTCTGCTGCCTCCCAATGGGTTGCTTATCTTATTATAGTACAGAATGACTTGAAGACACTACCAAAAATATATATAATGCATACCTTATGTAAGGGATTGAGACCAGTTGGAATGAAATATAGTATTATTACCCATGAAGGAATGTATTTGTCTGTGCTGTGTAAATATTTAATATAATATATATTTAAATAGCTCTATATTGTGAATAAATGCTCAGATGAATGGTTATTGTCTGTTCCTGAACCGAGAACAGAGAGATTCACCTGTGTTGACCAGTTTATTCGATAGTTCTGTAGTATCTCCCGCTTTTGTTTTCTTACTTTTAGTTTGTCTGTTTTCCCCTCCGTCTTGTCTATCGCTGCTCAGTTCTCGACTGCCCAAACTGTAGCAAGACGGGTTGAATGTGAAGTTTCGGTACGAATGTGTTTTACCTCTTTTTTTTATTATTTGAAAAACTCTAGAAGTTAGAGGTCTATAGATGGAAGTGTGGACTAAAAGAGAGCGGGAACACAAGTTGTCAATAGTTTGGAAGAAGAACGGACGAGAATCTTCCACATGAGAGAGAGAGAAAATCAGGAACACGGAAGGGGGCTTTTGTAGCTAGTTGCCCATGAAAATGACATTTAGGCTGCAATCCAAAAGGTAGGCTGCAGATCTAGGTGGGCTGTATTTCGAGACCACAACATCGATTTTTGAGGATGTTAACGGTGGATCCTTCGCGGCCTCCTGTTCTGGTCCTTCTGTATTTTCTGTCAGATTTTGGCGGATTGCGCGACAATGCGGCCTTGGTGTGACCTCTACGTAATACGAGCGAAGGGGCGGTGCTACCGAGGACCCGCCTTTCTTAGCTGCAGCCTTGCTTTTGGAACACAGCTAACGACTCTCAACTCTGAGACAATATGTTTTGCTGTTTTCCTCTACTATTCAAATGTGGTCACATCACACAATTACAGAATTTCTCCTATTGGTTAAATGTCAGTGATGAAAAACATGAAAATGTTAACGACGTTTGTTTAGGAAATGTTTTTACCTTTGATTATTTTGACTTTTAGTGATAAGGGTCAGTGTGTTTTGGCTAAAATGGAGGCTGAGTTTGTTCATGGTGCCAGCATTTACATCCAAAAAAGCATTGGTATGAGCTAACAGTGTAGGGGGTGGCAAGAGAAACGAGATTTGAATTTACACACCCCACTAAACCTCACTCCCTCTGTACTCTGCCATTCCCAAATGCCTGAGAAAGGCTATACACTCCTAGTGCACTAGGTGACGAGTGCTAGAGTTTTTACCGATTGCCTACCAAGGAATTCCTCTATACATCCCAAGGAACCCATAACTAGCCCTTCAGAATATTTAGGTCAGTGTTTCTGCTCCTGGAGTCCCCTGCACATTGTAGGGTTTTCCATACTCCCGACACACCTGATCCAACTAATCAGGCCATCATTGAGCTGAAGTGTTCATGACAGCACGAGGTCATTCAGTATGGTATAAAACGGGCGGACACTGCAGGCGGAACTGTGAGAACATAAAATAATGATATTGGCTATGGGAGTTGTGGAAGATTTGCATTTAACAAATGATGTCGCCTCTGCTGAGCAAAGC
The DNA here is from genome assembly GCA_037974385.1 of Arnoldichthys spilopterus. Lineage (NCBI taxonomy): Eukaryota > Metazoa > Chordata > Actinopteri > Characiformes > Lepidarchidae > Arnoldichthys > Arnoldichthys spilopterus. The sequence goes on along the minus strand of JBBPDA010000019.1, from coordinate 3,199,153 downwards.
TAGTGCTCTTATTCAGTCGTGAGTCATAAAGAGGGGATGGCAGACTCCTAAACACTTTGCTCACTCTCTTTCCAAGTCTTCACACTGTACTGTTTGAAACAGTCTGGATGACCCTTTCTGTCCTTTGCAGCTTTGTTCCTCCTTCCCTCCTTTCTCTCTCTCCTTGTGTATCTTCTTCATGTTTAATAAAGTATGGTCAGTAGCAAACGGACGTTGTGGTGTCAGTGCTTTTTAGGGAAAGTGACTGTTTGTCATTGTGAACACGCCCCATCGCACAAAGTGCATTTAACCCATTCACACGTGGAGCAGCAGGCAGCTATCCGCAGCACCCGGGGAGCAGCGTTGTAGGACAATACCTTGCTCAATGAGTACCTCCGTGGAACTTGGGCTGGGACTTGAACCTGCAACCCTCCAATCACAAGAGGAAATCCCAAACCACTAGGCCACCACTGCCCTTTATTGAAGATCTAGGACATGTTTCAGTGCATGCATGCTTCAGTGTGGCCCTGCAGACTTTTCGACTCACTGTGTGGTTAGAAGTTAGAAGTTAGAAGGCTCAATATTATTTTATTATTACTTTTACACTAAACCTACCATTTTGGAGCTGCTCGGACTCCGTCATCCAGCCATCACAATGAAGTCCTTGTCAAAGTATCTCAGATTCTTACGTGCACCCATTTTTCCTGCTTACAGCACAACAACTTCAAGAACTGACTGTTCACTTGCTGCTTAAGATATCCCACCCCTCATGGGTGCCATTGTAATGAGATAAGATAATCAATGTTATTCACTTTTCTTGTCAGTGCTGTTATTGATGGGGCAGATTGGTGTATAATCAGAGTGGAGAACTTGATACAAACATCTGGTGGTGATGTGCATTTATGCTGCTTTGCTACGAAAAAATTTAAACTCAGACAATACTGCACATTACCCTACAGTAGAAAACATTTACATCCATAACCAACGTAAAATGAATCATCTCTGGTTGTCTGAACAGCTCGCATAAGTTCAAACCAAGGCCACCCAGCAGTTATTTATGCTATACCAAATCGACACTACTGTCAGTAAATATTTCACAATAAGTGACTTCTTTTTGTCACTGAACACAAACACACAACGTTCACCACAACGAAGGTGACCTCTGCATTTATCTGTGAACAGTGTCCTGAGTTAAACTACATGCTTATGAAGTGTTAGCTTCACTTAAGGTGGAGACAGTCGCATTTTTAGTTTAACGTCCCATGAGAATGATGGGGCTTTTATCTTTAAAGGACAGAAAGAAAGGAAGAAAGAAAGAAAGAAAGAAAGAAAAAGAAATCATGGAACTGCATTTTGCTCCATGACCACAAGAGGGCACCAATGAGCTGGCAGCTCACAGGGCTCTCCCCCAGAGTGTACATAGAGAGCACGGGTGACTCAGCAGTGGTGGCTCTCTAGTCGTGGCTGTAAAGAGATTTCTCCTCCACTTAAAAGCAAGCAGGCAGAAACACTGCTCTTCCCGTGCCTTCAGGGCGAAGTTTCAGACATTGGACCGGTGTTTCCATGGCCCCAGGCTGGCGTGTTGCTGCCCTCTACTGTACGCAGTGCGGTATATTCCGCCACTCACAGCGAGCCACTCCCACCGAGCCACGGTGAGCGCCAGACCCTTCTCTCGGGCGTTCCCGCTTTTAGGGTGTAGAACCAGTTCAGGGAAGCTTATTTCGACATTTTTCCTAAATTCCTCCTGATTATAGTTCAGCCCTTTTGCCGTTCGATCCTAAACTTTCCAATTTCCCAGCTTATTTCACAAAAGAGAAATTTAGGAAGACTTTTAGAGGGAGCACAAAGCTCAGATTTACCAAACTCACTGTACTCCGGGATCCGGTGGTACATTCATCGCGGCCTGCAGCAGCTGTCACGTCTGTAAAGAACGAGGTGGAGTATTTGCAAGAAATCACACCTTTTTTTTGGAGGGAAGCGGTTTCCTGTGTATCGAGAAACCAAGATGTTATTATCATTTACCCTGTTGCCATAACAGAGGGGTCTCCACAAAGGAAGGGAAGAGGAGGTGAGCAGATCAGACAGTGAAGAATAATAATAATAGCATATTTCATAAAAGAAATATAGCTCAGACTGCTTAGCAGTCATTTTTAAATAAAAAAAAGTAAGAAAAGTTCAAGTAAAGCACTGACGTAAGGCAGAATAAACAGGCAGCTCAGCCGCTGCTTCCTGTGCGCCTTCTTCAGAAGTGTGGAGCCGCTCACTCTCACTCCCGCGCTGAACTGACCTGGCCCCCTGTCACTGCCCGCCGCCCGCTCCCCGTCTACTCCTCCAACTCTGTCGTCATCCTAAAAAAGGACCCGCCCGGCTCTCTCCGACTGTACTTTTCTTCTCAGTACTGCTGCGAAAGGACGAAGGCCATTTCTGAAGTCGTGTAGCCTCCGCGGACCTTTTTTATCCACTTTAGCGGCCGTGAGTGTGTGGACATGGCAGACACAGATGCGAGCCCCGCCGCCAGCTGCGTGGAGAAACTGAAGACCTACGTAAAGACTCGGAAAGGAACTATTCTGGCCGTGGAGATAGTAAGTTCGTCTATAAGCCGCATATAGGGGGCTTTTTAACTCTCCGTGTCTGTCTAAAGTGGGGGTGGGCGGGTCGGCGGGGTGGGAAAACTAGTTCGCTCGTTACTCGCAACTTAACCTGCGGCTTTTATCGGGCAGTTTATCACTAATGTTTCCGGAGGGAGCCGTGTAGACATCAGCCGCGGCTTTCAGTCATACGGGTCTAAGATTATTTCCGATAGTTGAACTAAAATGAAAGAAAGTGCAGCGAATGTGGCTGAGTGACATTTGTGTGGTTTGAGGCTCAGGCTGAATGTCATGGCAAAACACGAAACGTTCACCTTGTGGAAAATAAAGTAAAACTTTTTTTCCAGCATAAAGCGAACTGATTTTGAGTTTGAACAACCCAGACCGAGTAGTTTTAAACCACAGAGTGTCAGAGAGCCAAGTGTGACAGTCTTCTGTAGTTTATGGCAACATGTAGTACCTGTAGTCTATGGCAACATGTAGTATCTGTAGTCTATGGTAACATGTAGTAGCTGTAGTCTATGGCAACATGTAGTATCTGTAGTCTATGGCAACATGTAGTATCTGTAGTCTATGGTAACATGTAGTAGCTGTAGTCTATGGCAACATGTAGTATCTGTAGTCTATGGCAACATGTAGTATCTGTAGTCTATGGTAACATGTAGTAGCTGTAGTCTATGGCAACATGTAGTA
>JBBPDA010000019.1:3182905-3195793 GCA_037974385.1 Arnoldichthys spilopterus | reverse complement strand
CTCAAAAAAAGTTAGAAAATTTGTCTTAGCATTTTAATACATTTCACTATAAGCAGATGAACTAGAAACAGGTGAGGGGATAATGATTAGGAGTAAAGGAGAATTACAAACTGTTACGTTTTTGCAAGCAAAAATGGGTTGTGGGTCACCACTTTGTGCCAAATGTCATGAGAGAGTTGTACAAGAAGTTCATTTCGCACTGCAGGTCTTTCACTATCTACAGTATGTAATACTGTGAAAAGATTCAGGGCATCTGGAGAAATCTCAGTCTGTGTAAGGCAAAGCCAGAAACTACTGCTGAATGTACTTTCGAACCCTCAGAAGGCACTGCGTGAGAAACCACTGGCACTTTACACGAAGAAAACAAGAAAAACAAACTGAAACTAATATAGATAATCCATACATCTAATAAAGAGAAATCCATACATCAATTCCATGTAGAAAAGCCTACAAGTCCTCTAGGCCTGAGCATGGAAGAAAGAAACGTGTGCTGGGGTTAGAAAAATCCATGTTTTAACTTGTTTTCAGAAAAATGGAGGGCAAGTTTTACATGTCTAGGACAAATTGGACTGTTTATACTGTCATAAGTAGCCGGTGCAAAAGTCCATGTCTGTCATTGTGTAGAGGACATCAGTGTCCACAGCATGGGTGACTTCATACCATTGACTTGGAGGCATTAACTGGAGTTTTAGAGAGACATACGCTGCCATCAAGGCATTGTCTTTTCCCAGGAAGTCCTTAGTGCCAGGCCTCATACTGCATGTGCCACGACAGTGTGGCTTCTTAGACACTGTGCATGTGCTTGCCTGGAGCACTGAAAGGAAAGGTGATGTTGCACAGTGGTAAAGATGCATCTGTTGCAACTTTGAGTGTGGTACAGTCATCATTTTCAATGTGTGTATATGTGTATGTGTATGTATGTGTGTGTATGTGTGTATGTGTATGTGTGTGTGTATGTGTGTGTGTGTGTGTGTGTGTGTATATGTAGGTGTGTGTATGTATATATATAATGCAGCATTTATGAGAACTGACACTTGTTGGAATACATTTTCATAAATGTTTATATAGTTGTGAAAAGTTTACATATGTGTCATGGGGTTTTGTGAAAGGTGGTCTTCAGTGAATTATCACTTTATTATAAGCAACTGCAGATAGTTATGGAGTCTATGCGCATAAATGGCAGCATTTCATAGGCTGTCACTAGTTGAATGTGAATTTTTCTATGCAAAAGGAAGAACACCACTGATTATTAACGCCTAAATAACGAAATAATTTGTTTTCATTGTTTCTGTTTCACAGATGACCGAGTTTGAACACTATTATTTGTACCAGACAAGCAACAGCACTCGCATGGAAACACTTGGAAACAAAAGATTGAGAAATGGCATGCTAGGAGTTTACGAGGTCTGTCATGGTATAAGATGAACGTTGTGGAGTTGTTACCACTGCAAAATGAAAATATTACACACACAAAGTGTAGACCGAAGATTTGGTTGAAGAGACAAGGAGCAAACTAAATAAATTACTGCTTAGCGAAAGCCACCGTGAATTATTGGACAAGCTGTTGTCTGTCATCTTAGTTAAAGAGTCTTGCTGCAGTTTCAGCTGTCAAAGCCCTGTTATTTTTGGTGGCAGTGTAGAGGCTCCTGATGTCAGGCGGGGATCATTTGGAAATTAAGGAAAGAATAGATGAGATTGGCTAGACTGACTTGAACTGCCTGAACTGGGCCTATTTAACCATGACAAACCATGGATGTGTTTTTGTCAAGTAATTGAGGGACTATCACATGAAGGGAGCTGAAGAGCTTTGGTTCAGTTAAAGCTGGTGCTATTTTTGAGTTTAAAACAGCAAAGTAAGCTCACGTTTGCAAGCAAATGGATGTAAAATTTCAGCCACCGTAGATAACTGCAGTAAGTGTTTGATAACTAGTGATTATTGTTAATAACACAAAGCTGAAGTACTATAATGGTAGAAGTATGATTTTTTTAAATATAATAATAATAAGTAAATCTTGATTATCTCTTAAAATAGTTTGTAAAATTCTGTTCAGAGTCAGAGGGTTCAAAACATAATTGGATGCTGCCGTGATAACTCTAATAATCCCCCAAAACCAATTGTATTCAAATTCATTTGTAACACTTTTTACTGCTTTGCCATATTTCTGATCAATTAGTTCATAAATTCAGCTGTTTGTTGGTTTTGTGTTTGTGTGTGCTAGAATTCTCGATTAATCAAACTGAAGCAGAGACCCAGGTCATTACTATGGAACAATGTTGGATGTAAATGTCATTCATGTGTCTAGTTGAATGTTGAGCATCATTTACATCAGGACTTGAACCTACTAGTAAATAATGATGCACCTAAAAGCTCAAACACCTGAAACGCCATGTGATGTTGGTGCATAGACCTCGAGCTTTAATCAGGAATACGTTACTGTATTCACTGCAGGAAGCTGATTGGTTTTGACGTTGTGTTCTTTTATGATTGGGCTGTACCTGTGTTTGTGTACTGTTTGGATTTTTGTCCTTGAGAGTGTTAATTCCACTGTTTTCTACATGTAATATCTGTTCATGAAGTTGATGCATCTAACCTAAAGACTCAAGGTTTGCCATGTTTCTATTGCTCTGGTGTTTCCTAGTCAAGCGTGTAATATCCCTCACTGCTTACTGCACAGCTGTCTGGAATTTTAGACGACCGGCAGACTACTTTTGGAAAAATGTATTGGCTTATTTTACTGTAAAACATTGGCCTTTTTTTTCTCAGGATCTACCATTTTTAAAAAAAATATTATTTTAGACCAAGTCATTTTTATGTTCATTCTTGGAAACAAATGCAGTCCAAAGTATCTCTGCAGTATTTTATTTCTTTTTCACTTTTCTAATGTGTTTCTAATGTCTTTGGGTTTTTTTGCGCAATTAAAAATCTGTTGTAACTATGTGAAAATGTTTGTGGGTGAAACCAATAAAGACTTGAGCTGTCGGAACAGTTCTGGTATTTCATCACTGTGTGTCTGTCGCCACCTTCTGGAGTAATGCTGAAAACATTATACAAAACCTTTCATATGAATTTTATGGTTCATGTCCTAGTTGTATTGGTGAAGGAAACATTGTTCACAATATTGGCTACAGTGACTTAAACAGGCCTTTTATAATCCACATTTAGCCTTCCTGATCGCTTGAAATGCCACTGTAGCCCCCTGACCTGACTACAGTCGCAGCATAAAGGCAAAATCATATGATCAAAACCATTGTGCTGAAATGATAAACATAACTAGCTAATGGTGTTTTTTTTCCAGACCAGTTGACCTAAATATGATGCTTTATTATTACAACATATTTATATTTAAAATACAGTTTGATCACACTTCGTTACAATCCACCAAACAGCCATAACATTAAAACCACCTATGTAATATTGTGTATATTCCTCTCATGCTGCCAAAAACTGCCATGAAGATACACTGATGTATATATTACACATGCAGATGTTTTAGACATTAAATTTATATTTTAGTTTCCACACATTTAGACCAGAGAAAGCCTGTAGTTTAGGCCTATTTTGTAAAGGCAAGGCAGACCGCAGATAAATGTGCACCCACACCAGGCAGAAATTATTATTACACTATCAATAGTCCCTTCTTAATTAGAATAAGGCATTTATACATATAGTCAGGTCCCAGTATGCAAATCTGAGATGATAATGAAAATAAAACTAGTGGCACACTGCTGATATTAAAAGTCACAGAATAGTAATAAATATCTTACTGGTTGAACAAAGAGGCTTGTAATGCACTTGTAATGGTCTGAACGACAGCCATGTAATACATGCAAGAAAAACTAGTCTCAACCTTCAGTGTATAAAGTCTATTTATGTTAATTCTATATATTCTGAGGCCTTTTTTTTAATTTAAGCCTAATTTATTTGTATAGCGCTTTTCACTGTAGATGTTACCACAAAGGAAAAAACCATGGGAGGAACTGAGACTCTGAGAGGAAACCCATCCTTCTTCAGCCAATGCCTGATAGCAGAACAACAGCACAAGGAGCAGTAAGTTATAATAATTTATATAAATAGAGTGTCTGGGGGAGTAATGAAGTAATTAACACTAAATAACATTAACCTACACTATTCCCACTGTGGGCTATTGTTTGTATTCAATTGTTCATCAGATCTTTTCTTTTTTTTAATTATCTGCATATTTATTATTTTATTTATATTAACTGGCCATTTATAATGTATTATTTCTACATAGCTGATGAGGCCTGGAACTACAGCATTCCACTAAAGCCACTCAGTAACTGTCATTCACATTTTGAGCCACAAGGTGGCAGCATCTGTTTTACTGACGCCCAACAAACAGCGTCACATCTTTATTCCTTTAGCCATTAACTGTTGCAGAAGTAGAAAGTAGAAGTAGAGAAGAAAGTGAAAAAAGACAAAACGCAGAGAACTAAAACCTACTCTGACACTAGACAAAAACGTCATATGTTTAATATAAACGAAAAAAAACAGCCTTAACCTAAAGTTTAAAAGATCCTTAAAATATCAGTTTACTTTAAAAGCTCCTCACCTTTGACCCAAATGGGAGTACAAGCAGTTTGCCAGCTAAATACAATAAAAGCATAGGCAGAACAGTTTAATTTTACACTACCAGCAGCAATTAGAGAAGCTGAATCACTGTTCTGTTAAAAAAAAAGGTTTACCCTGACTGTAAATACTTACTTTTAATTTATTGTATACATTTTCTAAATTATTTTATTTTTAGGCTTTTCCTAATTTGCAATGCTTCCTATATTTATTTTCATCATTTTTTTCTTATGCACTAATATTTATTGTTTTCTAATTTGTATATTTTGCACTTTTTGTACCATCATCTTATACTGTTTACACTCTAACCGCTTACTGTTTAGTTGTTGTCTCTCTTTTCTGACTAATTCTCACTGCAAAGCACTTTGGGTTGCAATTTAAGTATGAAGGGTGATATATAAATAAAGATTGTTGTTATTCTTTTTCTTATTATTATTATTATTATTGTTGTTATTATTATTACAGGCTCCAGACATAAAGAAATATTGCTATTCGCCTTGTTTCGCACACGCTACTTGTCGTAATGGACCGAACAAAAACAGAACCACAGTGAACACCAGACTGAACGTGGTGTTGAGAGTATAAATAAGCGGCTCCTCATCTCTCTGCTCTCTCCCGTGCGTGCGTTTAAGTGTCCGCCGTCTGTTTTATGTCAGAAACGTTTGGTAACTCAATCCGTGAAGTGCATAATGCTGACGAACAGAGGGTGCGGGTGAGGGGGTTTGGCCTGGAGGAGCTACAGTCGGGCTCCAGTGGAGGAGCAGCAGCAGCAGCAGCCGCAGCAGCAGCCCTGTAGGTGCTGCCCGTTGACTTCTTCACGCTTCGCCACTTTAAGCAGAACTTCGTGTTTCTCCGCGACTTGTACGGGAGTTTCGCGCCTTCACCTTGGAGTAAAATCATGTGAAAGACCCCCTGAGACCACGTACTGTGCCGGAAGCCAGCGGTGATTCGAAGCGGAGACTGTCGACATGTTCACGCGCGGGTCCAAAAAGCGGCGGTCGAACCGTTCGGTAAGACAACGCAGCTGCCGAAAACACGCCTCACCAACGCGCTCGCGGGCACCAGAGAGATCAATCTAGTTTTGGTTTCGAGGTTTTCTTGTTCTGTTTGGCTTTGTCGATTCTGTTCTGCGTTTGTTCGGGGCTCCCAGTGGCCAGCAGCTACTTTTGTTTCTTCACCTGGGACGACGAAAGTTCAGAAAGCTCAGAATGAACGTTTTGCTCACTCATAGCTTCAGTTTATGGACATTTTTATACGCAACATTACTTGCGTATAAACTTAACTTTCCACTTTTTCAAACCATTAAGTGGCCTTTTAACGATTTTTCCTCTATATGACCGCAGTAGTCGGTGAGAGAGGCGGGGCTAACGCCATGTGACGTCATGTTTACCTGAGCAGGTTTGAGTTGGCCCGTGTTAAACTGTTAAGAGCTCTAACAGTCTGAATCCGAAATGGCTCCCTACTCCCTACATAGTGCACTGTATGGGAATGAAGATATGGGCTCCTTCACCTAAAACAGCATGAAATGTTATTGGGCAGCCAGACATGTTCTGTACTGGACACACTGTGCACTGTATGGGTGTAGAAAATTAAATATTACAACGTTACATTGCACATTATATATGGAGTAAAGAGCAATTTTGGATACGGCCTGTCATTCAGAGGGGTTTGATGTGTTCTAGAAATTTTTTTTTGTCATTATACAGCCTTGGTGATGGGAACCATACATCTGAACTGTTAAATTAGTATTTCTTTCAGATTTTTTGGCACTTACTCTGCATTTAAACCATCCCTGACGCCCGTGTACATATACACCTGGAGCAGGAGCAGAGGGCTGCACACCTGCAGTGCCCGGGGGTGAGCTAGGGGGTAGGTGCCTTGCCCAAGAGCAATTTAGCCATGGATGTGGGAGGGGGGAAAGCACTGTTTACTCACTCACCCCTTCCCACTAATCCCTCTAAAAGCTCCCTTGCAAGAGGTTATTACATCAAGTGGCTATAAATGCTGTGTCTGATGTGTGAGGCTTTTGACCTAAAGCATATTTATATAATGCATTCAATGCAAAGAGCTACGTTTACCAGTGTTACCAGGTTCACTGTTGGGTTTGGACTGTAAATTATAAGATTCTCTCTGTCCCTATCACTATCACTGTAAAGTCTGAGCCAGTAGGACTTCCTGCAATGAAGTGTTTCACACCAAATCACTCTGAATGTCTATGATTGAACTATGCAGGAAATTTGGTGGAATTTCCCTAGTGTTTAACAAGTTCAAGCTAAATGTTGGACAATTTGATCAAATTCACCCTTCAGATTCAGGTGCAAACAGCAGATAGGTGCCATTAGTATAGGCTACAGGGGCTGTGCAGAGAACTTTAGGGGGCAGGTGTTTAAATAAAGGCATTGGGGGTGAGGTGGAGGGTGGTCAGGTGTTTTTTTTGGTTATCTAAAAATTTTGCAGATGGGGGAGGAACTAGTCTTGTCAAAGGGGTAGGGGCTTGAGCCCCTAAATCCCCCTGTGTGCCTGACAGGCTATAAAGTGCATGCTTTAATAGTCAATGTTCTGCTCTTCTAAAAGTCCATCTTTATTCTGTGTTGGTAAGAGTGTAGTGTAATGCTACAGGGAGGTGGTGTATGTGGGGGAAGACTTGGAAGTTGTTGTGTGTGTTGTGTTTTCCACTGTAGTTATACTGTGTGTTAAACCCACAAAGCTGAAATCAGTTTTCCACCTTTGTCTTCTGTCAGACCAAATATCTGACTAAATCTAAATGTCTTTTGGATAAATACCATGATCCCTTGCATTAAGAAGGATTTCCCCTTACAATTTAAGTACTACGTGATTGGAGCAGCTGTAGAATCTATAGGGAGCTGGTAAGTGATGATGGTCAACAGCCAAGCAAAGGACTGCGTCAATGCAAGACACAAAACCATTTTATATATAACGTATATAGCACTTAGGGTTCTACGAGTGATGCCATTTCTTGAGCATGGAGAACCCTTTAAAAGTACAAAGAACCTTATAATGTAAAGGTTCTTTAACAATTTAAGGGGCCTCTTCCAAAAAAACTCCCCAAAACTTACTGTAGATGTTCTTTAAACTTTTAAAAGGTTCTTCATGCTCACACACCTCACTTGAACAAGAAGAATAAGGTTCTTTAGGAAATCAAAAGTAGTTCTTCTATGACCTTATGCAAAGAACCCTTTCTGGCATTCTTATTTTTTTAGTGTACAAGCTTTAATTGTCCAGGATCAGGTTGTTTTTCATTAGCATGGACAGCGAAGAAAAGGAATTTTCTTTAGTACTATGATGGTGCTTTTTACATTTTAAACATAATCTGTAACATCTATGGTTACATTCACAGGTACTTACATAGGTCCCAGGTTATTCAATCATAAGTAATGGACAGTGAGTGGATTCTAGTGCTTCTTGATGACCAATACCACCCTCTGAGGTGACTAGGGGCATGTATGACCACATAACATTTGTAGTGAGGCAAAGTGTTCCAAAGTGCTCCAATAGCAATGAAGGACCACCAAACCAACTGTTATCACAGCAGAAATGAAAGCATCTGTATAGTTATATTTGTCATCTCCTTTTTGTTAAAAATGAACAGCTCCTACATATACATGAACCAGCACAGGTCTGGCTAAGAACAAACAGCTAGAGGTTGATGTATCGTTCCTCCAGTCATAAAATTGGATTATATGTGGTCATGGCTGTATGTCTCACTGTCCTATCATGATCAGACTGTATGAGATGTGTGAGTGTTAGCAGGGCCTGTTATTCCTGTACTCTTTAAGAACAAAGCATGCTCATGTTTGTTAAAAGCACTTTTAACAGAAAGGAAAATTGACCAGATACACGACGATGTAAGACCACCTTTAAATCTCTTTTACGGACACTGAGAGCAGAGTGTCATTAGAATGCACAATATAAACTCCATTAGAATAACTTCTGCTAATGTGTGTTTACTTTCCCATCCTGGAGGAAGCACTCTCTATACACTAAGTGTTCCTTAACTGCCGGAAATCAGTCAGGAAAAGGAATAGACCGAAAGTGAACTCAAAAGCTTGGGGCACATCAAAACCTAGATGGGCTTATTCTTGCTGGATACAAAGCCTACGTTAGTTCTCTCACTCTGTGATGCTTTCTAAGGAGAGTTTGAAGCTAGGGGATTACATTTTAAATTTGACCCTATCCCCCCCCCCTCCCCCCCCCCCTCAAATAATGTGTAAAGATGTCTTTTTGATCTTGGCCAGGCAAGTCAGCCTTAGATCTCCCAGCATACCACAGTGGGCACAGGACTCTGACCTTTTGACCTTCAGCCAATAAATGTGTAACCAGCCATTCTCATGAAATGCTAATAATTACTGGACTAGTAAGGAGTAGTTGGTACCATTATGAATAAGATTGTGTTGTGCCAGAAACATAACTGTATTTATTAAGTTGTATGCAAATGTTTGATCACCCCTAGCCAGGTGACCTTCGTTGTTTTTTTATATGACCGTAAATGAGTAAATATTCTCTGCAGAAAACACTTAAAATAGAATTTTGGAGTTTAACATACTGGAGAAAAACAAAACATAATATATAACGTGCCATGGGCTATGCCATTTTATGTTTCATTATTTCAAAATATCTTCATAAAATAAACAGTAGTTGTACATTAAAATGCATGGAAATTGCAAATCACCTCTGTTCTGATTGGCTACCATGTATTGTGCCTCATTCAAAAACACTCCTTGTAAGTTCAGCCTTAATGAGACCATTAAACAGCTATAGGATAATTGGCAGATGTATTTAAATGTGTTGTTTTTTGTGACATCACAAACATTTAAAAACCATGTGGGTGGTGTTTTTCAGAGTGTATCTAACGAAACATTTGTTCTTATAGGAAAGTAGTAGCACTCAATAGTAGCTTTGTTTTGCTCAGAGCTTTGCACAAATCTGTTGTTGCTCTGCTGACGTAAGCATCACGTTTTGAGTTTTTGGCCCCGGTAGAACTCATGTCGGAGGGACAATTGAGAGGAAATTTTCCCAGAGGGTGTGGGCAGGAAGTAACTTCAGGAGCATCCTGTCTCACAGTAAGGGGAGGGAGGCCATCTTCCCACAAATCAACAGCACAGGCCAAATCTTTCATTTTTCTCTCCTGTTCTGCACCATTTTTAGTTTTTAGCTGTCTTTCTTCCTGCCTCTCTCTCAGGCATATCTCTCTGAAAGTCTTGTGTATACATAAACCCTGGAAAGTAACTAATCCTCTCTGATATCTGCTCACTGATAACACAGTAGAGATTGCATATCAAATCTCTCTCCATTCTGAATGAAGCTTATTATGCTTCATCATAAATCCATTCGCTAAATCCTGCCAAGACAAGTCCCACAGCGTTATAGCTGTATGAACAATTAAAGCCCCGTATTTCATCTGAAAATCATCTTCCTGCATGATTTATATGTTACCTTTTAGCGTCATGTGCAGTGTGAGCATATTGAGGCTTGATTAATCAAGGGTTTCCGTCATGGAATATCATCCATGCAAACAGCTCTGAGTTTGGCCAGGTGTGCAGATGCTGCTTACGCAGTGTCCTTCTCCCCTGAGTTTCAGCTGATTTCAGCAGTGAGTTAAATAAAGAGAGATGACTTCAGAATGGCAAAAATAAAGCATGCGTCCTCTTATTTAACCCCTAGGCTGTGACCCTTGGAGCTGTTCTTTTTATTTTGCTAACAATTCAATGTACAGTACAGAATTATTTACATCCAGTTGTATAATCAATGGCATAATTAAGTGTAAGGATAGTATATGAAAGTTTAAAAAATTTGTCATTGTGAACACACTCAAGCACCACAACATTATGTGACCTCTGCATTTAATCCATCACACGTGGAGCAGCTGGGATCTATCAACAGGGGAGCAGTGTAGCGGGACGGTAGCTCAAGGGTACCTCAGTGGACTTGAACCTGCGACCCTCGGGTCCCAAGGGCAATGTCCTAACCACTAGGCCACCACTGCCTCGATGTCAAATTTTAGACATCTGAAGAATGTTTTGTCTTTTAAAAAAATTGTTTCAGTGAACAGCAAGAAGAAATAATTGCTCAAAGTTTTATACGTTTACCATTGGCAATAACTAAGATTACTTTATTATATAAAATTACTTTATAGTCATTTTAGAGGTTTAGAGTTTAATTAACATATAATAATTTAAATCTTAATTATGGTTGAATGATTTAGGTTAAATCTAATCGTGATTTTTGATTTCCATTTGAATTAGATTATTTTCCCCAAATCAGTCTCTTTTTTTTGCCCAGACCCTTTATTTCGCCAAAAAGCCAATTTGTTTGGACTTGAGTACTAAATGTACTGTGCCAGAACATCAGTTTACAAGCTCTGCATGATTATATAGCATTATTTTTAAATTCTTTTCATTAAACTCTAATCAGTATTGGCTATAATAAAATTGCATTTATAATTAATTGCAAATATAATTAAAATTGCAGACCCTCTTCAAAATTTAGATTTATACATAAAAACGATAATTTTTTTATTACTATTCTAGGTCTCAAACGATATAAACAGTTGTGGCAAATAGTAATTTAAAAGCATAATTCAGTCTTTAAGATGCAAACATTGATGTGAATTGCATCATTGCAGAAGGAACTGAGTAGAATTTGTTGACCGTGTTGGCAATAGCTGTTTGTATATATAGCAACAGCAATTTTCCACAAAATGGTCCCTGATGTTTTGAGATAAAAAAATTTTTTACATTCACATATGGCAAATGGCTGCATGCAGAGTGTCTATTTTACCATAATCAACATTACGCATAAAATTTGACTGTATTTGTTGTGTTGAAATTGTGATCACCACATTATCACCACCACTGCAAAGAAATCCAAGTCTGTAAGTTTCTCCACAATTAACCACTTAACATCAAAAGACTGTGAAGGACTTATCGATGACCTCTCATGATCTAAATTGGACATACGTTTTGAAAAAAAAAACGACATTCTACTTTTAAAGGGTTGAAAACTGTCTGCAGATATTTTCAGTTCAACAGTATTTTATAGTATTTTAACATCAAAACATCAGTAATAACTTCTGTGAATTAACAGTGACAGGCTGAGCAGCGAATTGTATTTAGGTGTGTTTGATCTTCTGAAGTGCAGTAAGAGAGTCGCGTATGGAAAGGAGCTGAGTAAAATGAGCCAAAACCATCTTACTTGTTTGGTGCAGAACTAGGCTGACGAGTTTTCGCATGCGTGACTACATACATCTGATGCCAACATTTAAATGGTATGTAAAGGCAATTGAGCTTCTCAAAGAATTACATAAAGGGTCTATTAGCTGGTTAAAACAGTCTCTATTGCCCCCCCCCCCTTCCCCCCCAACTCTCTTTCCTTCTCTGCAGTGTTTCCTTTCGACAAGCTGAAGTAATTAAGCATTCAGCAAGAAGAAAGGAGCCGTGGCCTGGTCTTGGTTCAGTGGAGTGGCAGAGTGCGCTGATCCCACCAGCAGTGTTTGTTTTAGCACACGTGTTTCCATAGATCTCTCCCTCCTGGCGTCGAAAAGGTGCCGGCCTATCCACACTCTTTTGTTTTTACACCCTCCCTCACTCTCTGTATCTCTTGTTGTGTGCTTTTTAGAGAAGTATTGGGGTGTTACTCTGCAAAACGTTTGTAAAGCTCAATTCTTTATAAATGTTTTTACGTTTTCTTCTCTTAACTCTTTTAGTGTAAAAAGATATCAGTCAGCACCTGATTCAGTGCATGCTTTACATAATCTTAAATGTAAAATTATATAGGCTTATGTTTGAGAGTTATAAAAAACATATCATTTAGAATTTCATCCTATAGCTGCACGTTTCGAAAAAGTTGGGATGGAGGCAACAAAAGACTAGTAGAGTTGTGTAATGGAAAAAAAGCACCTGGTGAAACCTCTCACAACTAATTAGCTTATTGGCAACAGTTTATGAACATGTTTGGGTGTGAAAAGGGCATCCCAGAGAGGCAGCAGATGGGTTTATCAGTCTTTGAAAGACCACACAGCCAAATAGTGCAACAATTCAAGAATGACACTCCTGCATGAATATAGTGTGGTTGCATCCACAAATGCAGGTTAATACCATGAAACACAGACATCTTTTCTGGAGCCAAGCTCATTTAAGATGGACTGGGGCAACGTGGAAAACTGGCCTGTGGTCTGATGTTGGCGAGTGTCGACATGTCTTCAAAGAGAGGTCAGAATTACACTGTAAAGTAATTTTAAAAGTTTTATTTGAGAGAGAGAGAGAGAGAGAGAGAGAGAGAGA
>JBBPDA010000019.1:3171907-3182805 GCA_037974385.1 Arnoldichthys spilopterus | reverse complement strand
AGAGAGAGAGAGAGAGAGACAGAGAGAGAGAGAGAGAGAGAGAGAGAGAGAGAGAGAGAGACAGAGAGAGAGACAGAGAGAGAGACAGAGACAGAGAGAGAGACAGAGACAGAGAGAGAGAGAGAGAGAGAGAGACAGAGAGACATTTTCTGTATTCCTTCACCTCTCACTCAGAAAGTGTGTGTAAGGGCCAGACTGACAACAGTGACCTCATTTTCTATCAAAATGGGGCGGAGTCAGGGTCACTAGAGATGTGAGGGCACCTCCACTAATCCCTTAAACCATGGCACGCCCTCCCCATCTCTCACTCTCTCTCTCTCTCTCTTCCCTGCTCTGGTACAATCAGTGCACTGCAGTGCTTATAGAGAGAGGGCAACCGCTGGTCAGCACTGAAGTGGTGGGTCACAGTCAGGCAAGAGCAGAATTAAATCTGAACACAGCTTTTTTATTCCACAATCTGGCAACCTAATTCTGGAAACCTCTCTGCATTCAGTGCGTATATTCCTTTTTGCCTGATTGATGTTACTGTTGTTGCTTTTAATATATTGCCTTTATGTAATTCTGTCAGAGAAATTTTTTTTCCAAGGCATCTGCAATGTGGATGTTTATCCTGCAAGAATGGCTTGAGTGATTGATAGAATTGTTCTGACTGAAGTAGCCGTTTTTCCTGCACTTTCCCCTGTGCTTTGGAGTATTTAACGATTATGGTGAAACATGTTTAACTTGTTCATTTGTGTGTCTGGTACGAGAACAGTGTTGCAGGTATGTCTATGCTTCTGAATGTGGATCATTTGTGTGGATGAGGTTTTCAGGCTTTCCCTTAGGGTGAAACATTAGATGATTTTCTTATAATTTTAATGTGTGTCTGTGGGTTTGTTTTGTGATTGTGCTGTTTGATGCTGGGTGTCAGTAGTAATATTGTATATTTTGTGCTTAGATTTTACAGGGGTAAAAACTCCATATGATCAGTGGATTGGTATAAATAAGTGTAATGTAGAGTCAAGAGTGGGTGATTATGATAATAGGATATTATTATTGCAGAAAATTAAGCTCCTAAGTGGCAAAACTGTAAGGGTAATACTGGGAATTCATGTCACAGTGCTGCACAGAACGTGAAATGTTAAAAAATGTTTTGCATACAGTTTTGGTAAGATTAATGAATTGTGACTGTTTCAGCTCATTAAATCTCAGAAATAAAAAATATGTCGATTTGTGTTGTGTATCAGACGTCTGTGTGTATCAGTATAGTAATTAAGTGTGTAAGAATTTACAAAATGTATTATTTGGTTCAATAACATTTGATGGTTTGTTGAGATAAGTTGATTTTAATGCCAGAAAACATTATCCAAAGTTGTAAGATGCACAAAAGTAATCAAATTTGTTACATAACCTTTTTTCATGTGTAGTCCATGTACTTAATCAGCCCTGATATGTTGTTGGGCTTTAGAACATTATGTAGCTGTGCAAGCTTCCTTTTTTTCATTTTTTTTTACCATGATTGTGCTTGCTAAACTGATAAACCCCTGCTGTAGCTTCCTACGCACTCAAGGTCTTTCCTTTCAAACCATGAATTAGAGCTTAAATGGTTTCCAAATATATTCAAACCAAAACAAAGCACAGTAATAACACACTACAATAGGTGTGTCTTAATTTCCCACTATCTCTAACTAGTGTTGGAGTTTGCAGTGTATAAGTGTCAAAGTTACTTAAATATACATATAACACACTGAAAACTGATGGATTTGGGAAGGTGGTGCTGATGGACATTATTGTCCCAGAAGGCTGTGGGAAATATGGATATTTGATATTTTGTGTACTAATCTGCCAAACTCGTACTAGTAAGATCAGTATGGAATATGTACCTTTTAGTATTAGGATATAGCGTGTATAGTATTTGGGACACCAAATATCTGTAGACGTTATCTATTCCTGGGCTGCTTTACATGGTCAGCTTTAGCCCTTTTATTATTTTTTTCAATGATTTTTGGGCTATAACCATGTGATTTTTTAAAAGCCATTGCACAACACTGCAACTACCAAATCACACCATCAAATACCAAAGATCCGAGAATAAAGTTAGCCTGCCCGTTATGGAGCTGAAGCGCAAGCGTTCTTTTTCTGGATTAAGCAGCCGCTCTGTAGTGTTACCACATTACTTGCTGAAGAAGAAATGTGCCATAGATATGTATTAATGTTAAAAATGTTATACTTTTTCCAGAAAGCAGCTCTTGCTTGTCTGCAACCACCATAGTGCTGTTCATAATGACAAATAGTCACTTTCACTTACAATATTTACACATAATGAATGAGCCACAGGCTAATGATTTAGCAATACATTGTATTGTTTAGAGTTTCTCTTACTAACATTGCACTGCTGCCATATTGGCCACCCATATAGGAAATTTAGTGCAGTTGTTGTGTTCACAGAGGTATTATTGTGCAGAAGGGGCGTGTGATACTTTGTACTGATTTAAACTTTGCTCTAATTTAAGCTAATTTAATACTTATAACTTAGAAAGGGATCAAGAAGATAACACAACTATATACCCATTACAAACGTGTGTATTGGAGCTTACGAATCAGGCAGTGTAGTGTGTGTGTGTGTGTGTCTGTGTGTGTGTGTCAGTGTGTGTTAATGACAGGGTTTAGTAGTGATGATTGAGTCAGGCAGTGCTGAGGAATGCCAGGGGCTCACGCATGATGTCATGTCTCCACCACAAAGCTAACACTGCCACCACATCAGCACATGGGCAGAGAATATTTACCTGTGCTGATGTAAGAATGTTTGTATAAGTGTGTGTGTGTGTGTGCATCCACGTGTGTGTGGGTAACTGCCCTACATCATTTACTTATGTGTCTCAGTAAATGTGCTTTCTGCTCCTTTGCTTACACATTTAATTGGCATCAACCTTACTGATAAAAAGCACTCGACTCAACATTCTGTTTGTTGCAAAATTAATATATCACTGTCAAGAAAAAGAACCTCGTATCTCCATTTTGGTCTTATTGTTTTTAAGAGAATTTGAAAATGCCATCTGTCCTTTACACACTGTGATGACAAATGGGTCAAAAGAAAAGGTCCAAAAAGACTGAGAATAAAATAAAAACAGTTACAGCTAATTAACCAACAAACCCTGTGAATTGTCCAGTGCTGGAAAGTCACATGCTGCATTATTTCTATTATGTATGAGTTTGTGAGATTCTCCTGTTTGCGAGGAAACAGTAAGTTGACTGTTGTCAGTCGTATTTGAGAAGTAACTGGCAAGAGTCAGTTGAAGCCCAGTACATTATTGGTTATTGGAGATTTTAGCTCTTTAAATTCAGAAAACCATCATTATATAACGTTACTGAGGTGACCAGAGATCTGTGGCCAAAGCAGAGGTGACTGAGTGTACCGGAATAAGCGTAAATATGCGTGACTAACGGACCCCCGAACAGGGGGCCAGGCACTGTAGAATTAGAGCTTGAATAATGCTTAATGACTTGTTTTTCTTTTAATCCTCACTTTAAGTCATAGTACTGCCCCTTGGGTTTATCATACCTCCTGCTAGTGAGCCTCTCTGCTAAAACGGTATTTAATACCACTCGGTAAAGTGCTGTTTAGAGCCGCGTCACGCAGCACTGCTGTCTCTCCTTTTGCCAAAAAGAAGGATTTTCCCTGTCTACAAGCGCATTAGGAGTCTGAGTCTGGCCTGACATGTTTTGACATATCCCCTGTCTGTCTGTTTAAAGGGGCTTTGTGGACTCTTTACAAATGCAGTATCTAATTTATATTTCAATTTAGCAGAATTGTTTTTAATTAACTGCTGATTTTCTCACTGTCATATTCTAATACCTGGTATTTACTTTTGATAAGACTGGAGATTATCTCCGTTTTAGCGTTTGTCAGAAGATTCCCCCCCACAGGGCGTTTCACTAACTACAGTAAAGCCGTATAATTATGGAATAATTAAGTTACCATGTTTCTGCAAATCCCCTTTTTTGTTGCTCCACAGGAAGCCCACAATGAGCCAGGAGCAAGTAAGTTAACGGTGTCCTGTGTTGCCATGTCCTCACAAATCCCCCTTGCTTTCACCCTCTGCAGAAAAATCTGTGTTCACTGTAAGTGTGTGCGCGAGGAGCATGCTGTGCGTGCTGTGCCTGGTCAGCTGGAGAGGATGATGATGAAGCTGGTGTCCGACTTCCAGAGGCACTCCATCTCGGACGACGACTCGGGCTGCGCCTCAGAAGAGTACGCCTGGGTCCCGCCCGGCCTCAAGCCAGAACAGGTCAGCGTACACAATTCTATGTGAATGGGCCAGGCTAAATGATGTTATGCTGAATGAGAGGACATAAGTAATAAGTTATGACTGTGACATTGCAACCATGCTAAATTCAAAACAGGCGCAAAATCATCATTCATTTAATAAAGGAATAAATATTTGCTTCAGATGATATGTAGTGAAGGTGAAGGTAGTGAATATTTGAGCATTAGATGCATAAACCCATACTGTCTTACAGAGCTGAGGAGACAGTTTGTGGGTCAATGACAGAAAGAGACAAAGAAAAGAAAGTGAACTTAGAAAATTAGAGGTAAAAAGCTTCTAGTGCTTCTTCATTTGTCTCAAGTGATCTTATTACTCCCAAATGCATGTCCAGTGACCACAAGAAATCTAATTTAATGATATGTGGGAACTATGCACACTCACCACACCAGTCTCTCGCTCTATTTATTGGCAAAAGTCCTTGTTTGTGTAAATTTACTAAACAGCTAATGCTTTCGTCTCTGCTGTGATGACACAGTTACTATATTGCATTTGGGAATGAATGGGGAAGCTTTAGAGTTCTTTATACAAAAGTTATGGTGTCCGAAGATCATGTGAGTGATTTTATCACAATGTGTCTCTGACCATTTGCCCCTGTACCAATTGGTGTCCACTTATGTTAAGACCACCCAGGATTAAACAAGGGTAAAATAATGTTTCTGCTTTAGAAAGTTAGGTTAATTCATACACATTCTTTTGAATAATAATGTTAATGTTTAAAAAAAAAAACCTTTGGTATTGCTATTAAACATGGCTGACATTTTCTTTGCATTAAGGCTGTGCAGCTATTTCAAGTGCAGATGATTTATGTGCTTAAGAAAGTAGTGGACCCTTTACATAAAACAGAGCACCTTTCACACGTCAAATGTGATTTTTATCTGTGTACTAGCATGCTTGCATAAGGTTTGTACCGGACAATGGCAGCTGTAACTGAGCCAGTGAGTGTGTATTGTCTATTGTGTGTGTTCTCGCATTTCTCTTCACGTAGCAGGAAACAGAGAACTCAGGTTACACAGTACTGAACACAGGAGTGCATCTCATTATTCAACACACACAACACACATACTACAGTCCATTTAATAATGAAGTGTGTGTGTGTGTGTGTGTGTGTGTGTGTGTGTGTTTCTATGTATACAGTATAACTCACCGGGTGTCTTTGTGTATGCAGGTGTATCAGTACTTCAGCTGTATTCCTGAGGATAAGGTGCCCTATGTGAACAGCCCAGGAGAGAGATATCGCATTAAACAGCTTCTTCACCAGCTCCCAGCCCATGACAGTGAGGTCAGAGGCCTCTACATTCAATATTACACTTTTCACCTATAGCCTGCTCCTCAAGCCTTATGATTTAAGCTACAAAAATCAGATTTGCACAGATTCAGCTCCTCCAGCCTCATACAGTCGATCAACACGAAGTTTGGCCTATGACGTTTGCTTCTTTAGTTTTGCACTGGGGCTACTACACTAATGTAGCTAAAAAGTAATGAACACTAACACCCCACTAATTACTGTCATTTGCCTTGTGTTGTTAAGTCATCTTGCAAGGTTGGGGGTGCTGAGTCAGATTGTTGGCATGTGGCAGGTTAACTGATTGTGTCACACCCATAGGCGCATGCTGAGATTCAACAACTGAATCCAAGTTGGAGATATAACGGTTGAAAAATAATAAATGTATTCAAAATAGGGAACATTATTGCTTTAGATTGTCACAGTAGAACTGTGACTCCTGTGACGGAACTAGTCTACAACTTTATGTATCTCCCTGGGGCACCATAAGCTATTTGTGTTTTAGTAACATTCAGCAGCGAGGGAAGCGATTTAGCTTGCTATGATGAAAGTGCAATGTTACCTTGCGTTCATAGTTACTGCATATTTAAAAATACAAATTTTAACATAAAACAAGCACACACAAGTCCTTACTACCCATACATTCTTTTAAAGATTAGTAATCAAATACAAATGAGTAATAAAAATAAACTGAAATGTGGAATCAATGCAACCCCCTCAGTAACCCCACTTCCCACACTTACGTCTTACTGATATGTATAAAAATAGACAAAATTACTGATACAATTCAGTCTTAAGGACACTGATACTGCTGTTTTTTAGCAATCTTACACACTTCTATAGATAATAGTATAGCATATATTGTAAATATAAGCTTCCATTACTTGTAAGCTGCATTAACCTAGTAGCTCCAGTGCAAAACTAAAGAAGCAGACTTCAGAAACTGAACATATCTTGGCTAAGTGTCTACATTAGGTTTAAGGGGAAAACTGTATAGATTTGATTTTCATCTTTTTGAATTCCGTTTGACCTTAGTTAGACCTGAACTTTGCAATTTTACAATATTAAGTCTTTGATGAGCTGCAGAAGATTAAACTGTACACTGTGCATTGCTGTGTGGATCTAGCATATTAATATGATCACCCTTCCTGTTCCCTACACTCCAGAAAACCTGTGTACCTTCCCTAACATCGTGTGTATAAATGTGTGTGTTTGTGCAGCCCCAGTACTGTAACTCCCTGGATGAGGAGGAGAAGAAGGAGCTGAGGTTGTTCAGTCAGCAGAGGAAGAGAGAAAATCTGGGCCGCGGCATTGTCCGCCTTTTCCCCGTCACCATGACTGGAGCCATTTGCCAGCAGGTACAGGAAAGCAGAGTAAAGCAGTAGTTCAGCGAAAGATTATATTTCCACTATTGTAATCTTGTGAATTGTTTGATCAGTCAAGGTATTTTGGGGCTACGAGGCTAATGCAGCCAACAAGTAATGGAGGCCTATGACCACCAAGTAAGCATTGTACTAACTGCTCCCCTGAATCATCACACACTTGATGTGTAATCTCAAACTGTTTATGTGGTTTTAGACACTGTATGACATGCTGTTATTTATAAAGTGGGGCAAAACAATGTTACAACCTGAAAATCTTGAAACCTGAATTTTGTTCATATATCTGCCTTGTTCATTGTCAATGCAAGTCAATGTAAAGGTGGACATTCACAAATGCCAAACACGAGCTGACTAATCTTTAATAAAAACACAATTTTGAAGTCTTTCTTCACCAGCTGATAGAGAACAGATCTATGCTGCCCAAGCATGGCGCCATATGGAAGGCATAAAACCGCATGTATTTCAGCCACCCCTTAGCCCCAGTGTTTGAAGTGTTGTGCCACGTTCCAGTGCTCTGAACGCACCCTGGCTGATGAATGCTTGCTGAGAGGGTGTGGTGGAGGCTGGAAGCGACATTTTGTTTCATCTAGTCTTGATTTATGAACTCGTCGAACAGATGTGGCTTTGCCTGCTACGCACCCAGCTGAACAGAGTAGAGCCGAGAACAGCAGGGGGAGTCTGTCTTGTTTAAATACCCATAAAAGTTGTCTTTTTGACCTCTTAGGTTTGTTGTTTTCTCTTCCGTTGGAAAGGTACACAGTGATAAGGTTGCTTAGGTGACTTTATAGGCCTGCTTTAGAGTAAGACCACTGAAAGCAGGTACACGTCCACAAAGACCAATTTTATAGGGAGTGACACTGCAGTGTAACTGGAACTATATGGGGTTTTAATTAATTCAGTGATGGTAGTTGATATATAAGCAACTACCATCTTTCTTACTTGTTTTCATGGACTTGATTTTTTTCATATTTGTTATCAAACGGACTCAACCCGAAAGGCTACTTGAAATATCTATTGGTCACTAACACTATTGAAAACTAATTTTCTCTTTGCACTAAGACAACAGAAAGAAAGAGATCATTTTTCTGCAAGAATTTCATATTACAGAGATTCTGAACAGACCTGGACAACGTTTACTTTATTTTTAAAGGTAGAAACACTGCTAGCAGTAATTTGTTATAATGTGGTTAGGGCTGTAGCCTTAAATTAATTGGGCACAAAATGAGACAGCAACAAATATTTTACATTATCTCATATCATAGGTCTGTCAGGTTAAGTAATAAAAGCATCTTGGTAAGAAGAGCTGGGCAGAATTTTGAGTATATAAACACCTGATCTATTAACACACTGCATTGTTTGATCCCATATGAAATCCTACATCAACCACACTAGTTCAGATCTCTCACCCACATATAATTAGGGTGAATTAATGGAAGCTACACTACTATATAGTTACATCTTATATTCCAAACTGGACATTCACTGGACTGATGTGTGTAAAATACTCTCCAAGGCTTTGAAAGTGCAGTTGCTGATTATTTTGGGAATCTGTGTGGGACAGGAAAAACTGTTACAGGCCTATACACGTGATGGTGAAAATAGTTGTTTTTATCATGTGGAAAAAACAGAACACTCAATGTTAACATATAGCCAATGAAAGTGACAGACAAGCTATTGTTAGATATAATACAGTACCACAGCACAAACATGGCACAGCTGAGGATAACTGATTTTCTTTTTTTTCTTACTTGGGAGGTGCTAATACATGCTAGATACAAAATATACCCTGTTCAGCCACAACATTAAAATCACAAGTGAAGTAAACAAAGCAAGTCATTATCTTGTTATTCCATTACAATGGCACCTTTCAAGAGGTGTGATATATATTAGACAAGTGAACAGTCAGTTCTTGAGGTTAATGCACTGGAAGCAGGAAGAATCTGAGTGACTTTCAGAAGTGCTAAATTGTGTTAGCTAGATGACTGGGTCAGAGCGTCTCTAAACAGCAGGTCTTATGGGGTGTTTCCAGGATGCAATGGTTAAAACCTACCAAAAGTGACCCAAAGAAGGAAAACCAGTGAACCTGGGTGCCCAAGACTCACTGATGAGCATGAGGAGCGAAGACCAGCCTGTCTGTTCCAAACCCACCAAAGAACTGCTATTGTACAAAATGTTAATGCTGGCAATGATAGAATAGTGTCAGAACACACAGTGCCCCACAGTTTTGGCAGCATGATGGTGACCTATACAATATTAGGCAAGTAGTTTTAATGTTAGGCTTTTAAATTTAGACTGAACTGCATATGTTCCATGGTAATTGCCCCATGCTTCTCAACAGAAATGGATTTGGTATTTCTGGGACCCCAAGCAAAGCTACATTCAGAGGCCCCAGTCAAAGACATTGATATAAAATACAGCATTTACTTAGTAGTGCTTTATATTGAACGATACTGGTTTTACTTCTGCAAAAGCTTTGATTACAGTATATCCTCTTCATTGGTCAGTTAGTGTCAAATAAATAAATGAAAAAAAATTTACATATACAGTTTATTCGGTAATTCGACCAGCTGCCTGAGGCCAGCAGGGGTAGACCTAACCTAATCTAATCTAACCTAATGTCTGGGGCCCCATGCATTTCAGCGAGTTATGTGGTGGTAAAGACAAGCACTGTTTCTCATTAAACCGATTAAACACAATGTCTGTGTGACCCTATTCGTACTGTATGTCCTTTGACTTCCATGACTGTACAAGTTTGGGTTAATTCAGTCTGTTTTATTCTTAAAGTGGTTTCCTAATCTCAGGCAGTGTATACCTGTTATACCTACTTTTTCGAAAACAAGCCCAGATTTGTGTATTTTGTTGATCTATGACAATGTGATGTAAATTTGATTTTAAACATGGTTAGATATGAAATGACATGGCTCAGGCTGGAACATTCTTTAAAAATGTTTATTTGCTTAAATACCTGATTTTCATGCTGATTTTTCTCTCTCTGTCTCTCTCTCTTTTCACCTTACAGTGTGGTAGGCAGATCTGTGGAGGTGATATAGCTGTGTTTGCGTCCCGTGCCGGCCACGGCTCCTGCTGGCACCCTCAGTGCTTCCAGTGTGCCACCTGCAGCGAGCTGCTAGTGGACCTCATCTACTTCTACCAGGACAGTCATATCTACTGTGGCCGGCACCACGCTGAGCGCATCAAACCCCGCTGCCAGGCCTGTGATGAGGTCAGCGCGACTTTTATCACAGCTTTCACTGTCAGAAGGTTCAGGCTGTGTTCTTCAATTTCCACACAGGCTAATGTGTAAAGGCCTAACTAGAGTGGGAATCTCCCTCGCCAGAGGTTATGTGCAGTTTGGTGGATACTTCTCTTACACCCAGTGTAAAATGATGGAATTATCTGTTTTTTGTAGATTGTTTCAAAACTTAAAATAATCCACCCTTGTTGTAACTTTTTTTAACGTGCAACACATCAAATTCAAAATGTACTTATATTAAATTTACATACAGTGCAGTTGGTCAACTCGAGCAGTAAAAGGCATTTCTTTGTACCTCTGTCAGTTAAGTAAAGGTTCAAGAGAATTTACAAATTGCAGATTTTGGATTTATTGCATTTTACGTGATGTCCCAGCTTTTCAAACCCTCTCTGGGGTTTGTTCATATAGTCGAAGGTAAAGGTGAAAGTTAAAGTTAATGTATGGTTCAATGATAAAACGGTACGAGAGCTTGAGTTGGTAGTTTGATAACGTCAGTAATCATTTATTTGTAAAGCTGTACTGATGAGCAGTTTACTTCAGTGGCCACAAGAGGGCATTTGTCTCACTACTTCTTCTGACTTTGCTGCCTACAACAAATGAAGTGAAAGTGAAAGTGACTATTTGTCATTGTGAACACACTCAAGCACCACAACGAAATGTGACCTCTGCATTTA
>JBBPDA010000019.1:3146486-3168844 GCA_037974385.1 Arnoldichthys spilopterus | reverse complement strand
CTTAGCACTGTACAATATATCTTCTATACCAACAATCTGTACTGTGTACAATTATTTTACCATCCAGTAAAAACAGGGTTTGTCAAGACTGTATGACCTACATGCTTTCTTTAGCACAGAGTACCAGTACACATTAAGTAGGGGTTCGTTCATGTTTTTAAAGGAAGAGTTCAGTGGAAATTCAAATGTACATATTTCACTCATTCCAGATGTCGTCAATTAACAAGTTCAATCTTAGTTACAAAATGTCTATTTAATCTTTATTTAATTTTAAAACAGCAGCTAATGTTGCTAAAAACACTTGTACTCAATAGTCACCCAAATAGTCCAAATCATTTCCATAAAAATACATCACTAAAATAGTGGAAAAAATGCAACAACATATGCTTTAAGAGACATTAACTGTACCTTGAATTGATCTGTAGGCAACCTTGTCAGGCAGCACCAGGACAGGTATTTACAAATCATTTGTATATTAGCAGTTAATTAGCAGTTAGTAAACTGTGTCTTAAGCAACATCAAAAAATCTGAGCATACCTAATAAAGATCTGGATGTGGTTTGAGTAAGTTGATGCAGGTTGTGGTGTTTAATTTTTACTGAAACAATCTGTTGTTGGTACTGGTGCTGGTGCTAGGCTATTTGGCTATTTGACTGATTGTGTCAGCATTACCATATTATGCTACAGTAGCTCTTCTCTGGGACTAGACCAAATGGCCCAGCCTTCCCTTCCCACACACATCAGTGAGCCTTGGCTGCACATGACCCTGTTGCTGGTTCACTTGTTGTCCTTCATTGGATCACTTATGGTTGATACTAAACACTTGTCAAAGTGGCTAAGATCTTACGCTCGCCCATTTTCCCTGCTTCTAGTACATCATCTTCAAGAACTGACTGTTTACTTGCTGCCATATATATTTCATCCCTTGACAGCTAACATTATAACAAAATAAACAGTGTTCATGTCACCTGTCAGTGGTTTTAATGTTCTGGCTGACCTGTGTATTTGAAATTTTTGTGATTCTGAATTTGATGGATTCCACACCAGCACTACTTGAATTTATTTTTGCATGTTCCCACATATGACACTATATAAATGTTTCCTGTTCTTCTTAACTTTGCAGAGCCAAGGCTGAAACTGTTCCATGTAAAGAAAAGGACAGCGGGTCAAAACAGAGCAGTGAGCAACACAGCCCCAAGACAAGCATCTTCCACTCAAAGACTTACACAATGTCCTCTCTTAGTGCAAAAAACTCTGATCCCATAATGAAAAATTCTTCTTCTTCAGTTCATGAGCACTGCAGTATAACCACAAGTCCATACAGTCATTATTCTGGTAGGCTAGACTGCAGTTTTGAGAAACCCAACTCAAAAAGCAGCAAACCTTCATCTCAGTTCAGCGTTCGTCAGTCTTCATTGCAGTATCATGAGACATGTAATAAAAGGGCAAAAGTTACATGGGTGTAGATTAAACTGATTGGCTTTCACCACGCTGTCCTTGATTTTGTGTGAACTGAATTATCTGCAGTAACAAATCATTTGATGCTTTTTAGAGGAAACTGTAGGCTGATGTAAAATGTGGAAGTCAAAGAAACTTGGGGTTGATAATTATTTCCCAAGTTACTGAATTGGAAATCCAACTTCAGGACGTGTTTTCTTTGGTGTTTCCTAGACTCTGATTAAAAAATCCAAGATCCTAGTTGCCATTAAACGCAGCATGAATTATAATATAAACTGGGGGGCACACCCCCCATACTGACAAAACAAATGGTATTTGCACACTACTATGCAAGTATGCAACATCGCCACAAAAATTTTGCTCCTCTCCCCTTCCCTGGTAAAACAAAAATTGTTCTCTGTCTTCTATTGAAACTACAAATGACAGGAATTATGTTATTATTGATTTTTACAGATTATGACCACTGTAAACATGCCCAAGCAATTTGTTTTTGAGCACTAAGCAGTGGCCACCCATCTTAAATTATGGATAAACGGTCACCTCTCAAACCTCAGCCTAAGCCATGTTCAAGCTTGTTGTGTGCATGTGCTGTAGATCTGTTCCACATTATACTCTCTGTTTCACCTAATACAGGCTCACATGGGCCTACATGTCATCCTGTTAAAACTGTGCCTTTTATGTTGATGACACAAGCTACAGCAGAAAGAGAATGTCTGATCATATTTGAAGGTGACCAAAGAAGACAGTTTTAGTTTTTAAAGTACTTTTTGGCAGTAAATTAGTAATGTACATATTAGGTGCAGACAGTACTATCCAATACAATACACATATGGTACATTACAATATGATAAAAGACAATATATGATATATAATATACAGAGGACTGCGCAGGCTACAATGTACAGTATGCAATATGCAATAAACACAATATACAATATAGTAGAAAATATACTATGCAGTACTGTAAAATGAGCAATAGGCTATACAGTAGCATTAGGCTATACGTGTGACCTTTTTGTGTATTGTATTTTGTTATAAATTTGAATCAATCTTTTTTAAAGTTGTTTAAACTTCTTTTTTGAAGTAGCTTTAGCCAAACTAGCTTTCTTTCTATGATTCCTTTGTAGTGGTTCAACTTCTTCCAGTATGATGTAGTTTTCAAAGCTATGCTTTCAGAATAACTTCCCCATCACTGCAGAACAGAATGCATGTGTACACATATATACACCTCAGCAAGGCAAGGTAGGACAAGTTTATTTATATATTTATATATATATATATAGAACATTAACATACACCATGGTTATTCAATGTGTTTAACAGAGAAAACATTGCAGAAAAAGAAATGTAAGCCATAATACTGGGAATAACATCAAATCACAAGAAATAAAAGTAGATCATCTGTTTAACAGAAGACTGAGAAACATAAGGCAGTTCTTTTCTTCTTCTTAAAACTGGCAACTGTTGGGCCAGTAAGGAATCAACAGTAAAATGCATCTTGTTCAGTCCTGCATGATTACAGCCTACAGTTGTGAGCCAAATTTTATCATGGAACAGGCTGCTGTTTATCTCGTGTTTGAAAGGAGGTGTCCGGGTGGTCTTTTACTCCCACTAAAGCTGCTGAAAGGCCAAACAGTTTACACTCAACCACGCTGATTTCACTTTTAACATCCCCTCCACTTTTGAAAGATGCGGAGAGGGAGGTTTTCGCTCTTGCCCGGGTGGCTAACGTGCCGCTGGGGGCAGTAGATGTCTGTGAAGGAGTGAGCGAGGGAGGGAGGGAGTGTTTCTGGGGCACAGGCAGAACCTTTATGTCTAGAATCACAATTACTGGCTCGTCCTGAGCGCATTTTGTGTCGAGACCCGGGAGAAGAGACGCGAACATCGAGCCAGGATGGGAGTCGAGGTTGAAACGATAACTCCTGGAGACGGTAAACCACCGTAAAACACGCCCACACAATTTTGTGTGCCGACTGCTTATTTTGCACCACGTTTTAGTGTCTTTTCGTCCACATTTTGTCGTTTCTCCGCAGTTTTCAACACCCGGACTGCTTTAGCATTAGCCGACTCGCTACACGCTAGCTAGCGAGCAGTCGCAGGAATTAGTGCAATAATATTTCTCTCATTTTGTCGGTTTTAGGAAGCACTTTCCCCAAGAAAGGACAGACGTGCGTCGTGCACTATGTCGGTAAGTTGGAAAAAATGTTATCTTTTCTTCGTCTCATTTACAGCTTGACGAGCTAAGCTGTGTATGTAGCAAAGCTCGTTAGCCGAAAATTTGCTAGCCTCGAGGCTAATCCGACCAGGAGGCTCCATTAACAATAGGCCGTTTTCGCAGTCTGCGAAGCGGAGGCTTGAATGTAAAGGAAACGTGGAATGAAGTTTTTTTTAAATCTACATTTTTGTGTACGTGTAGAAAATTGCGGCAGCTGTAACACGCCTCTGATGGCCGTTTTGAGATGTGTGAGCGGATTCATTAGATTTGCGAGTCGTGGGTGTGAACGGAGTGCCACTACACCGACCTGTCATCGTGCCACACCACACAGCTCGCCGTAAATGCGTCCTGATTTTGCCAGCAGAAGAAAATTATAAGCTAGCATTTAAACGCGACCTATCTGCATCAAACACTATATGTGGTTTTTTTCTAAAAACGTTTTTTTTCGGAATTAGCTCCGTTTTTGTTAAATGTGGTGCGCTTTTTTGATGGAGATTTTCGTTACAATTCATATTGACAGGGTCGCTGACGGACGGACGCAAGTTCGACTCCTCTCGGGATCGAGGCAAGCCATTCAAATTCAAGATTGGCAAGCAGGAAGTGATCCGTGGTTGGGATGAAGGAGTAGCCCAGGTACTCACTGTCCGAGATTAAAGCCAAAACATTAAGATTTTTGACCTCATTTGATTCTTGCAGTCGTTTTGAATCCTACGGTCCTGTATCCAGCCATATATGCAGCCTCGCCCTTCGAGTAGGCCTATTTCAACAGGGAATATCCCCCCTCCCTCTTCTACTGAACTTGTATCACTACACTCATTAAATGGCCACGGGCCAGTGCCACTGCGCTGCAAACCATCTCGTTTTCCTCGGCGCAGAAAATGACCGAGTTCTTCTCTGCTTTGCAGATGAGTGTAGGACAGCGTGCAAAGCTGACCTGCACTCCGGACTTTGCCTATGGGAGCAAAGGGCACCCTGGCATCATCCCTCCCAATGCCACCCTCATATTTGATGTGGAGCTTATCGGCTTGGAGTAAAAGCTTTGTGGTTGACTCAGGTTTTTCCCTATTTGTTCTTTCAGGGTGAGTGTGGAAAAAGACTTTTACATTTCCTACCATTTGTCCATGTGCTGTTTGCCTGGTCTGTTTTGGCTATTCTAAATAGTAAAGAGGAACAACACAAACCCGTCTTGCACAGCCTGAATTTGCATGCAGTAAATTTAGGTAATTTCTATGCAACAAGCTCCTGTAATAGCTCCGTTTCCTCAGGTGCTGGTATTGTTTTAATAGATCAGTGTTAAGCCCTGAAAGAGATTATTCTTGTCCTGGACAAGCTCACAGCTTAACTGTCCTACAGGGTTTATTTAACAGGCTCTTAGATTAGACTGTCTAATCCTTAATGATGTATTTGGTCAAGTTTGATGCATCTCATGTTCTCTGTTGTGCTTTTGTCCCTTCGCAGGTCGACCTTTTTTGGGGAACATGTCCTCCTGCGCGTGATCCTCGAAAGAGGCTAGTGTTGATAGCTATACCACTTAGCTTAGCTCTGTAATCCATGTGTATATTTTGTTACCTTTTTATTCCTTTCCTGATAGACATCACCATTGGTATGCTCTCACCCACTGGATGTTCACTATGGAAACCCTCTTCCCTCCCCTCCTCCGCCTTTTTGTATTTGATTTCTGCATTGTAAACACGATCACTGCAACAGGGCTTTGGCTGAGCTGGTAGTCTGTACTCTGGTGGGGAAATTTGGATAATTATGTAACAAACTACTTGAAAATAAACATTGTTTATAAAAAGACAAGTTGACTCCCAGTTGCACTACTTGTTTAAGCAATTGTGTCCATCAAAAATATTGACCACTACAAACCATATTGTTGATCCTGGGCTGTTTATTCCCTCTTATGAATTGCAACAGCTGCTGTTTATAAAGAAGTCTTAGAGACAGTAATTTAAAGGCAAATATTTTATTTTCAGACCACATTTTATTTTACAGAAATATCTATGCCTATTTGGGAAAAAAAATTTGAAGCTATGTATTCACTGGCCATTATGCACATTTCTACTGCACCAGTTTGCAACCAGTATTCTGCGAATGGAATTCTAGTTAAGAAAATGCATTTGCTTTGACATCTATTAAAATAAATAAAGTTCATTAGCCTGCTGCCTTATCTACTGGAAACTCTGGGCTAACATGCACTCTAACCAACCTACACATGGAGCTCTTGGATTGGTTTCTGACATCCCTGATTTTAGTCCATCGCTGGAGGTCTTTTGTGCAGTCTTACTAAAGCATGGCTTCATCACATCTTTGATTAATCTATTAAAATGCATAAACTGAGAAGCATTACACTGAGCTAATCTGAACACATGCAACGCAACCCTGAATTTCAAGTAATGCTCCTCACTTAAAGTGAACCATAGTGCTGAACTGAAGGGGAGAAAAACCTAAAGGAGTTTCAAAGTAGGGAAATCGCCACACTATTGTAGAAGTTGACCATAAGCCTAAGTACACTACACCCATATCTACTGTTAATCTGTATGTACAACTGAGCTTTGAGCTTCAGATGTACAGTGGAAAAGATAGACATATACCAGACAGTTCAATATAGTCTATTTTTTGAATTGTAAAGCTAGCACATTATTGCCGTTGGTATTCTTTTGTGCTTCCTATACCTACAGCCTAAATTCAACCTGAGTTTGTATTATACAAATAACTTAAATATTTGAAGCCAGATGAATACCATACAGGACTCAAACAGTACATTCTTGGAAGCCATAGGACATTCCCTCAGTCATAGGCAAATAAATCAAGCTGTCTTACACAATGCCGTCTTTTTTCCTCTTATGTCAAAAAGCTGGTATTGGATTTTGCATGTATGATGAGCACACAAACATGAATAAGGAATAGCTGGATACAATGTGAGATGAAAAAATCCTCAGACACGAAGACAGATCTACAGCACACTACACTTCAGGGGAGCCTTGCTTGAGGAGGCTCCCTTTAGGATCAAAAACAAGAAACTGTTTTTATCTGTGTTCTCATGATTTGCCGTTTTTGACAGTAATTTCCACTCAGGCTCAAAGGCTGGAAAGGGAGCCAACAAAAGCTGATAGGAGAGTCATGGAAAGGGAAAAAAGGAAACAGACAATTGGTGGAAATGAGTAGGCGCCTTGAAATAAGTAAATGTCTACGTCAACGGATTTACTCGGATAAAGGTTTCAGTGTGTTTCAGCATTTTAGCGTATGGTTAATTTTACTGGCAGACCTATAAGCAAGTATAATGGGGGGGGGGGACATTTGGGCCAAGCCTGTAGGGCAGATATTTAGATTGTTGTTGCGCCACCTGTTCCAGTTGGGCCTCGGCCGCGGGTGCTGCTGACCCGCCTTAGGGAATGAAGTGCCACCGCGCAGCATCCGCGCAGAAGAGAACCCATGTGGTACATGGGCATTCCCTCCCGCTGTGCCCCACGACACAACCAGGCTACTGTTGGAACTACTGGCACTGCCACTGCAAGCAGATCGATCAGGAAGTAGCGGCTCCAGTGGCTCCTTTGAGGAACTTGTTCTCGGCCTTCTCCGTCCTCCTCAGCACTAGCTCTGCCCACCCCATCTTCCTCACTGACTTCCATAACCTTCACTTCCTGTGGTGCCTGCTCTGGAGGCGGGGATGCCCTTGGGCAAGGTTGTTGGGTCTGAGGCATAGTCAACACCGTAGGCGTAGATGTTGCAGATGATGTCAACTCCATGAGGTTCTCTGGGGGTAGAGGGTCTGTGAGGTACGGCATCTGTGTGGGCGAAACAGCGGTAGAAGACAGAGGAAAAGTCTGCGGCTCTGCCAGATTGATGTCAGGTGCACAAGTTGCAGAGGTGATCATGCTTAGCTCTTCACCGCCACCCTCTTCTTCAGAGATCCATGTGATGGTGGGACTGCAGGCTTGCGATCGGAACCCTGGCCTGTCGCTTGTCTCTGATGCACTAGGGGGTGCTGTTGGTGCAAGGGGAGGAGGAGGAGGAGGTGGAGGAGGTGGGGGAGGAGCCTCATCTTGTGGGAGGTGCAAGAACAGATGATGGTGGGGGAGGTAAGAGTGTGATGCGCAGCTGCAGTTGTTGTTGACCGCGTGGCAGGGCCGGCTAATCGGAAGGACCGCCTCACCGCTACACAGCTTCTCATAGGTGGAAGAGCGAGACAAGGTGGAGCAAAGTGGTGAGGGTGGGACTTGTTCAGATAGGAGGGCTGCCTCCAGAAGGAGATGGGTGCGTCCGTCACCCCTGGGCAAAGTGGCCGCACCTCTGTTGGCGGGAATGTGGCGCTCTAAGGGTACATTTCCGTTCCGGTCGGTGCCAGGCGACGTCTCGCTGCTCAACCGAGTGAACGTGGCGCTGCGGCTGATGGTGTGAGCCGGAGAGCAGCCACAAGACCTCGAGGCACCATACCGGGACCCTAACCTGCCTACACTTAACCCCTCAGACTTGCAGTCATGCTGATCAGAGTCCCGGAGCCCCAGATTGGACCTGACCGTTTCCACGGCCTGCTGGAGCTGCCGGATCTCCTTCCTAGCCTCTTTGAGGGCCAGCTGGGCCTCGATGCGATGACATTCTTCTTCAATCCAATCCTCTTGCATCCGTGTGAGCTGCATTCGTAGCTCCCCTATCTCAGAGTCCCTGCAGGAAGACAAAACCACAACCGAGAGCGAGAGTAACACTTTGCCACACTACTGGCAGATATCCTCAGTATGTACACTACCTTCTCTCAGTCTGAGAGAGCTAAAAAAAAAGTGAATGACTTGTGCCAAGCTATCTGAACTGCTATTAGGTAACAGGTCACTATTGGAACAAAACCTTGTATCTCCAAAAATATTACTATACAGGAGAAGGAAAGATGCTCTTAACTTTCAGCATGTAATAACATTTTATTTTAAATGATTTTGGGACATTTCTATTTCCTATTTTTATTCTATTTTAAAAACCTGATTTGTGTGGTCTGTGAGCATAACCAACATATAAGCAATTTATAAGCACTGCCAAAAGTGTGAGCATGCTAGTTTTTGCCAGCTTGCATATATCGCACAGTTACGACAGAACCAAACATTATTCCAGAAGTCGTATACACATAACAATATTACGATTAATTTTATCAAGATGTTTGCATTCAAATCACATTTTCTGAAACACTTTCTGATGACAGACTCCTAGGGACACAAAACATCATCTCATTATTGCAATTACTGATACAGAACATAGGATCGAATTTAGTAGAACGACTGGGGTAAGAATCGTACTCCGAGCAGAACATTACTGCAGTGTCTGCTATTGACCTGTCCTGCAGCCTCTCCACATTGTCTTTCAGCCGTGCACGGAGGTGACGGATGCACACTTCCTTCTGCTGCAGTGGGGTGAGGTACTGCTCAGGGGCTGGAGGACGGATGCCGTGATTTTCGCTGCAGGTTGCATACTTCGCCTGCCGTCTGCGGTGAGACAAGGGAAGATCAAAGAGGGAAGCACGGTAATGAATAAACACGTGCTTCAGGGTGTTCCACATCATTTACAGCCAAGAATAACAGCAGATAAAGGGAAAGAAGCATGTGGTTTAACGTAGTGCTTCCCAACCCTGGTGCTGGAGGCACATTTCCCAGCACATTTCAGTGCTTTGACTGCTTTAATACACCTATAGCAGTTCAGCGGAGGTTATTAATGAGCTGATTGGTTGGATTAGATGTTTGGAGCAGGAATATAACAAACACATGTTTAAAGGAACAGTTTGGCTGTCAATGCTGACAAAAAACTAAGGGCTTATACTCTGCATAGTTTTCCATTTTATTCTTTCCCACTTCAGGTCTACTTGTTTTTCATTTATTACAGGCCCACCCTGTCTTTTTTGGTTACTATGCCTTTAAGACTGAGCACTGTTTCTGACGGACTGTCTTTTATTGTGCCCCAGTCTAAACTGAAACACTCCTTATAACTTCGGCTTGAGAGGCTGAAGGGGTGGGTTAAGGTTAAGTCACAAACTGCCTCAAATTGTCTTTGTATCTTAGTTTCTGAACCTATATGGGAACATACGGACTATGAAGGGTTTACATATTATACCATACTATTTTATTTTTTAAATGTTAGGAAAATGTGTTTTCCCATAATACAGGCCCTATAAATACAGCTGCC
This sequence comes from Arnoldichthys spilopterus, assembly GCA_037974385.1. Classification (NCBI taxonomy): domain Eukaryota; kingdom Metazoa; phylum Chordata; class Actinopteri; order Characiformes; family Lepidarchidae; genus Arnoldichthys; species Arnoldichthys spilopterus. The sequence goes on along the minus strand of JBBPDA010000019.1, from coordinate 3,159,010 downwards.
ACAATTTAGCATCATTCTTTTTTCTTCATGCCAACTGCTAGCTCCCATCTACTAGCACGGCTTACAAAAACACTTTTTACAGTGCCTCTCTTTTCAATTTTTACAATGGACTAATTAATGTTTAATTTATTCTTTTATTTTCAGCATTGAGATCATTAAGATCAGAGCATTGTAAAGATCAACACAAAGTCCCACAACATCCAGGTGCATTTAATCCTTACTTTAACGTCTCAATCTGGCAACTTATAAGAGTTTGCTAAGACGGGTTTTGGTGTGAAAGTAGATCTCTCCCATAGAGTCTATTTTTGGCGTTCAAACCATACAGAATCTGGAACATGCCCCCAGTGGAGGATATTATCATAGTCTAAGACACCATGTATGTGTGTGTCTCACCGGGGTGTAGCCGGGTGAGAGCGGGGTATGGTATTGCATTCTGTGCCCTTGCAGCATGATGACGAGTAGCTGCTGCTGATGGACGAGTCACTGCGGGGATTTCGAGCACTGCCTGTCCCAGCAGGCCGCCTACACGCACAGACAGACACACACACACACACACACACACACACAGAATGACAGCATAAGCTACAATTATGAGTTCTGATTGGGGTGAAAATATATCCTAACAACGAATAAATTACATTACGATTCCCCAGGGAACAATTCAGTCCATCATGAAATCTTTTGCTTAATTGTAATTTCATTCTCTGTACATTTTTAAAAACACAATGGGGAACATATTACATAATTTGGGAATACAGATGATAAAAACTATTTATTTCTTTTGGATTTTTATGTTTACAAATGGCCTAAATATTTTCTTGCCCATAAAGTGAGCTTATACTATAATAATGAACATAATCCATTATAATATTCCACAATCAAATGCTATCTTTGGAATGGTGCATCACGACGCATTTTAACAACCTGATTGCTCAACGCAAAGAAACACAAAACAGTGTAAAATGGCAGTCATAATAACAGCTAATGGACTTTAAAGTCTTATCCTTCTGGGCATTTGTGGGGAGGGGGCAGGAACTGCAGTACCTGCGTGGTCCAGCAGAGGGCCTTCTGTTAGCAGGGAGAGACATGGGCAAGAAGCCTTTCACTGTCAGCCTCCAGCAGCAACACACTCCTCTTAACACAGAATGTTCTGAAAGGCACACACACACATTAGCACCAAGTAGGATGCTTGTAGTAAATTCTCCAATTTTGAGATGGGTTAACTTCAGCTGCTACTGTCTGCTTCAATAGTGGGCAGTGGTGGTCTAGTGGTTAGGATGCTGCCTTTGGGACCTGAAGGTCACAGGATCGAGTCCCGCCCTGGGCACCACTGAGGTTCCCTGGAGCAAGGTACCATCCCGCTACACTGCTCCCCGGGCGCTGTTGGTAGCTGCCCACTGCTCCATGTGTACATGTGTGCATGTGTGATGGGTTAAATACAGAGGTCACATTTCGTTGTGGTGCTTGAGTGTGTTCACAATGACAAATAGTCACTTTCACTCAATACACACCAACCCCTTTTTAAATTTGATTTGGACCTTGCCCTTGTGAACTGAAGGTCGCAGGTTTAAGCCTTGACCCAGGCACCACTAAGGTACCCTTGAGCCAGGTACCATCCCTCTAAACTGCTTCCCAGGCACTTTTCATAGCTGCCCGCTAGGTAGGTACTTGCAATCAATGTCAACTGGGAACTCAGATTTCCCAATCTCTGACTAGCAAACACCAAAGAAAACCCTGATTGCAGTGTTCTGTACTGAGAAGTTGCTTTTGGTGATAACTAAACTGCTGTATTTGACCTTTAATAATAAAATGTATCAGATTGTGTGAAATTATCATATTTCATACTGACTGCAGACCCAGTATCAAACTGAATCAACAAAATTGCATTGAACAGAATCGTATCACAACAGTACCAGTGTGTGGTATGTTGTAGGCAATGCAGTGCTCCAAAATCACATTCCTATGTAATACCAGCAACTTTATTTTATTTTTATATTTATTTTTATTGTTTAATTCCCTAGAAGGACCATTTTCTCAGTGGAAGCCAAGTGGAAGGCAAATTACTGTATGATAATCAGGACAACGTAAAATCCTCCTGTCTCAAAAAATTAATTCTTTTTTTACAATAAAACCTGTTGGAATTTATCTTCCGATAATGACCAGCAAACAATACATTATCCCTTACATTACTTAAGTGGTCTGGATAAAAGCCAAAGTCAGCCATAAACAGAACCATTTAAAATACTGAGGTATTATAAGAGTGCTAACATTTCTGCACTGTAGGCTGCCAAGTCAGTTTACTTCCACACTTTTGATGATACTGCAGTTTCTTTAAAGGCAAAACATCTGTATTACATGCATTAAATTTATGTAAAATGCATTTTCTGACAATAACAAACAAGAATGGATCTGTATTGATGCATCGATCCAAATAGTGCACAATCTGATGTATCAATGTGACATAAAATGGATGTGTGTTTTCACGCCACAATTAATTTTAACTTAATTTTACTGTGAGCAGTGTTTTGTACTGAGAAGCTGCTTTTGCTGATGACTAGACTTCTGTATTTTACCTTTAAGAACAAAATGTTCAAATTATAGTAAGTTTCCACATGTGAGTTGAGGGAAATGTAGCAGATTGTGTGTAATTTACTGACTGCAGACCTCAGTATCAAATCAAATTGCATTGCTGCACATTTTAAGGTATGGAAAATGTATCAGATCGTTGGCTAAAATAATCAGATTGGATTTAACCATTGTGATTTACACCCCAATTTACTATGATTTACTGATTACTGATGATTACTGTGATTTACTAACTGTTTCAGTATTTCTGGAGTGTACAGGACCTTTGAGTGCTGGGGGCAGGCCCAGGTTTCAACTATGATATAGTTAATTTCATAATAACTGCAGTTATGTTTGTAAGGATAGAACTGAAAAGTCATTTTATACTATGTTCCCTACTTTTATTTTAATAAGTTGACTTACTGCTTGTATGTGGGTCAGTACAGACAGACACCCATAGAGCTGCATAATTATAGCTTTAAAAAACTATAACAATAAAAGGATTCTGGCTAACGAAGCTTTAGTAATTTGATGAATGTGTCTGAATTGTGTTTATGACCCCACAAACCCCTTAGAGCTGGAGTTGGAGTAAAGCACGGTGGCTCTTCAAGAGAGGTGATATGTCAAAGTGGCTGGTCAACGCGATGTGTTTTATGGTGAGAAACGCACACACACTCTTGAAAGAACATCATAGCGTTGAGTCATGGTCTCAAAATTATTCACAGAACCATGTCAGAACATTCTTATTCCTTTAGACACAATAAGCTCAATGGACAGCATGAAAGCAGGCGAGAGACAAAGCAAAGCCAAAACGCAGTGCAGTCTGTTGTAATAAAGCAGATGGGAACAAACGCCTGCGTGTTTTATTAGAAAAATAATTCAGGAAAGTCTGATTTACTATATTTTACAAAAAACATAGCAAGAGTTACAAGGCAATAATGCTAGCAAGTGATACAGGTGTATGTGAAAGTTTGGACCTCCCTGGTCAAGTGACGTATATATGACACATTTCGGCAAAATGCACTATTACCACACGGCTGCTGAATTTAACATTAATATAAAATGCTAAAGAAAGAAGGCATGTGCAATAGTTGGAGCACCATTTAAGCTGATCTGTTTTTTTGTAGAGTTTATTTGAGTTGATTAGGCCTTAGTCCAAGGTAATTGTAAACAATTCCAGAGCATAATAAGTTGTATGACCCTTGAAAAATCTCTGGATGTTGTACTCAACAGCCATGCATTCATCTAAGTCACTGACTGAGGATGTGACTTAAAAAATCAACAAAAGTGGTGCCCAAACCTTTGCATGCAAGTGAATATTTTACCAGCTAAGGCTGAAAGTTAAAGATTTCAGCTAAGGCTGAAAGCTAAGGCTGAATATCTAATTATGATTTTGTTTTGCGAATTTTCAAGTTATTCTCCATATATTCAAAATTTTGGCCAAAACTACCAGCATATTAGAAGGATGAATTGAGCAATTCCAATATTTAAGCTTATTAATCAGGCTAAACAGGCTCAATTTGCCACCCAAATGTGCATATTTATTTGCAGTCATAAGCCTTGTTTAAGAAGACCACAACCTCCACAATGCAATGAGTCAACCAGCTTCTCTTTGTTTACATGAGCAGATGTGCTGTGATTTTCCATCCATTCCTTTTCACATATCCTAAACAGAGTTACAGAGCTGGAGCCCATCCCAGTGCACATAGGACAAAAGGCAGAGAAGCAGCCTGGACAGGTTGGTAGTTAATTGCAATGCAAACACACAAACACATGCATACACACAGTTAAACCTAGGGGTAATTTAGCAACTCTGGTTCATCTGACGCACGTCTTTGGACTGTGAGAGGAACCAGCACTCCCAGAAAAACCCACAAGGATTAACATAAAAAGGACCCAGGCCACCCCCGGTGCTTTGATTTTACGCTTGATAATCATGGACCCGTTCCAAACGCCATGTCTTAGTACAACATTTAAAAGAAGCCTTGCTGTAATTGTTTACACATTGTAAAGGATGCTAAGAAAGGCTCCCCATCATTATGTCAAACACTTAAAAGAAGAACAGTAGTTTTTCTGCTGTTGCAACTGGATAGCTGACTTAATCAGCAGCAACTGACTGGCATGTTTCCTTGCAATCTGTGAGTATACGCAGCCTGTGAGCTGGTCACAAGTTACCATTTTCTGTGAAAATTCTGCCTTAAGTGAAGAGTGGGTTAGATGCAGTGATACTTAATGCTCCACCTATTGTAGTTTGAAGCTGAACCATTGTGCCTCTTGATAACGTAAAAAAAACCCCATAACAATTGAGGTCAGAGAAAAAAACTTCAATGTGATTTTTTTTGTTGCAGTAATCAAGCAGCAGTAGCAGCCACCATCTGGCAGGCTGTATTTGACTTACTTAACAATAAGGGCTGTAATGATAAATCAATCTTCATTGATGCATCGACTAATACAGCACATGATATGTATTAATGATACATAAAAATCGAGGTGTTTTAATTCCACAATTAATTTTACTTCGTTTTACTGCAGTGTTTTGTACTGAGAAGTTCATTTCTTCACCCAATTATTTCTTTAAATAAACTTGTATAAAACAAAATAAGTGAATGAAAATGAAAGTAAGTAAATAAAATGAAATACATTTCTCATGTATAACATTTATTTATGCATTTATGTACAAGTCAGATTCAATAAATCTGGGTCAAAACAAAAGCTGGATCTTTGCCAAATGAATTCATATAACCCATCCAACATTATATACCGTTATATACACCAAATCTGTGACGCCTCTGGCCCAGCACAGGCTGAGGAAATGCTTTGCTAGCACTTTCATGGCATGAATGGTTGCCTAGTAACTCAGCATCCGGGCCGACCTGATGACAAAATTGAAAATGACAATATGCCAGAGATGATCATGTTGCCACAGATGAGCAATGAGATGGGAAAGATCACAGGGAGAGAACAGTTTGGACCGGACGACTGAGCTGATGTCACAGGAGAAACAAAACTTCAGCATGCTGAACCGAACAGAATCAGACAGATGGTCACATACACACACAGGTTGGTATTGCTGTCTTTGTGAGTATATTCCATATATTTCTGTAATGCTGTATTTAAGTAATACTACACAGACACCTAAAAACCTAAACCTAACCCTGACCCTAAGCTTAGTAAACAAAAGTAAATCTTTCTGCACTCTGTGCTGGAGAAAACAGCACAGTTCCTTGTGAGAACCAGCAAAATGTCCTGATGTAGACAGATTACAATGCATTACTATCATTAAAAGAACATTTGACCCTTACAAAAAGTTAAATGCACACGCACACGCACAAAAACACACACACACAGTGATGAACATGACGTGTCACTTCATGAGCTGGAGCCTCGAGTGTGTGATGAACAAATTAAATAGTGACAACCACGTCATCAATTATGAATAAAGTTTCTGTGTGTTGTTTGGTGCACTGTGCTTCTGCTTGTAGCCTGTTTGCAGGGGAATGTGTGTTCTGAACACTACATGAAGTAGAAAGTTGCACTTTCAGATGCCCAAAACAAAAAAAAAACCCAAATAGACACTATATAGTATAGTGAACTTCATAGAAACAAATTAATCATACAATTAAACATAGCCCTCTCTACCTCTTACCGCCCATCCACTGATAATCTAAAAAAACTCACAACCTTTTCTGGAGACTTGTCCAATAGATCTAAATTGAACTGACATACTTCCTCAGCTAAAGCTATGTCGAGATTGGCATCAGCTCAATGCACTTCAAATAAGATCCCAGAACAACTACAGCTGGTTTTTTAAACAGGGAGTGACTGATGTGAAGAGATTTAAAGCAAACTTGATGTTTCAGCTTCAAATTTAAATTTATGTGAAGAGAAAATTCGAATAATTAAAAAATATTTTTAGCAACCTTTTGGTGTCCCTGGACAGGAGGAGCCTCATTCGGCCATATGGTAAATCAGACCATAAGTGCAGCTCATCAACTTTGCAGGGTAATTATTAATGCTCTGATATGAAGAAGATACGTCGAACCTGATCAATAAAAAGGGCAACTATTATCCAGCCAGAAGCACTAGACAGCATGTGCAGTTGCTGTTGCAGTGCTGTTGCTGTTGTAGTACATATTAACCGCAGTGAGGGAGACCACCACTACTTATAAAGTTGGAAGTGGCCCCAGTGGGTAGGTTACACGAGTGAGAGCTGATACTCAGGCGAAATTGGTGGAGGTTTAATTCAGGACAGGGTTTAGAGCTGCAACATCTGAGGCAAAGGCAGCATAAGTGATACGACAGAGACAGTCCTATTTGCACAGAGCAAGGGAATGTGACTGGCGATAATCTTTTAATTCTTCATAGGCTTCCGTTTGTAAGCTCAACTGTGACAGCATCCTCGGTTATCCCAAGGATCCAGCAAAAAGGAAAAGAAACCCTGATTCTTATTGTCATTTGCATTGACCATGCACACTATGTCCAAAAGTATTCAGACAGCCCATTCTTATTAACGTATTTAACTTTATTCACTTCAGTGAGCATCCACTGTTGAAGTAGGCTTTCAATAGTACTTTGTCTGCCAAAATGTTTAAGTAGGTGGTATATGTCAGTCCATCTGTTCCTTAGGTAAGCTGTGCATATGCACCCAGCCGTCCACATGATGGAAATAAAGATGGACTACATCAGACATGGCAACCAATGTCCACTGTTCCATGGTACAGTTTTGATGTTCACATCCCTACTATAGGTGGAGGACAGGGTTAGCATGGGCACAGTGACAGGTCTGCTGGTATGCTGCCCATATGCAGCAAGCACTTTTCTATCATCAGCAGCTACTTATCCAGCAGTTCATGTTATCATAGCTCTTATTTGTGGCTTGACGTAATGGACCAACCTTTGCCTCCCATGTGCATCAATGAGCCTTGGGCACCATGGCCCTGCTGCTGGTTCACCTGATGTTTCCCCTTGGAGCACATTTGGTAGGTACTAATGTGTTGCTCACTTCCCCTGTCACTGGTGTTGTACCCTCAAGGGCCTTTAGGGGTTGTATTTCTACCATATTCCATTGCAGTTATGGTTGTCCTTTACACATCCTGGTTGTCCTGACTCCAGGCTTTCTGTTTTCATTACATCACACCTCTTTCCCCTGGGAGAAATATATTTAGGGTTCAAAATTGGACCTTAAGGACCATGTTGTAATTCTGATGGTAAATTTACATTGTTTGTACCTTGAAGAATTACCGCAGTACTCTTTTTTGACAGTGGGTCACTGATTTTAATGTTATGGCTCATTATAGTATAGGCTATATGTATAATCTCTGTGCAAAAGCACTCCAAATATTATGGGATGCTGAGGCAGTTGCACAAGTGGGTAGTGGTGGCCTAGTGATTAGGACATTGCCCTTGTAAACTGAAGATTGCAGGTACAAGACCTGGCCTGGGCACCACTGAGGTACCCTTGAGCAAGGTACTGTCCCGCTACACTGCTTACTGGGTGCTGTTGACCGCTGCCCGCTGCTCCACATGTGATGGGTTAAATGCAGAGGTCACATTTTGTTGTGGTGCTTCAGTGTGTTCACAATAACAAATAGTCACTTTCTTCTTTCTTGTTCACAAGAGTAAGGTGACCATGCCCAATGTCAACGGTCAACTAGAGTACTATAAAGCCCCCAGTTTTGGGCTGTGGAGCAGTATGTTCTTCACCATCAATCCATCTTCGGGGTAAGCTGAACTGGTGGTGGTGATCCAGAGCTAATCACCTAAAATTAGTACCTGACCTCACTAATGCTCTGGTGGCTGAGGCAGTCAAAACCTCATTGCAACGTTTCAACCTCTAGTATAAGGCCTTGCAGGAGAGAAACACCTATTAACACATTACATTAGGAACAAACCTTGGATAAGCAGATGTGTACAAACATTTACACATACTGTGCACCATGCTGGGAAGTCTGAGGACAAATTACACAGAACTGAACGTGCATTTTGAGCTTTTGCTATTGCTACCTACTTTATACCAGCAGTGAAATGTGCACTGCTGGTGGACCACAGGAAAGAACTGACCTAGACAATGTGATGACGTCAGGGGACCCATAATGCAGGTAGCCCAACATCCCTGGCATCTCCACACAGACTGAAGGCCTGATGGCAGTGCACGCACAGGCAAAGGGCAGGTTTGCTGTTTACTGATCTCTGCTCAAAGTGAAGCAAAGAAATCATGCGCATCACCATGCACAAAAGTGTCCTCTCCTATACGCCATGATCCACTATGGCTACTACAACCGACCATAACATTATGCTGATCTGTGCACTGGGAGCCACAGCATCTGCGTGTCCTACATAAGAGCCGCCCCGCGGTCGGTGCTCTAACTGAGCTGGCACACAAACCAAAACATTCAGCACCAAATGCCTTACCAGCCTTACGGATCGCAGTGTGTCGTCCTGACCCGGTCCGTCCTCCATCACCCCAGCAGAACTGAGCGGAGTTCGGACTTCGGGCGGAACCTGTGGACGTAAGGGGCGGGGACACGGGGACGCTTCATGTAGACAAACGGATGAAGTGACGAGATGGACGGATTTTTTTTTTCTCCAGAAGATTTATTGAACCAATCAAACACATAAAAAAATGCAGTAAACCACAAAACAGCAAAAATATTATTAATAATTATTATAAACACATAAATACATATGACGCTGCGCTGATGCTCCTTAAAGAGACAGTGACACCAAAATAAAGCCTCACACTATTTGTCACAGATGAAATGAATCCCTGTGTTTAGACAAGTGTTGGGCCACCCAAACCCAAAAAATCCAAGAAGGAAAATTCTCATATTAAAAATATATTATTTAGACATTACATTCACAGAAAACACACCAGCATTTAACCAAATGCAACTACAAACACAATGGTCAATATAAGGAATACAAACAATATTGCCAAATTTACATACATTCAAATTTTATAAAGATTACCTTACAACAATAATTATATACAACAAATAACCTTTACATATTTTACATGTGCACTTTTTTTGTCTAAAAAACTCAAAGGCTTGAAGTGGAACTCTAGTCAAGAAAACCCCTTGAAGAACAAGTCCAAGCTCTATATGGACAATCAACGTACCAAGTGCTGTTCACACACACAAATACACACTGCACATCCTGCAGTGCTCAGTAACCCAGGTTGGTGTACTATGAACTGAGTGGATCTTATTCATGTCTGTTTCACAAGAGGCACAAAACCTGCTCATTGTAAAGAAAGCATTTTATTGCATCAGTGCAGGTTCCAGTTCATGCAGGTGTTGGTGTGTGGCCCAGTTGCATAAATTACCAAAGCTCAGAATTCACCAAAGGTAGGGCACCATGCTCAAAATGTGAAATAGAGTGAAGTGAATTCCTTAAAAATCCTCAGAATAAATAAATACAGATTATCTAAATTATAACTGACCAATAGAAGAGGTCTTCAAAAAACTTCAACACCCAGTTAATCCCACACCATAAAGAGTGCTGGATTTTAGAGACACACACTGTGACTCCTATCATTCATCCTACAGCTTGTGAAAAAGAGGACCAGGTGTGGTGATGATGTCACTGTAGGGGGTGGTCTGGTGCAAGTTAAGGGCACATTGTTTCTTCAGCACCAACAGACAGTAGAACATGGCTGCTGCTTTGGAGCGGCTGCTTCCTTCACAAAGATCCTGAAGGCTGAACATGGCACTGGGACTGCTGTTCTGATTCTGGTATGACAAACACATGACCGTCACCATCAGTACATTGTTAATTCACACACATTTGCACAAATATGGTGGAGGTGAAATGTTTTCAAATCCTAAACATTATTAGGAATTTAGAGATAATCATTCCAGCTTTATCAGTTTCATTATAGTGATATTTCAACTCTTATTCCAAACATGACAATCGTCTTTTGTTTAATTGTTCAAAAAGTCAAAAAAAGTATCAGCTTTTTGGCACAGAAACATATTTGCTTACTGACATTTTTGGATCACGACTCCTCCCCCATGTTTCCAGTCAGTGTTGTTCTAGTATGGATGTGTGTAAAGTTCCATCAGCACCTGATTTCATCTAATGAAGGACTGACTAAGCCCAAACCAGCTGTTTGACGGAAACTACTGGGCCTCCAGGAGGAGAACTGTTAGCTGTAATCATGTTATTTGTATTTATTCTAATATTCACAGGTTAAAAAACATTTAAAATGTTCATTTTCTCAGGGGACACAGTACTGTGCACTGGGAACATTTTTCCTGGAGAAAAATAACATTTACACAAATGTTGTGTCTGTGACAAATTTCTCCTCACAACCTTCGGATTACACACAAAACAGTACAGCAAAAAGGTGTAGTTGGAGTGAGGAGGAGCAGAGTGTTTTTTAAAAGGAGTGCTGCTTTGCAGCACTTAAAAATATATGCAGAAAATGTTATTTTCTTTCCAAATAGAAAGTACTCAATCACCTCACTCTACCAACTGTTCCAGTACATCATCCACATCTGTCCATGAGATACTGTAGCAATCTAAACTACAATAGTTATAAATGGATGCTTAAATTGTGGCCCAATTTTTCACTTTTTCAGGACTTCGCTAATATTTCAAGGACACTTTTATTAAAAATTACATTTGATTATTTCCCAGATTCCTCTCATGGCAGGAAAACTAATCTACAAATTTCCACATTTTCTATGATACATTTGGAATTCTGTTATGGGTATTGATGATATAATCAGTAATTAGCATCACTCCATCCTGAAAGTTCTATCTGTGTGAGCTACTTGGCAATTAAATAGTTTAAATTAAAAATTATTAGTGTCACCACTGTGTACCATTTGGGTCACTGGTGACAACAGAGACAATTACAAAGAAGTTATATTACAAAAGTTGTAGTTTTTGCTAAAATAGATTACTGCTTGTGTTTTCAGCACAAATTTTTGCCATCCTTCTGAATACAAGTCAAAATGACTTTGGAGCTGTTATTTTAAAGCAAAATTGTTTTCGACCTCTGTGTCTCCCATCCACTCATTTTAATTTTCTTCTCTCTCTTAATCCTTCTATCCTTAAATCTTTGCCTTCAGTCACTCAGGATGTCAGGCCTGATCTGTATCACAGCCAGGTCATGGAACAGTGATGCCTGTCAATAGTTGTTGTTATGTCTTACTTTAAGTGTCTCTAGGAGATTCCGAGCTCGATTGGTCATTCTCTTCTCCTCTTTGTCCTGGCTGTCCAACGCAGACTGCTGAAACAAAAGGCCAAAAGGAATACAAGTGTGTCATAAATATTGGGCAGTATGCAATGGAATGTGTAAAGTGCAAAGAATTTTGGGGTAAAGCATAGAATAAATAATTTTTTCATTTTAACTTTTCAAAAAGAAAATGTGTGCTTGCACATATTTAGCAGCACCTGCGTTTGTGTTTGTGGGGTTACCCTCTCCAATCCAGATGGATGTACCAACATAGACTCTTCAGAGAGTGGTTCAGGATATGACACCTCCAACCTGCTTTCTTCCTGATGGAGAAAAAAAGAGGAGGGTTAAAGACAGTTCAAAAATAGACTGGTAGAAGAAAATAGAGGAGTGGGTGGTTGCAAGATGAAAGTGTGGGTAAAAGAGAATGAGTGAGAAGGTGAACAACAACAACAAAAGCAGAGGACACAGAAAAGCAGTAAGCAAACAGAAAAGGGTTACCTGTTACCAAGTGAAAAATCACATAAATTCAAGGCAGACTGATCAGAGAGGACAGATGGCCACATTACAATAACAAATGGACACATTAGAAATGCATCCAAAACTGATCAAACATCCTTCCAATCATGTCCTATATATAAACATATACATACATAAACATATATATATATATATATATACACACATATACATATATACACACACACACACACACACACACACACACATATGGAATGATACAGTTGTTAGAAAAAGTTATACAAAGAATTAT